>CM048839.1:91128913-91728913 GCA_026545765.1 Plantago major
GACAAAAGTTTTAAAAGGCTATTCACCCCCCCCTCTAGTCTTTTACTTTGCCGTTATATGGACCAACAACGAGGCAACAGCCTACTGCGGTCGCCAGTGGACCGCAGTGAGCTGCTCGCTCCCCTCCCCTTTAAAATCCCCCAAAAAACATTTTTCTCCCTTCCCGCCTCATTTCTCTTCCAAAATTCTTCAATTGCTCTATAATTCTATCCTCCCCACTGCATTATTAGCTTGCCCATCCATCATCAACATCAAGTAAGTAATCTCTACTCATTATTATCTTCATTACATCTTCAATTCAATGCCTATATCATTCAACTCTTTGCTTGCAATTTTCTTCTTGCTTCTTGAGTGCTTGGCGATCCACAGGTGACATGAGAAGGGTCACAATGGTCCCAGTGACCGCATTCGTCTTCTTATTTTATTCCGGTCTTTTTACGGCTGTCGCAATAAAGCCTTCTAAACCTTCGTTATTGAACAATGGCGGCCAGAGCTTGGAATTTTCAGTATAAATAAGACCTCAGGGGTCTCATAATTCTACACCGCTCACAAAGCAGCTCCCATGAGAGATAACCAGTCATCGGGAAAGTGAAACCCCAAAACTGTTGGCCGTCAGGCACCCAGAAGGAGGAAACCCTAGAAGCAGCAGCACGAAGACATTCAGAGAGTAGGCTTCTTCTTCCTTTCTTCTCTAGTTTTCGATTTCTGTACTAGATACTATGAGTAGCTAACTTTCTTTTGTAAAGGCGAACTGCCGTAACTCTGGTTTTGCTACTTCTTTATATACCGTGATATATTAATGAAATAGTTATTAGACGTAAATCGTGGTTATAAAACTCTATACATCCTTCGTGGTGTGATGTTCTGCTGAGTGACACAATAGTTTCATTGAACTGAGTAGGGGTACTCGTGCTGACTGCGCCTTGGCATAGTAGTATTATGCCCTGCTGTCGTTAGAGGTAATTGCGTAGAATTTTAACGAGGAAGTTGGGAGTAGCATAGCAGAGGGAGGTCGGGGAACCTTTACGCCTTCCCATCATTGACTTACAACAAAGCAATTAAAGTTTACTGCGAATTAATCATTCTGTCTGCGATCAATCTGTTTACTTTTCTGCATACAATTTACAAACGATATTTGCTTGTTCTTATGCTAAGTTTCCGTGGAGAACGACATCCCGAGTTAACTTACTGTTATTGCTGTAGTTTGAGAGCTTCCGACTAATATGAATTTAATCTTTAATTGTAGTTGAGGATTACAGGTACTACAACGCTTTCAAATCCTTAAGTGCACATCAAGTCACAACAGCAAACACAGTCCATGAACTCCACTCAAGGAGGTACTCAGACATCTGATACACTTGCCACTGATTTTGAAAAAGGTGAAAGGAGAGTGTGTACTAATGACAAGATGGATTGCCTTATACAATGCATGTAAGTGGAACTTAATAAGGGTGGCCGTGACAAGAATGTGAAACTGCGCGGAATTTACAATAAGCTGCAGAAAGCCAGGGCTGCTATAATGCCTTATTGTGGAATCACTGATAGGAACGTACATTCAAAGATCAAGTATTAGAAAACTTGGTATCAACTTGTTTGTGGCGTTCTTAAAATCTATGGCATGTCTTGGAAGGGGTACTTCTCTGTTGGTCCAGATAACGGCAAAGTAAAAGACTAGAGGGGGGGGGGGGGTGAATAGTCTTTTAAAACTTTTGTCGATAAAAACTATTTCTCAGATATCTGAATAGATATCTGATACTTAGAATCAGAGCGCGGAAGACTTAATAAAGATAAGTGCATAAACAGTTAATGTGTGTGTGTGTTGCTGAAATGTAAATACAGAAAGGTAAATAACACAGCAAGTATAGTGGTATCTGGAGGTGGCGTAATCCTCCAACTAATCCACTTCGGTCTTCCAGAGACCTAGAATTCACTAGAATAGATAATTGAGTTCTCCTTACGAAAATCCTATTCTAAGATTCCTTTAAACAAATGGTTCCCAACCAAATATTCCCCCTGAGTTGTTCCCCGGCTTTCTCAGCCAAGTACTTCCTGTACTCAGAAACCTTTTGAGTTATTCCCTAGCTTTCCAAGCTAAGTACTTCCTATACTCAATAACCTTGGAGTTATTCCTTAGTTTCCCAAATCAAGTACTTCCTATACTCCGGTAACCTTGGAGTTATTCCCTGATTTTTCAAACTAAGTACTTCTTGTACTCACGCCGATTATGGTGTTGGTTTTGGTTTGAGTTGTCGATGAGCTTCCTTAATAACTTATTCGATTATTCGATAGCTCTGTGAATCAAGTATACTTAATACACTTTTCAATGTATGGTATCTTGTTCTTTTTACTGACCCAAGTCTTAGATAAATGTTCAAGAGAATGAATCTCAGATGCTTGATCTTTCGTTTCAACTCTTTCACAGATAGCTATGCTTGTTTAGGATCAGGGCACTTAGAACTTCAGTGTTACTCAAGATCAAAAGCTTTGGTCGCAACAGAAAGCTTTGAGGATAAGTAAGTTGCTTTGAGAGAGTAAGATGTTTAGCGTTTTCAAGATATGTCGTGTGTCTCTTCAAGCAGTCTAAGTGTTGATATTTATAGATGAATTTGAGTACCGTTTGAATAGTATCCGTTAGGCTCAAATTCAAACTATTGATATCTGTGTATAATCTTATGTGCTTTGTCTTCTTCTTGACTTGCTTGCTTTTATTCAGACATCTCTGTCCGTGCATTAAATGCATTGTACTATACTTTTTGTCCTGTAGTGCCAACGGAACTATGCTTTGTATCAGAGACTAGTGTTATTTGATTCTTTGCACGTCCTTATCTTCAATCTTCAGATACCACTTTTTATTGAAACAACTTTGTTTGCAATATATATATTTCTTTTTCAGAAATGTGGTTAATGCTCAAGGTATCTGAGAATAGATATCTGTGGACACTTTCCTTATTTTCAGATAGGCCTCTTATTTCTCAGATATCTCTTGTGACACAGTTTGTATAAAACTATTCGTGTCTTCAAGATATCTGAAAAACAGTTTCAGTAATCTTGTGCAGTTTCTTCAAGTCTTCAATGTCATTGAGCTTGTTCTACTTGGATGTCTTCTTCTTGGTCTTCTCTTCATAAAATAAAAATTATATTTTGAGACCTAACATCTTATACAAGATTAGCTAGACTATCATACTTAGTGAGTTTCCTCTTTTACAATGTTCAAGTGAACCAAGAGTACTAATCACCTTTCTGAGACTAAGATAAGTCATCATGTTGCTGATCAAAATCTAAACAGATATTTCTAACAAAATATCTAACAAATTTCCTAACAAATTTCCCAACAAATTTCCCAACATTCTCAAGTACTGGACATTCGTGTGAATGCTCACATTATGGTACAATCAGTTAATCATTGCTTTCTTGTTTGCGTTTGTTTTAATAAATTTACATCATTGTCTAAAAAATACTTATGAATAATTCAAGGAACTCTGTATTGTGTTAACAACCAACTAGTTTGAATTAACAAGAAAATGGCAAGGCTGCGAAGGTGGTTGGGAAGAAGTTTTCATACTTTGATATGTGGAAAGAGTGGTTCGGAACTGACCGTGTAACGGGTGATGCTATTGTAGGCTTTGAAGAAGCCCCGGATGACCTCAATGATGATGCCGATTTGGTTGATAATGATATTCCAACAACTAGTGAGGGCGATGGAGGGACAAATACTAGTAATGGGTCATATCATGTTCTGATGACACAAATGGGTGGTGATGACGAGGAGATATCAAGCACTTTCACTGCAGCACAAAATGTGCATCAATCTTTTGATGAATTTGACATGTCAAGTCCTACAAAAGCAGAGACAATTGCAAAACCTGTTGAGAAAGTGAATAGGGATGAGATGAAAAAGAAGAATGACGAATATGGGTCCGAAAAACCGAAGCCCAAGGCTAGAAGGGGAAGGCAGTTGCGGTTGAAAAACTTGTTTTGCCACCCCCGGTGGTAAAAACAAAAGAAGCATCCATTGACTGAGAAAGATCGTGCCAACAGGGTTGCAAATCCTTACACTGACACCATGAAGATAATATGGGGTGAAAACAAGGAAATTCTACAAGAAATTAATTTTGCCACCCCCGGTGGTAAAAAAAAAGCATTTATTGACTGAGAAAGATCGTGCCAACAAGATTGCAAATCCTTACACTGACACCAAGAAGATGATATGGGGTGAAAGCAAGGAAATTCTACAAGAAATTAATTTGAAAATGTGTTCTCTGGAGCTTGTGTGGAAGGAAAAATGCGACATTGTAGCTGAAGCAGTAGATGGTATGACGAATTTAACCGACCTGCAAGTCGTTCGTATTCAGGGTCATCTTTTAGAAAAAGAATCCCTAACCGAAGTATTCCTGCGTGTAACCGCAGAGCGACGAGCATGTATGGTCCAATCAATCATTAACAACCAGATGTGAGAATTTATTCTTACTTTTGTTATGGCTTTTGCAACGTCTGAGTTGTTATATAACTAATATTATGTAGTTATTTTGCGAAGCACCTACGGTTACAGTGAGTTATTTTGTTGGTTCTTTGAAGTAACTTCTAATTGTAAAATATGACTTGTCGACATACACTGCTTTTATTTGGAAAAAAAAAGAATGATATTATGTTATGACTTTTGCAATATTTCGAACCATTGTATGTGCTTACTGAGTCATAAAGCTGTAGATTCTATATTTTCGAAATCCATATGCATAAAACACCAACCTCATGTGCATACTTGTAACTTTAGGTGTACAGTTCATGTGTTTGTTCACTATATAATGCCATTCCATTACCAATTTCCAATCAAGCCCAACTACTTCATTCATGTTAACCCAATTTATATCCCCCTCGAGAAAACTTTCTTTTCCCTCCATCTGGATATTGGTGTAAGAATGTGAATGATAGATTTATTTCAAATCTGTGGAAGGCCATGCATGCTATTCCAGACTTTGATTTGCTTGATTATCCTTGACCCAAGGTTATTAGGCGTGCTTGTCAAAAAATAAACAACGTTTTTGGTAAAGGGTTGTTCAGCGAAGAATTTTGTGTCGAGCAATTTAACTTGTTGTTCGACAGGTTTCGAACTTTTGGGTATTTGTTGTCTCAAAATTGCATCGTATGGGATCAAAATTTGAATACTATATCATTCATATACATGAATCAGTTTCAATGGATTTCCCAGTTATTATTAAATTTGCTTACTCAACAACCTTTGTAAAATAAACATGTATCATGTACTTGACCATAGGTTTTGCTATCTTTGTGACAGTGTGATGAACTAACAAAAGCTTATGCGTACAACGGAGACCCGAATTGGAATGATTTGATCAGTTTGTTCGGCAACTACCAACAATATGTCAATAGGACTTTGCAGAAGGCAAGGAAGCTACCAATAAGTGAGCACTACGTTCGACCTTATGGATAAGAAATCTCCGTTTCTGGGTGATGGAGAATGGAACGATTACCGGTTGTGCAATTTACTTGACCACGTGTGCTTTATGAAAACATTTTGTTGTCGCTAAAATAATTTTTTAATGTGGTGTTTCCTTGTATGCTTGTTTATGTAAAATATAACTGAGAAAAATTCCTTTCAAATAAACCAAACTTCATTTCACAATTGTTTAATCATAATAACATTGATACAATACACAATCACACAAAGACATAGACAAACTGAATTACATGACTTCACAAATCAAATAGGCAGCAAACAAGTTCACTTGTTGGAAATAAACCACGAAGATGATGTAACAGACGGACTATGTGAACTTATATAAAAACACAGAAATGGAATTGACTCCGATACTTTAATCCTTGTAAAACACATACATGTTCCACACATGAGGATCATTAACATCAACTCAATTGCAATGGCATCTCCCCTGGTAAGCCCAATTTGAATGAGAACTTTTTCAAATCCCTTGGTTATTTTTCCCCACTGCGTCCACAAGGCAACTTTTATGTCGAACTCAGTGTCTCAAAAAACACGCAACTTAATTGGAATATCGTAGCCCCTCTCCAACGTATCATTGCAAAATCTTGTGGAAGAACCTTCATTATATATGACAAACATTAATTTGAATGTACATAATCGTAGGTTAAAAATTTCGGATCTTAAGAATTAATCGGCTAAATAATTACCACACGGAATGGCTTGGACAAGTAACTAGGTTGTAGGAGGACTGCACATGTAATGCCCGGTGTCTCCAATCGGATGGCACGCTGATAAGCACCCGAGGCTGCCTTAGAAAATCCCCCCCCCCCCCCCCCCCCGTTTTGACTTTCGAAAACCTATCCCTTTCTTCCCCTTGCCGACTTTACTACTTGACTCACACTTCTCTTTGCCTTTTTTCGATCCTTAATGTAAAGTGTAATGAAATTACCAGTCTAGTTGTTACTATATGAAAGACCAAATTAAACTATACTAAGTGCATTTTAATGACCTAAAAAATACGAACTTAAGCCACCTTTTCTGTTTCCACTTTTCATTTTGCCCTTTTCATTTCAACCAGTTTTGTCCATTTCAAAATCCGAGTCATCATAATCGTCGATGTTGTTTTCTGTGATGCTCGATCCGGCATATGCAAGTACACCTTCATCTTCACTAGCCACGAGTGATATATTCTTGTGAAATGAAAATTAAAATATATAAAATTTAGCTATTTGCATATGTTTATTTTTTTTTTGGAACGATAGAACTTGTCTTATTACTCCAAAAACAGTGTACGTACATTTAAAGGCTGATAAACTCCAAGCCCAAAACTAGTCAATAACAAATAAACTCCGAAAACAAATTAAACATCTATGAAAGTCGAAATTAAATCCCGCGCCTTTCTGTTCCTGCATCTGAGTCGGACGGTCTGGATAATAGCTCGGATTACTTCTTGTAGTACCCACGGCTTTTGTTTGAATAGTAAATCATTCCGAGCCATCCATGTGTGATAAATAGTCTCTGCCATCACTGCTCTGAAAAGGTAAGCTGTGCTTCCCTTCCCTTTCGCGCAAGTGCTCCACCACCCCACGAGTTGTTGCCAGGTGTTCAGTTGGGGGTGGTTTGCATGCATCCAAGTCAAGACTTCTCTCATGATCGCGTAAGTAACAGGGCATTGAAAGAACAAATGCTCTATGGATTCATCCTGATTACAGAATGCACACTTTCCATCCGTCTCTACTCCAAAACATGCCAGTCGATCCTTTGTAGCCAGCCGTTTATGCAGTGCCATCCATAGAATAAATCTCGCCTTCGGCCTAGCTGGGTTTCGATGCGCCCCAAGTTGTTCCAGCCATTCCGTTTTGTCTTGAAAGTACTCCCGTAGCTGTAACATTGCCTTGATGGTTACAGAACTGCATAATGGGGCCGTCCATTCCTCTACCAATTGAGTTTTAATGTAGTAGCTATGGATCCATCATACCCACAGCGAGTCAGCCTTTGTTTGGATCTTCCAAAGGAGTTTGCAAATAAGTGCTTTATTCCATTCTGGTAGTGAGATAATGTTCAAACCTCCACAACTACGAGGGGCACAGACCTGGTCCCAAGATATCAAGGCCTTTCGGTAATTACCATCTTTGCCACTCCAGAGGAAGCTTCGACAAATGCGTTGAATATGCTCCAGAATCATCTTCGGAAACGGGAATACTTGTAGCCAGTATGCTGTGATTGAAATCACAACACTACGGATAAGTTGCTCGCGCCCTGCATAACTCAGAAGTTGTGTAGACCAATGTGAGATCCTTTTCAAAATCCGCTCAAGTAGCGGTTGGAATTGGGCCGCCGACAGCCTACGGTGTGACAAAGGTACCCCCAAGTAGCGAATGGGTAGGCTGCCAGTCCCGAATCCAGTGGAATTCGTAATCTGCTGCCTTTCCGCTACCGGTACTCCTCCATAGAACACATTTGTCTTCATCATATTCTCCCTTAACCCCGTGGCCTCCGAGAATACTCGAAATTGTCCCATCATTAACTGTACCGAGCTAACATCCCCACGCATGAAAAGCATAAGATCATCTGCGAAACACAGGTTGGTAATACGGAGCCTCTCACACTTCGGGTGGAATTTAAAATTCGGCATAGTAGTAAGTTTCTGTAAGCAACGGTGTAAATATTCCATAACAATCACAAATAAGTAGGGAGATAGTGGATCACCCTGTCTCAGCCCCCTCTTTGCTTTCAGGAGTGGCGACGGCACACCATTAATCGAGTACCTGTAGGAAACCGAGCTCACGCATACCATTATCCAACGCACGAACTGGTCTGGCAATCCCAGTTCTCGCATAATTGCCTCCAAAGCTCCCCATTCCACTGTATCGTATGCCTTGTGTAAGTCCATCTGAATCATACATCTAGGTGAAATGCCCTTCCTTCCATAGCCCTTCACTAGTTCCTGCGCCAGTAAGATATTGTCCTGGATGACCTTTCCTGGCAAAAAAGCAGATTGGCTATCATCCACTATGCTGTTAATCACCATTCCCAACCGAGTCGTCAGGATCTTTGAAATAATCTTATAGACTGTAGTACAACATGCAATTGGTCTCATATCCTTTACTTTGACTGCAGCAGGGGTCTTCGGGATCAAAGTAATCAGGGTGCAGTTCAACGCTGGAAAGATCGAAGATGTGCTAAAGAAATCAAGCACAGCATCATAGACATCCCTCCCAACCGTCGACCATGCTTTCTTGAAGAAGTAAGCATTGAAACCATCAATTCCTGGAGCTTTTAGGTCTCCAATATCCTTCAAGGCGATCTATCTCAGGACGCGTGACCGGTCGAATCAACCACGCTCTATCCTCATAACTCATACGTCTTCCTATCCGTATAGCTTCAATGTCAATTCCCCCACGCCGAGAGGCGGCAGTCCCTACCAGATTCGAGTAGAAATTGAGGATTTCCGCCTCGATTTCAGCATTTGTCTCAAGTACAGCTCCCAACTCCGTTTCTAGCTTATGCAATCCAGTCCTCTTGTTCTTTTCCCTCACCTGTGCATGGAAGAATGAGGAATTTCCATCACCCAATTGGATCCAATCAATCTTTGCTTTTTGTCGTACTATCTGTTCCTCAATTTCGATCCACTTTTCTAATTCAATGGTATCTTCTCGGACCTGACGAATTAAGGCAGGATTGACTCGATCCTGTCTGAGAGCGGCCTGGTGCCCCTGTAATGTATCCCGTATCTGTGCAATGATCCGATCCGCACCCCTCAGTTGACGGCTAAGTCCCCTCATAACCGGCTGCAATTTTTTAAGCTTAGCCCACAGATTCTTTTTGGATTCTGGCCGCCGTCCCTCCAGAATCCATACCGCTCAAAAAAGCCGAGCGTGTTGTGCAATTAATAAATTGGAAACATGGCCTCCTACTCCGCTGAAGTATATAATTCCGTATTATAAGGGGGGAATGGTCTGATAAGCCAGGCGTTAACACTTCAATGTCAGCAGCTGGATTAGCCTGAAACCATGCCGCATTCCCAAGTGCTCTGTCAATCCGAGAATATATAATACCATGTTCATGCTTGTTTGACCAAGTGAAGTGTTCACCTATCATGTGAACTTCAAACAACCCCACCTCATCCATAAGTTCCACCAAGTCCCGGAACTCATGCTCAACTACCGGGTTTCCGCCAATGCGATCCCCATAATCAAGTACATTGTTAAAATCTCCGAAGCAAACCCAAGGCTCATTGATACCCCCAGCAAGTTCTCGAATATCCTGCCACAAATGGATCCGATCCAAAAGTTGGTTGTGGGCATATATAAAGGTGATGAATCCTCTATCTACCCCATCCGCATCATACCACCGACAGTGCAGGAGCTGATCCGTACAACTAATAAAAGTAACCCGGACACGATTCGGGTCCCACAACACCCAAATACGCCCAAGAAAATGAGCATCATAATTATCAAGTAATTCCATACATACCCAATCGTTTGCGAATCTGTCCTTGTTTTCCTTTTGACTCTAGTTTCTATTAGGCTGCTATCGATATTCGAGATCCGGAGGCGGAGCCAATCTCCTTATGCTTAGCAGCCTTATTTAGCCCCCTAACATTCCAGGCTAACATCAGTCCCGGTTCTGGTTCACGCCGGAACCAGAACCAATCTCAAGTGGTGTAAAACCATTACGTAGAGCTACAACATCCTCAGTCTCTTTGCTAGCTTGTGTTCTTGGGGATCCATGTTGCCCCCTCGCAGGGAGCCAACCCTGTGAATCCCCCTCCTGACGGGATCGTCCCGTATCAGTTCGGGTTCCCGTAGCATCCGGAGTAGTACTCACCGTGTGGGACTTACGAGGGGACTGTATATTCACAGTTTTTGGAGCCACCACTGGCTGTTTGTCCTTAACCACCCATGCTCGCTCAACTCCCCTTCCTCTAGCAACCTGTTGCCCAAGATCATGTCGATTTCCCCTTGGCTCAGTAAGTTGATGTGTCCCTTGCGCCATCCGGGCAGCCCCTCCACACGAAAGTGCCCGTGGTGCAGCACTTGTGGCAGAACAACGGTGTCCATTCGTACTCGACAGCCTGTTTTATTGCATTCCCTTGACGGTCCTTGATCATAATAAATTTCCGGAGTTCCTGTGTGATGTCAACCTCAATCAAGATTTGTGCGTATGACACACGCAATTTCTTTGCCGTGCATTCATCTGTAAACAAAGGAGCACCAACAACACTAGCAATCTTACTCAAACTCTTTTGTCCCCACAGATACAATGGAAGTTGGGGAAATTTCACCCAAATTTGTGCAACCTTTAACATATCCTCCTTCAGATCAAAAGTCCTAGTCCAAGGGCGTAAATTCATAGGTCGTCCATAGATATAGTAGGGTCCCCCATTCTCAACCGAATCTTTGTCCTTTGCCGAATGAAATCGAATTATGAAGTACCCATCCTCGTTGTAATATAGCTCAGGTAAGGCGATGGCTGTCCAAACTTTGATCATGAAGTTTTTCACCGCATTCATTGAGAGTGAATTGTCAGCAACATACATAATTAGTGAATTTTTCCAGTAATCAAGCTCCGATTCAATGTCTTCATCCTCTATCTCCACAACTAGCTCACCTTCCAATACGGTAGATTGTAAGGGATAGTCGGTCCCGATCGGAAATCTATTCCCACGTATGATGTCAACCAAGCAATAGATCCGGAAGCCACATTCGTGTTGATTCTAATCCATTCATCTCCTTTTCTGTTCGACTTGATCAATTTTTCCAAGTTACGGTCCAGATTTTGGTGTTCGGGTTGCTTGTGTATCGATTGATCCTTCAAAGATCAATTCCGTCTCCCTTCCACCGCTTAACGAGTCGAATCATCCGGTGGGTCGGTGACTCTCACCGAGGGCGGTGGAGACGAAGCGGTGCGGGAAACTGGATTAATCGATTCAGCAGACATTCCCAAGATCTCACTCGTCGTCGAAGGAGCAGAGGGAGGGGAGGAGGACACGGTGGTTTCCAAAGTTTTACGTGGACGACCCACCGGCCTCTTCAACGCCGAATCCACCGGCGCCGTCGCTTTCTTCTTCTTTGGCATCTCTCCCTCGCTCAGATCTTATGTGACATTTGCATATGTTTATTAACAAGAAGAATAGGTAATATTCTTATCTCAATTGCTTAAAATTAAAATATGTTTGTTAACAAGAAGATTAAGTTCACATAAATTTACAGTTCATTCTTATCTCAATTGCTTAAAACTTTCCAACCCTACATCATTTTAAAGATTGATTTTGTATATTCTTATACCTTACCTCACTTGGATGCATTAGTTATTTTGGAGCAAAACTCGAAAATGGCATAATCACCCAAATCTCCATTGTCATGTCACCAATGTTTGTCCAAATAGATATGATTATCACACCTACAAAACTAAACTAATCTGGTACGTAATTGATGTGCACTTGGAAATTTTAATGCGTTGTAGTACCTATAATTCTCCATTGCAATCAAAGAATAAATTTATATTTGTCAGAAGCTCTCAAACTAACAGAATAGTAGTAAGTTAAATCGAGATATCGTTCTCCACGGACACTCAGCATAGGAACAAACAAGAAACGTTTTGATTTCTCTTGCAAACAGCAGACAGATTAAAAGTAAACAGATTGCAAGCAGATGATTGATTCGTAGTAAACCCTAATTATCTTGGTTGTGATCGATGGTGTGATGGTGTAAAGGACCCCCGACCTCCCTCTTGCTATGCTATTCCCAACTTCCTAGTTAATATCCTACGCAATTAACTCTAACGACAGCAGTGCATAATACTATGGTGTCAAGGCGCAGTCGGCTGGAGTACCCCTACTCAGTTCAATGAAACTACTGTGTCACTCAGCAGAATATCACACCCCGAATAATGTATAGAGTTGTATAATAACGAATTGCGTCTAATAACTATTCCATTAATATAACCCGACATATAAAGAAGTAGCACTAGCAAAGTTTCGGCGGTTCGCCTTTACAAGAGAAAGTTAGCTACTCATAGTATTCTACTACATACAGAAATCGAAAAAGCAAGAAAGAAAGAAGAAGCAGCTTAGTCTCTGATGTCTTCGTGCTGCTTCTAGGGTTTCCTCCTTCTCGGTGCCTGATGGCCAGCGATTTTGGGGTTTCACTTCCCCGATGACTGGTTCTCTCTTAGTAGAGCTGATTTGTGGGTGGTGAATGATTATGAGACCCCAAGGGTCTTATTTATAATGTGAAGTTCGTGCTCCAACCGCCTATAATGATTAGGGAAGGTTAAATGGCGGGCTTTAGCCTGTTGGACAGCAAAAAAGTCTCATTCTGGAACCTTTCCGAGCCACTGCGGTCGACAGTCGGCAGCCATAGGCTCTCTGTGGTCTCCAGTCGGCCACAAAGCTCGATTTCCCCAGGATTTCTGTCTGTTTTCTTTGCTCTTCAATTCCGGGCTTTGTAACTTCGTTTCCTCCTAAATTGTCCTTCTTCAGCATTTCATGTTTTTTTTCGAGATCTTCGCAACGGTAGGTAGCACAACTTCATCGGACTTCTCTAACTTCATCTAGAACTGTCGTATTTCCTTATTTTCCTCGATTTCGCCCAAATATGACATTTTGGCACCGAAAATCGTGCAATTCCTTGAAAACGCAATCATGTCCTACAAAATATACAAGAAGTTGGTAATTGGCCATAATATGATGCAAATTTTGAATTTTGGGCAAAAAACGAGTGTCACGCCCCAAAACCAAAATACTTTGGCGCGACCGGCCATCTATCGTGAGATGGGCTCATGCCAAGACGAAGCCTCAATTTTAGTTACAAAACAGTTTGAAAGGTAATTCAGAGTGTCTGAAACACAAATACAATACTAGAAACATCAAACTAGTTACAACCTCCAGAAATTACAAGACTTCCCCTAACTACACTGGCTGCTCTAACTCGACTTGCCTCTACTAGCAACCTCCACGAAACCAGAACCAATCAGACCACTGAAAAAAAGGTGTAAGGGTGAATCTCCTAGCACTTTTACCGGATCAAGCAGAGCTGTAAAACATACTTATATATACACACACACACACACCATATCATAACACATAGTCAGAAAATAGTTTCATGGAGTATTTGTAACAGAACAATAGTATCAGAACATTTAGCTCAATAGAGTCACACTATGGCCACCACTAGTGTATGTCCGGTGTACGAGGTTGTACGTAACAGAACATATGAAAGTTCCGCTAAAGGAACATGCATGTAAAGAAGTACTTGAAGCGGACGTAATCACCGAGCCAGACTCGTAATTCATAGGCAAAACTGTGAGCTCAAAACATATTTATTTTCTCCATGTATCATAAACATAATTTTATCACACATCACACGCATCACAAAACATACTTTTGAGAATTCACATACTTGATCCTTTTCGAATAGAATATTATATCAAGTTCCATAATATGATATAATAATCATAAGTTATTTGTCAAACATTAAAACTATAGATAGACGATAATACAAAAATATAAACAAAAGTGTCAAGAAATCCCTTACCTCAAGGTCGATTCAAAACGAGCTTAACCTAACTAGACCACGGAAGCTCCACTATCTTGCACCTCGAATTCTCCATAAAATAACCACTACGATGTAAGATCCTAAATCGAAATCAAAACGTAAATAATACAATTTGAAGGGGACAAAATCTTGTGGAGGGTGATGTCACATGAAATGACAAAATTTTAGAGACATAGTTGTGCTCGGTAATGATGATGTTAATTTCAAAACAAGTTGACAAAATAGAAAGAGTTTCGGATGGTAATGTGTCTAAACAAAACTTACTCAGCATGTTTTCATGTACTAAAGGACGAAAATACTTGATTCTCACAAGAATAGTCAGAACGCATGGACGGAAGAGAAAAAGCTCATCAAAATTGGGTTCGCAAGTGCGGCGGAGCAAGACAAACAGGAAGAAATCAATTTGCGTTTACTTCTGTGATTTTGAGTAGAGGAAGGGTTTGGCCAATATAAAACTAGTATGGGCTCGGGTCTAAAAGTCTGAGAATTAGTTTGTAAAAATATCACTAGCCCTAGTCCACTATAAAAATAAAATTAAACTATAGAACATAATTAAAATAAAAAGTACGGGTTCTTACAACGAGAGTCTAAAAGCATGCAAAATCGCACATTTCATTTTCACAGCACACCCCCAAACCAGTTTCTTGCTCATCCTTGAGCAATGCAATAACGATAAACAAGAAGTGAATATGAAATGAGTAAAGAACATAAACCGTGACACAGATAAGCAGCTAGTTTCTAGGGTTTCATACTCCACTGACTCACTTAGTTTCAACTCAGACCTCTACGACTCCACATCAGGCATATAACAAGTAAGCATCACTCACTACAATCAGCGGTTACAAGTGTAACCGCTGATTTCATTTTCATTTTCACAGCACACCCCCAAACCAGTTTCTTGCTCATCCTTGAGCAATGCAATAACGATAAACAAGAAGTGAATATGAAATGAGTAAAGAACATAAACCGTGACACATATTAGCAGCTAGTTTCTAGGGTTTCATACTCCACTGACTCACTTAGTTTCAACTCAGACCTCTACGACTCCACATCAGGCATATAACAAGTAAGCATCACTCACTACAATCAGCGGTTACAAGTGTAACCCAATGTCCCTCAAGGTGTTCTTCAAGATCATTACCTTGCGGCAATGTTATGCAATCCTGCTCCCAAAAGTCAAGGCACAAATCAAAGTAGTACTCAGGTTGGCTCGGTAAGTAAAATAGGTAGGATAATATAGAGGAGTATTTGGCTAAGCATCATTAAAAGATGAGTAAAGGTAAATGGTACTTCAGGGGGACTATCCATTCGAACACCGAGTTCCTTCTTTCAACTTCGTCTTCCTTCAACGATAAATCTCCAACTTCTCCTTCATCACCATAACTACTTCATCGGTTGCTTCACACATAGACTACTTGCTCCTTTATTTTTCTCTTTTTTTTCTTTTTCTTTTTCTTTTTGACATACTATTTTTTGCAGTTGTTTTACCAACTCGTATGTTTTTGGTTGGTCATCATTGGGCTATTTTAGTCTCTACATTTTTTGGTAGTGTTTGTTTTACTGAATTCTGCACTTTTGTGTGTGCTGGTTTGGTATACATGCCATCAACCCTCACGGACATGTAGCTTTTTAGGGCCACACCGGTATGTGGGTAGTATCTGTAACATGCCTAACACGAAAACGGTGATCACAAGGACCACAGATCCACTCCGAGACTTTTGTACCTTTGCTTTTTTTTGTACTTTCTTTTCTATTTTTTCTGGAACAAGAGCTAGTGATTTTTAGCACCGGTAATATAAAAGTAGGGCCAGCAAGGTTACCTTTCGATGATGTTCATCTTCCACTTCTCCCCCAAACCAACTTCTCGAGCTAGGGTTGGGGTTTTCTTCTCTCCTTTCTCCCAAACCAATTCACAATCATGGTCAAAATAAGATTCTCCTACATTCTTTGGAACTCGTTGCTTCATTTCTTCGTTCAAGCTCGGCGGCGGATTGCTGACACCGCTTATGTGAAGCATGTATGGGATATATATATGGTGGAGTTTCATAAAGGCTCAAAAATCTTTCAGAGGGGCTAGTGAAAGGTATATATTCAAGTCAAAGGTTTCAAAACAGAGGTGAGTACCACAAATCATATTCGTGCTGATAACATAAAAAAGACTCAAGGGTAGCAGTGTTCACACAGTTATACATATGACTTATTGGTGCAGCAAGCACACTATCACTCATCAAATTAGCATGGGTCGGGGTAGGTCAAAGCATAAATTCCATAAGCAGTAAAGCATGAAAACAAATCTACTGCAGTCATACTTTATACTAAGTACTCTTATCATAGATCTTTCGATCCTTCTTTTCAAAAAGGTAAGTAACCCTAGACGCAATAGATAAATGTAAATCTAGTTCTTAGACGTAATTAACTACAAATTAATTAAGCTACTACGGACCAAGCAAGTTAGCATGCAGTAGTCAAATCAAATTCTTGCCCCAAACCAAGTAGAGAGCAGATAGGAAACTAGGAAAGTAAAGAAGAAAAAGGAAAGATACTCCCCTCTCGGTGTTGTGCTTCCATAGAGTAATGCTTGTTCATTTATTTCCTCCTTTGCATATCATCTTGGTCTCCCAATTGGTTATCGCTCACGTGCTCCACAAAGAGTTTATGCATCTTGCAATGGGTATCCTCCTTCGTTCTTCCATGGTACCTGGGCTCAAAAGTGTGTGAGATAGCATGTTTGGAGTGAACTCTAGACTATAAATTACATGCAAATCTCATGGGGTTTTCCTCCCCCAAACCTAATGTTTGGTACAACATGTAAGCAAAATTCCAGCTTGTGATAAGTCAATAGATATTTCAAATCAAGGCCTGAACTAGGCATGTAGCACAATTTCTCATATTGTGTCAAGCATCAAAGTGTAGAGCATATTGCAATGAAAATTTCATCCAATGAGCATATGATGATGCAAACATATTGAGTAGAGATCACTTACTTGGTGTTGTCGATAGATGTGCAAGCTAGGAATGCAATTGAATGATGAAAATATAGAGCAAGTGAAGAAACTTGGGAAATCAATGACAACGTTTTTTGATTTTTTGGTTTTTCTTCTTTTTAAAATATGATTCTATAAAATAAGATTTTTGAAAATATAATTTGAAAATTTTGAAAAGGTTTTCTGGTGCGGAAATCGAAAACGAAAAGTAAAAATTGAAAAGAGAAAATGCAAGTGCATAAAATAAACGTGACCCTGGGTTGCCTCCCCAAGAAGCGCTTGTTTTAGGTCTTATAGCTCGACCCCTGTTCAGAGATGACCTTTTGGATGGGTGCATGTGGTCAATGTTAGGTCCGTCCACCCATCTCCACCTTCCAGCAGCAGCGTTCTTCTTTCGCATCCTTGTTGGCGGGTTTCGATTGATGTTAGGTCCATCAACCCATTCCCAGTTCCTGTCAATTTTTTTGTCGAACTCACGACTCAGCTCTCTCCTTCTTGGTATCGCCCTCTTCTTCTTTCTTCGTAGTTGGAAAATGATTGGTTTGGTGAAGAAGTTATCACCATCCTTAGAGTACTCGTGGATACGATTTCTCTTATGAATGTATCCAGTCCTTCTTCCGAGCACACTTATGTCAGTCCATGGCTGATCACCGAACTCCTTAACTCCTATTCTTTTAAATACTATCATGGTATCAGGTCCCACTCGACTGATTGGATCTCCATCGAACAACCTGTTCTCATCATTTGGGTTGCAAACCCACGGCTTTCCTTCGACTCCTTCCGTTGTTGTGTCCTTGAGAGATCTTGCTTTCCTTGGTTCACAGTACCCTTTGAGAATGACTCATATTCCTGTGTTCTATATTTCTGCGCAATGCTAGCCAGACAGTTAAAATCAAGGTTACGGTCAGGGGTGGTTATGAAAACCTTCCAATCATTGAGTCGAAAATTTATGGGGATATGTTGAGTAGGTGGATTTCCCAATCATTGGTCCCTTTCCGTATAAGCATGATAGGAATAAAGAATTCAATTTCTTCTAGATTCCTTATGGGGTCGGGTTCATGGGTAGTAGTACTAGTAATGCAAGTAACGACAAACGATATAGAATTAGGATCAGTCAAAGTATAGGAAGTAGAAAGCTTACATGTTTGTCGCCTACTTCGAAGGTGTGGTGGGATATATGGTTCAATGGCCTTGTGAAGGCCACCTATCGTATCTTCAAACTCCCCACAATCCTCCTGTTTACTATTTATGAGGAGAACTAAGAAAAAACTATATAAATGAGCTTCGAGTACTTGATGGTTCCCTTGAGTATCCTCTTGCTCGGTGTATGCCTCTTCTTCCATAGGCTTGGTCCATTGAGCTTCGGTTAGTACGAGTGGTTTGATATCTCCCACCTTTGTCTCAGTCAACTCCTCCATACTCTCCATTTATTTTCCGCGTACAACTTCGACATGTTCAGTTCTCATCATCTATTCTTCTTCCTCGACTATCTCCTCGGTTATCTCAAGTAGTTTCCTCATAACTCCTCTCATGTTGACAGAAGTAACATCGCTGTCCAAATCCCATACTTAATTAGCCGACTTTTCTAATGCATCTGCTTGGAGCCATTGCCATAACCCCCTAGCTTATCGCATAGATGATGGACATTCTTCTTCATCTCATAAAGTTCGATTTTCCTCATCATTGCTCTCATAGACTCCTGGCTAAGTCGATTGCATATCTCTTAGAGTTCGTCCGGTTGAACCTCCATGATGACCCCATCGCGCTCCTCGTCAATCAAGTCTCTATAGTCCTTTTCTACCTTCTTGTAGAAGTATAACAATTGCGTGTGCTTGATCTCGGGTTCCTTATGCAATGCGATCTTGAATCTCATCCAAACTTCATGGAACATCTCCCCTTCTAGTTGCTCAAAGCTCTGAAGTTCTTCACCCCAGGTGGATATTAAGGACCATGGGTATCAGATGTATTGTAAATGGAATTGGCTTTTGACCTCCTCCCATGTCTTCGTCAACCTATTTGTCCATAATGTCTTCAGCCAAGTTCTTGCCTTTCCTTTCAAGCAATGTAGGAAAAGGAACTTCCGAATCTTTCCACTCGGTATGTCTTGAACCATCTCGTAAAAGTCTTCCATGAACCGTACTTCATCTTCCCCTTCTACTCCATAGAATTTTGGAAAGAATTTGAGATACTCGGGTTTCACATCATATTTCCTCAACCCATCTTCCAAGTATGTGCAGGATTCATCAGGCCTTATTGATAGTTTCCATCCCAGCTCCTTCCTTCTTCTCGAGTTTGCCAATGTCATCTCTTAATGGTTCTCAAGGTGTTTCTCCTTGCATAGAGACTAACAGACAAACTTTTACAGATATAGACAGATAAAACTAGAGAAAGATAATTCTAGTTTCGAAATAACATAAATATGAAATTACGTTTTTTTTTTGATAAGAAAATAAACAAATACGAAAAAGAAAAATATTTTTGGATTTTTTCAGTGGAAATCGATTTCCACAGGTTATATATAATTGCTTTTGGGTTTATGCTGTACGAATTGAAAGACAGTGTGTAAAGTAAAGCGAAAGAAAGAATTCAACTTATCTCTGATGATCGAAACTTGGTTGAGCGGTCAAGTGTCCCCGGCAGCGGCGCCAAATTTTGATGTGCACTTGGAAATTTGAATGCGTTGTAGTACCTATAATTCTTAATTGCAATCAAAGATTAAATTAATATTTGTCGGAAGCTCTCAAACTAACAGAATAGTAGTAAGTTAACTCGGGATGTCGTTCTCCACGAACACTTAGCATAGGAACAAACAAGTAACGTTTTGATTTCTCTTGCAAACAACAGACAGATTAAAAGTAAACAGATTGCAAGCAGATGATTGATTAGTAGTAAACCCAAAATATTCTGGTTGTGATCGATGGTGTGATGGTGTAAAGGACCCCCCCGACCTCCCTCTTGCTATGCTACTCCCAACTTCCTAGTTAATATCCTACGCAATTACCTCTAACGACAGCATGGCATAATACTATGGTGTCAAGGCGCAGTCGGCAGGAATACCCCTACTCAGTTCAATGAAACTACTGTGTCACTTAGTAGAACATCACACCACGAATGATGTATATAGTTGTATAATCAAGAATTACGACTAATAACTATTCCATTAATATAACTCGACATATAAAGAAGTAGCAATAGCATAGTTTCGGCAGTTCGCCTTTACAAGAGAAAGTTAGCTACTCATAGTATTCTACTACATACATAAATCAAAAAAAGCAAGAAATAAAGAAGAAGAAGAAGCTTAGTCTCTGATGTATTCGTGCTGCTTTTAGGGTTTCCTCCTTCTGGGTGCCTGACGGCCAGCGGTTTTGGGGTTTCACTTCCCCGAGACTGGTTCTCTCTTAGGAGAGCTGATTTGTGAGTGGTGAATGATTATAGGACCCCAAGGGTCTTATTTATGCTGTGAATTTCGTGCCCCAACCGCCTATAATGATTAAGGAAGGTTAAATGGCGGGCTCTAGCCTATTGGACAACAAAAAAGCCTCATTCTGGAAGCTTCCCGAGCCACTGCGGTCGACAGTTGACCGCCATAGGCTCTCTGTGGTCTCCTTTCGGTCGCAGAGCTCGATTTCCCCAGGATTTTTGTCTGTTTTCTTAGTTCTTCAATTTCGGGCTTCGTAACTTCGTTTCCTTAAAAAGTGTCCTTCTTCAGCATTTCATTTTTTTCGAGATCTTCACAATGGTAGGTAGCACGACTTCATCGGGCTTCTCTAACTCCATGTAGAATTGTCGTATTTCCTTATTTTCCTCGATTTCGCCTAAATATGACGTTTTGGTACCGGAAATCGTGCAATTCCTCGAAAACGCAATCATGCCCTACAAAAATACACAAGAAGTTGGTAATTAGTCATAATATGATGCAAATATTGAATCTTGGACAAAAAACGAGGGTTTAAAAACATGCAAAATCGTACATTTCATTGTCACATCAATAATTATTCTTCAACTTTACTTCATAGCCATGGATGGTTGTAGTGACAAATTAAAATGCTTATCAACTAGTTCGATTTACATTTTGCCCTTGCATCTATTTAGAGTTAACGTTTGTTTTTATCTATAGTGAATCTACATTTAACTTAATGAAGGAAATCAAATAAATTAACGACCAAATGATGCCATTGATATTAAAACACTAAAAAAGGGAATACAACACCTCCTTTGGTTCGAAATTAACATAACTAAACTTGCTTAAATACTACAAATCATCACAGAAAGAACTAAATTGCATGCATGGTACTACACTTCCCACATTAACCAAACCAAAATATTTGAACTACTCGCATTTGAAGAACTAACTGAAAGAATGTTTTACGTGAGGAATTCATTGATAACCATTGGGTATAAATACAAGAGTACAATATAGAGTTTTAAACTAATGCTATTCTAACTAAGCTATAATAAACCCACTATGATAAGGATTCTAGATTCTTTAATATTCTAACTAATATTTACATAATCTATCACACCCCGCAGACGAAGCGGGAGGTTTACGAACACTTAGACTGTCCCGAAAATCTTCAAATAAAATTCTCGGCAGTCCTTTGGTAAATATATCTGCAATCTGATATCGAGAAGGAACATGTAAGACCCGAACGTGACCGCGTGCGACATGTTCTCGAACAAAATGAATATCCATCTCAATATGTTTCGTGCACTGATGTTGAACTGGATTGCCAGACAGATAAACTGCACTAACATTATCACAATACACCAACGTAGCCTTGGAAATTGGATTATGCAACTCAAGCAGAAGGTTGCGAAACCAACACGTCTCAAGAAAAAACATTTGCTACGCCTCGATATTCAGCTTCAGCACTGGATCTAGACATCGTAGGTTGATGTTTGCTGGACCACGAGATCAAGTTATCACCAAGGAACACACAATAGCCAGACGTCGAACGACGCGTATCCGGGCTACCTCCCCAATCGGCATCCGTGTAGGAGCAAGAGCCGAAGTCGCCGATGGATACAAATGCAATCCAAAATCCAAGGTGCCCTTAATATATCGAAGTATGTGTTTGAGGGCATGCATATGAATATCACGAGGAGAGTGCATGTGCAAGCAAATTTGTTGCGCGACATAGGAGATATCGGGCCTGGTAAACGTCAAATACTGAAGAGCACCTGCGAAACGTCGATAATGAGTCGGATCTGCAAACAATGCACCCGAGGTACTACTCGTCTTGGGTTGCGTGTCAACCGGCATCAAGGAGGGCTTACATGAGGACATGCCGGCTCGATCAATAATTTCCTCAGCATATGTTAGGAAATTTGTTAGATATTTTGTTAGAAATATCTGTTTAGATTTTGATCAGCAACATGATGACTTATCTTAGTCTCAGAAAGGTGATTAGTACTCTTGGTTCACTTGAATATTGTAAAAGAGGAAACCCACTAAGTATGATAGTCTAGCTAATCTTGTATAGGATGTTAGGTCTCAAAATGTAATTTTTATTTTATGAAGAGAAGACCAAGAAGAAGACATACAAGCAGAACAAGCTCAACGACATTGAAGATTTGAAGAAACTGCACAAGATTACTGAAACAGTTTTGCAGATACCTTGACCAGATTTCTTGAAGACGCGAATGATTGCTAAACAAATCATGTCACAAGAGATATCTGAGAAGTCAAGAGGTCCATCTGGAAAACAAGGAAAGTGTCCACAGATATCTACACTCAGATACCTTGAGCTTTAACCACATTTCTGAAAAAGAAATATATTGCAACAAAGTTGTTTCAATAAAGTGGTATCTGAAGATTGAAGATAAGGACGTGCAAAGAATCAGATAATACTAGTCTCTGATACAAAGCATAGTTCCGTTGGCACTACAGGAAAAAAGTATAGTACAATGCATTTAATGCACGGACAGAGATGTCTGAACAAAAGCAACGGTAGCTTCTGAAGAAGAAGACAAACACCTCTGATTATACACAGATATCAATAGTTTGAATTTGATTTAAGCCTAACGGATACTATTCAACGGCATTCAAATTCATTTATAAATATCAACACTTAGACTGCTTGATGAGACACGCTGAACCTTAGATACACAGAACTTACTGAACACCATTCTCTCAAGCAAACTACTTATCCTCAAAGCTTTCTGTTGCGACCAAAGCTCTTGATCTTAAGTAGCACTAAAGTTCTAAGTGTCCTGATCCTAAACAAGCACTGCTATCTGTGAAAGAGTTGAATCGAAAGATCAAGTATCTGAGATTCATTCTCTTGAACAATTATCATAGACTTGGGTCAGTAAAAAGAACAAGATACCATACATTGCAAAGTGTATTAAGTATACCTGATTCACAGAGCTATCTGATTAACTGAAAAGTTACTAAAGAAGCTCATCTGACAACTCAAACCAAAACCAACACCATCCGGCGTAGTATGTGAAGTACTTAGTTTGAGAAACTAAGGAATAACTCCAAGGTTATTGAGCACAGGAAGTACTTAGCTTGAGAAGCTAGGGAATAGCTCAAAAAGGTTTCTGAGTACAGGAAGTACTTGGTTGTGAAAGCCGGGGAACAACTCAGGGGGAACATTTGGTTGGGAACCATTTGTTTAAGAAATCTTAGCATAGGATTTTTGTAAGGTGACCTCAATTATCTATTCTAGTGAATTCTAGGTCTTTGGAAGACCGAAGTGGATTAGTTGGAGGATTACGCCACCTCCAGATACCACTATACTTGCTGTGTTATTTACTTTTCTGTACTTACATTTCAGCAACACACACACACTTTAATTATTTCTGCACTTATCTATCTTAAGTCTTCCGCGCTCTGAATCTAAGTATCAGATATCTACACAGATATCTGAGAAATAGTTTTTATCGACAAAAGTTTTAAAAGACTATTCACCCCCCCCCTCTAGTCTTTTACTTTGCCGTTATCTGGACCAACAAGTGGTATCGAGGCGGAGGTTCACAAGCCTTCCTTGAACCTAGATCCCCAGATAGGTGAAGGAACTTTGTCCATTTTCGAGGACTATTTAATTTGTGTGTTAAGTGTGCAGGAATGTCTCTGAGTGATGCACCCGTTCTCAAACCAGAGAACTACGAGAAATGGAAAAATAACATGATGCTCCACCTTGAAGCCATAAGTGACGAAATGATCGAAGTAATAAAGAATGGCCCAATAGTCATTCAACAACTTAAACAAGTCATGGAGGTTTCTAATGGTAGAGACAGAGATCAAAGCGAAGGATCTTCACAAACTGATGCGTCAACAAGTGGGAGATCTACTAGTCAAGTTATTCTGAACAAAGCCCAGAGAACTCTGGACATCGGAAGATGCCAAGAGAAATCGTCTGGATGGTCAAGCTTGTAATATCATCATCAGATCGACACCTGAGCACATACAGTGTAAACTGTGGGGTGCTAAAACGTTGAAAGTTGCCTGGCAACTGATTGAAGAAATCTGTGCCGGAACTGAGAAAACCAAAGAAAACAAGTTCGAAGTTCTCAAGTTGAAACTTCAAAATTTCAAACAAGGACCCACTGAAACTCTGGAAGAACTTGATTTCAGATTTACCACTCTTATGAGTGATATGGCAGCACTTGGGGAAAGCAACAGATACTCCCAGTCAGAAAAGATTAAGACTATTGTCAGAAGTCTTAACCACAACTGGGAGCATACTAAATTCTTTTATTTTAACCAAGGTATGCCAAATATCACTCCAGTGGAACTCTTCTCACATCTTGCTACGGTTGATTATGAGACAACACAAAGAGAACAAACAACTGAAAAGTTGCAGAATATTGCTCTAGTTGCTCAAGGAACTTCTGAAAAGAAGAAAAGTAAGGAAGAGACTGAGGATGCTCTTACTGCAAAGCAAATGAGCAAATATGTCAGTCGAGAAATTGAGAGAAGAAAAGCCAAAGAGAAGCTGAAAAAGCATCTAGGCTTAAACTATCACCAGTACAAAAATATGCAAAGCTCGCTGAACAAGCCAGCTCAAAAAGCATCATGTACTAAGGAAGTAGAAATTGGAAACGATATCTGTTTCTATTGTCAGAAACCTGGTCACTTCAAGAAGGATTGTCCTGCCTTCAACAAACTAAGGACAGGTGACAAGAAAGATAGAAGAATCTTCAGAAGAAGCCAGAAAGCTTTATTAACTGAAGAAAGAAAGAAAATCCAAACTCAACTGGATGCTCTAGACGTTGAGACAGATTCTGAAGATGACAATTCAGATGACTCAACCTTACCATCACCAGAATTATGTGGAGCTACTCATGATATAATCATATAATCAACTTCGGCCTCAAGAAGAATGAAATGTGTGGAGTTGCTGAAATTGACGGTCCAGACATCTCTAACATAGAAATCTGTCTTATGGCTGATGAGGTAACACATACTTCTTGTTATACTTATGAAAGTGATGAAGAAGAAATAAAAGATCTAGAAAATCTCAGGAAAGAACTTGACATCTATGAAAGAGAATTTCTAATGATCCGAGCTAGAGCCGAAAATCTTGAAGAAGAAAAGAATTCTCTTGCAAAGGAAAATTCTCAATTAGTTAAGATATCGAGAAAAGGATCTTTGAAAATGCATTTCTCAAAGCTCAAATATCTGAGACTGAAAAGTCACATAAAGAAGCAATGGCTGAATTACGAAAGAAATATGAAGATCTTCTTTCTGAGAACAAGGAACTCGAAAAGAAAGAATTATCTTTTCAATCTTATGTCAAAGCTAGTGACACTCTTACTGAAGTACAATCTTACTTAAGAGATCCTTCAGAAAAGAAAGGACTTGGGCTGAATACACAAACAAATTGTTCTATCACTCTGAATAAGAGTGAGGAAAGAAGAACATTTGTAAGTACTCAGCAAGATGGTTCCCATGCAATCTATAGTATCGGTCAGAAGACGAAGATTGTTGACAAAGGAAAGGCGATTCGACTAAACCTTTGTGGGAAAAACAAGTCAAAAACAAAGCTGTTGGCACGTCTACGAAAAGAAACACAACCTTTGAAAAGTGTAAACACCCACAGTGCTATGTCTCTCAAAAGGGTAGAATTGCAGGAGCTGGAAAATTCTCCCATGTCACTTTTTCTGGAAAGAAATTGGACCAACCAGAGACTAGCAAAGCTGCTGAGAAAAGATCTCAGATAGCTTCAAGTGCTCGAAACGGTATTGGCTATAAAGGCATCGGGAAACAACTTGCTCATGAATACAAACAGGAGCAAGAACGATGGCTAAAGGCTAGAATTGCTCAAAGCAATTATCAGAAGTGAAAGTTGAATCAAGCCACTGAAAATCTGAATGCCAGCGCTAGAAGAAATCTGGCAAGGAAAGCTAAGTTTGCTGAAAAGCAAACTCAGAAACCTGACAGGTATCTGAAAGCACCAAATGGAGCACCTAGGAACACACCAAGGAAGAAAATAATTCTTAACAATGATAATCATTCAATTAGAATTCCTCCTTATGTTCTTATCAGACAAAAGAATGTTCCAAGGAAATTCATTCAAAAATGGATTCCTACTGGAAGATTGTTTAGTCCTGATGGTTCAATCAGAATTGAGAACCTAATCTCCTGTTTCCTGTTGTGTGCAGAATGCTTCCTGGACTAAAGCACAATGACTATTTGATAGTGGATGCGGAAAGCACATGACAGGAGACAAAGCAAATCTGGTCAATTACAAAGCTTGCAACACAGGACCAGATATATCAGTTCTTTGGAGGAGAATTAAATCCCTCTCTGGGATTTGGCAACGTCAAATTGGGAACATTAACAATCACTGACGTATTAAATGTTAAGGATTTGAAATATAATCTATTTAGCATGAGCCAGTTTGCAGACAAAGGTTTTACTGTAAAATTCAAAGCAAAATACTGCAAACTAATTGACAATGAGTCAAAGCAGACAGTCTTAGTTGCTCGGCGGAAAGGTAGTCTTTATGTTGCCGATTGGGCCTCTGCCACAACTGAAGAATGTCTCATGGTGAGTCAATCAGGTCACACAGAAGAGCACTGGTTATGGCACAAGAGAATGAGTCACTTGAATTTCAAAACTCTAAACAAACTTGCCAAGAAAGAATTAGTGGTTGGCCTTCCCAAAACATCTTTCAGAAAGGATGGTATCTGTTCTGCATGTCATATGGGAAAACAATCCAAAATCTCTTTCAAGTCCAAAACTAGACACTCTAGTGTTAGACCACTGCAACTACTACATATGGATCTTTTTGAATCATCTGTAACTAGTTATGCAGGAAAGAAATATGGTCTGGTTGTTGTAGATGACTTCTCAAAATTCACTTGGGTTGTCTGTCTGAAACACAAATTTGATGCCAGGGTGGAGATACCAAACCTGCTGAAAAATCTTGAAGTCATGAAAAATGACAAGGTATCTGCAATCAGAACAGACCATGGTACTGAGTTTGTCAACCAGTACATAAGGGAGTTTTGTACCTGCAAAGGTATACAACACCAACTTTCCTCTATAAGAACACCTCAACAAAATGGTGTTGCAGAAAGGAAAAACAGAACCCTTAAAGAAGCTGCAAGGTCGATGCTAGCTGACACTGAAATAAGTGAAGTTTATTGGGTTGAAGCTGTAAACACAGCCTGCTACACTCAGAACAGATGTTTGATAAACAAACACCATGACAAGACCCCTTATGAAATCTTGGCTGGTAGACTCCCTAATATTAAACATCTGAAAGTGTTTGGTTGTAGATGTTTTGTTCTTAACAATGGAAAAGAGTATCTAAGAACACTTCAACCAAAGGCAGATGAAGGAGTGTTTCTTGGTTATTCTATGAATAGCAAAGCTTACAGAGTTTACAACAAAAGAACAAAGAAGATTGAAGAATCAGTTCATGTTGTATTCTATGAAGAAAGCAAGAAATCACCCCTTGATGATGAAATCTCAGAAAGGTTCAAGGAACTAATGTTAAAGGATTCTGAAGAAGAACCCTCAGAAAGGAAAAACATCATTATGGAAAAAGAGGATGACTCTGACGTAGAAAAGCTTGATATGCCTAGTAACAACCAGATGACTCACAAACATGATGAAGAATTTCCTATGAAACTTCCAGAAATGGAAACTGAAGATGTTCATCATGAAGCTATCTCTGGAAATAATCTCTCTGAAAGACATGTTCCAGATAGCTCAAACACTGAACAAGTGTCAGACATTAATTGCCCTTCTGAGGAGCAAAATGTCTTAGATACTGAAAAAGTATCAAATCAAAATCCTAGTGATTCACATTCAAATCATTTGGATATTGATCCTACTAGCACTAAACCTATGATGAGATGGATCAAGGATCATCCTGCAAAAGATGTGATTGGACCAATTAATCAAGGTGTTAGGACTAGGAGAGCAATAGCTGAAAATGCTAATTCTCTCTTTGGATGTTTCATCTCAAACATTGAACCTAAAACTATAGAAGAAGCATTAGGAGACCAAGACTGGATCTCTGCAATGCAAGAAGAGTTGGATCAATTTGAGAGAAACAAAGTCTGGAAACTAGTTCCATTTGTAGAAGGAATATCTGTAATTGAAACCAAGTGGGTTTTCAGAAACAAGATGAATGAATCTGGTGAAATAACCAGAAACAAAGCAAGGTTGGTTGCCAAGGGATTCACCCAGACTGAAGGTTGAGATTTTGATGAGTTATATGCACCAGTTGCCAGATTGGATGCAATAAGACTCTTTCTAGCCTTTGCAGCTCATAAAGATTTTAGAGTTTATCAGATGGATGTCAAAAGTGCATTCTTGAACGGTGAACTTGCAGAACAAGTTTATGTTGAGCAACCACCTGGCTTTGAAGTTTCCTCAGAAAGTAGAATGGTCTATAAACTACAGAAAGCTCTGTATGGACTGAAACAGGCTCCAAGAGCATGGTATGACACTTTGGCCAAATACCTTCTGGAAAGTGATTTCAAGAAAGGTGAAGTTGATAAAACTTTATTTACCTTAAATCATGATGGGAAACTACTCTTAGTTCAAGTATATGTTGATGACATCATATTTGGATCTAAGGACAAGCAACTTTGTAATTACTTTGCAAATCTCATGAAAAGTAAGTTTGAGATGAGCATGATGGGAGAAATGAATTATTTTCTAGGATTGCAAGTCAAGCAACTCAATGACGGAATATTCATTAGTCAAACAAAGTATGCAAAAGATATGCTCACAAAATTCAATCTTAAGCCTTCTGAAAAGAATGCTAAGATACCTATGAGAATTGGAACCAAAATGACCTATACTGAATCAGATAAGAGTGTTGAATAACATAAGTATAGGAAATTGATAGGTTCACTACTTTACCTCACTGCAAGTAGACCTGATATTCAATACGCCGTTGGAGTGTGTGCTAGATTTCAAACAAATCCGATGCAAACACACTACAACATTGCTATGAAAATATTAAGGTATGTAAAAGGTACAGTAGATGTAGGATTGTGGTATCCTAAAGAAAGCGGATTGAGTTTAGCTGGGTACTCGGAATGGCGATTATCTTTGGATCAACTTGATAGGAAAAGCACCTCAGGAACTTGTCAGTTTCTGGGTACTAGACTTATCTCGTGGTTTAGCAAGAAGCAAAACTCAATTGCAACTTCTTCCACATAGGCTGAATATATTGCTGCTAGTTGTTGTGCAACACAAATTCTGTGGATACAACAACAACTTAAAGACTATGGACTCAATGAAGAGAAAACCCCCATTTTCTGTGACAACACAAGTGCTATTGCAATTACACAGAATCCTAAATTTCATGCCAGAACAAAGCATATTGATGTTAGACATCACTTCATCAGAGACCATGTTGAAAAAGGCAATATAGAGATACTCAAGATTGGCACTGAAGACCAACTTGCAGATATCTTCACTAAGCCACTACAAGAAAGTAGATTCTTAGCCTTAAGACATAGTCTTGGACTAATGGAACTACCAATGAACTGAAAAAGTTCAGGAATCTGGAACGGGCATCCAGAGAAGAGGTAGCTGGAACGGGCATCCAGAGAAGAGGTATCTGGAACGGGCATCCAGAGAAGAGAAAAGAGAAATCTGGAACGGGTATCCAGAAGTCAAAAGGGCTAAAGAGCAAAAGGCGACTTAAGATCTCCGAGGCGGGAACTCGGATATCGAATCACTCTATAAACAGGGAACACAAAGGAGAATAGTACAACTATCTGCAGTTAACTACTCTCTTGAAATTCGCATTATTTCTATCTTGATGAAAAACTTGGAAAAATCCTAAGTATAAGACAGATTCAGATGCAAACAGTGTTCTTGGTCATACAAAAACGTGATTCAGATAGCTAATAGCCAAAATTCATTAAATGGGCACAATTACACTTGTTGATTGTGATCATTGCTAAAAAAGCAATGGTGACCCTTGATGAAATTAAGCGTTTGATCTATACGGTGAAAATTAATTCACAGTAAATAGTGGACTGTAAAAATTCTGACAAAGCCCACTTTGCATTTAATGCCGAACTAGCTTTTGCTCACGCTTGCAAATCACGAATCGTACACACAAAATCAATTTGTATGTATTTGTCTGTTGAGATTCTATTGCTATATATATAGGATTTTGGCAAAAGAAATCACTTTTGCCTAATCCAAAATTCCGACTTACACAAAAATAGCAAAACCTTCTCTTGATTCTCTGCAAACCTTCTACAATCTCTGCAAATCAAGATTAAGTTTTTCTGCAAAGAATTACTGAATCAAATCTCTTTCAAACACCAATCCAAATTCCCTACACTATATAAAGAGATGGCCCCAAAGAATTCTTCCACGTAAATCTCAATCCTCCATGATATGCTGAAAAGCAAGCACCAGAGTTGGTTATTGTGAACAACCGACTGGTAGGAGATTTTAATCCTGAACATTGGACTTCAAATCACAGAATGATTTGGGGTGGTGCCATGGTTGAGGAATACCTCACGGTTGCAATAGAAAACCAAGCCGACAGAAAGCTGATTCTTGACATGCTTGAAAAGGCACAACTCAAGGTTTCTCTGCTGCCAAGTGGAATTTCATCACTCGATGTGTTGGAATTCTACAACAACTCGGATAATTTCTGTGTTTCAAGGCACCGCAATAGTATCATCAAAACCTCGATCAAGGAGAGGAAATCCTTCTGGACTTAACAACTTTCTGTAAGTTGTTTGAATTTCAAAATCTTGGAAAGGATTTTGAAATAAACACCAAGGATGATGATCTCCTTAAAGGTGTTAAACAATTGTACTGTGACGTGTGTGATCTTGAAAATCGATACACCCATGAGTTCAAGCTTGCGACATCCGAACCGGACATCGATGGTTCCTTTGGGATGTATTGGCTTGCATTCTTCATAGATGCTTTAATGGTCTACAAGGAGGTCTGACCGGATAAGCGAAACGATGGATCATGATGTTCTTCTTTGAATCAACAAGACAAAATTTGGAAAACCCTTTTAAGCTGGGAAAATACGCCTTCATGAAGTTTGTGAAGAAGATTCAAGGCTTGAGCCTAAGATTGCCAAAGGACTAGCTGAGCAAAGGCCACGATGAGGCTATGGTGCGAAGATATGCTACTTCTTTGGAAAAGCTTGGCATTGAGCTCGGAGAGGCATTTGAAATAGCCAAGAACCTACTCTACAAATATGAGTATACAAACTTGATGAAAAAGGTTCCGGGTCTCGTAAAGGTTCTAAGAAGCGAAAGTCCGAAAAGGTATCTCAAGAAAAGGTTGCGACCAAGAAGCATCTAACAAGAAAGAAGTCTGCTGGCAAATCAGAAGACACACCCATTGAGGTTGTCGATTCTCAGATATCTGCAGGCATTGCCGATGAACTGATAAAGGCAGATCAACTCATCAATGCTGCAAAAGAGTCATCAACTACTGAACAAGTAGACTCTGCAAGAGAAAGTGCGTTCAAAAATGTTGCGACTAATACTACAGAATGCCTTGCTGATGAACTCATAAATGCTGCCAAAAGTGGTGAAAAACACCAAGCCCTATCTGCAGAAACCGCAGGAGTAATGGACCAATCAGTTCCTAATCGATGAGAGCTCGGCGATGAAGATGATAAACTAGTCACACTACAAAAATGCAGAACATGGCGACGGATAGATCCGCTTGCAATGACTATCCGTCGCCTCTGGCGATGGATCGGGCGACGGATAGAAAATCCGTCGCCCCAGCAGTGGCGACGGATAAAATCCGTCGTCAATTCATGACAGTTGAACGACGGATTGACCTTTTTTAAAAAAAAATGATTATGGGCGACGGATAGATATATCCGTGCCCCATTTTTTTTTTAAAAAAATAAAATCCGTATCTGATTTTATATTCGTATACGGATTAATTCCGGCAGTGGTGGTGCGGTGGTGGCAGTGGTGGTGCGGTGGGTGTGGTGCAGGTGGTGGTGGGAGGTGGTGGTGGTGGAAGGGTGGTGGTGGTGGTGGAAGAGATGGTGGTGGTGGCAGTGGTGGTGCGGTGGGTGTGGTGCAGGTGGTGGTGGGAGGTGGTGGTGGTGGTGGAAGGGTGGTGGTGGTGGTGGAAGAGATGGTGGTGGTGGCAGGGTGGTGGTGGTGGAGGAGATGGTGGTGGTGGCAGGGTGGTGGTGTGGTGGTGGTGGGAGGAGAGAGGTGGTGGTGGTGGAGATGGTGGTGGAGGAGGATGGTGGAGGAAAGGAGGTGGTGGAGGAGATGGTGGTGGTGGAGGATGGTGGTGGTGGCAGGGTGGTGGTGGTGGGAGGAGAGAGGTGGTGGTGGTGGTGGTGGAGGAGATGGTGGTGGTGGAGGATGGTGGTGGTGGGAGGAGAAAGGTGGTGGTGGAGGATGGTGGTGGTGGGAGGGGATGGTGGTGGTGGAGGATGGTGGTGGTGGGAGGAGATGGTGGTGGTGGAGGATGGTGGTGGTGGGAGGAGAAAGGTGGTGGTGGGAGGAGGAGGAGAGGAGAAGTAGTGGAGAAAAGGAGGTGGTGGAGGAGATATATTATATTTTTTAGGTTTTTAGCGGATAGATCTAGATCTATCCGTCGCTAATTTTTTTTTTTAATTTTCCGGCCTTGTAGCGACGGATAAATCTATCGTCGCTACATAGCGGCGGATAGATTTATCCGTCGCTAAAATAGCGACGGATAAATCTATCGTCGCTAAAATATTTTTTTATTTTGGTCAACGCTCGTAGCGACGGATAATTTTATCCGTCGCTTCGACGGATAACCTTTATCCGTCGCCAAACGGGGCGACGGATAGAATCCGTCGCCCCAAGTAGCGATCCGTCGCTACAGGGGCGACGGATAAAATCCGTCGCCCCTTTCTGTCCCGTTACGGATGGATTCTTGTAGTGTCATCTCTCAAGTCCAAGAAAGAAAGAAAAGGGCTAAGGTTACTGAAATAGTAACTGGTGAAAAGGTATCTGAAGAAGAACCTACACCTCAGGTTGCTGAACAAGCACCTATAGCAAAGGTTGTTGGTGCAAACACATCATCAGGGAACGTTTCTTACGCACAACTTCAAGAAGCCCTGATGAGTGGTAATTTAGTGCTGGCAGAAGCTGATGAAAATGCCACATCTAAAAATCTGGAAGAACACTCAACTGACCGATCTTTCGCTTCCAGACAACCACAACAACCACAAACACAACAACCACAACAGCCACAAGTGGTTGATGAAATGGTAAATGAACTCCATTTCGAATTACCAGCATTACAACACGCTGAAGAAAATCCTACAAAAGAGCAGGTTCCCCAACTCGACAAGAGGGATCAAACTGAGACATCCACTCAGAATGATCAACCAGGGGAGGCAATTGAGTTGCACACTCAGGAAAGGTGTGAAGTACCTAAAACTTCAAACAAAGAAGCTGTACTAGAACAAGAAGACCAAAGTGTAAAAGGGTCACAAGTTCCAAAGACCAATCAGCCTGACAATGCTCAGGTAGCTGAATGGTTTAACTCCTACCTTGTGAAAAATTTTATGCTTGTATATCTTGTTACTTATATAAAAATTCTTTATTCTGGTGAGTTAGAAACACAGAAACAAGAGGAAGCTGGAAAGCTTGCCTCAGAAACTGAGAGGGAGGTTACCCCAACCTCGCCTCTTAAGAAATCTGAGCCTGTACCACAGGTGATAATTGATTCTTAAGATAACACTTTTCAGTCATTTGTCTATGTGCTTAATCATTTAAAGTAAATGTTTCTAACAGGCTCCAACTGAGAAAGAGGAAGAAAAGGCAGAAATGCCAAAAAAAGAACCCAGAAACCGACAAGGTTTCTAAAGAACACATCATTGAGCCTTCCCATGTGAAGGTATATATATATGAAAATCAGTGATAAACATTCTTCACCTTGGGTTATCTTAAACTTCTTCTAAATTACTCAATACTTTCTACTCACAGGCTCACTCAGAAGTAGAAGTGCAAGGGGACAGAGTTGCGACATCCCCTGCACCTATGGAAATTGATGAGGCATCAAGGCCTTCATCACAAGAAAAGATTCCAGAGACTGCACAAGTCTCTGAGAGACAAGTATCTGAGCCTCCCATGGAGGTAATTGACCTCTCAGATATCTGTTTTGTCACTAAAAGTTTTCTTGATAAAATTTCCTAAGTATTGTGATAATTTTAATTCTCAGGTTCAAGAAAGAAAGGTTGATGAGGACCAGACTTCCAAGTCTCCACCTCACAACAAGATATCTGAGACACCACTTGTCTCAGTAGTACAAGTCTCTGAGCCTGATGTCCATACTCAGGTAACTCAGAAACTAAACTACACTTCTACTCAGATATCTACAAAAGTTTTGAAGCTCACTCAAAACTCTTTCTTTCAGGCTCAAACAAGTGCAAAGCAGGCTCCCAATGATGAGAAAAGGGACCTACTTCCCTTCTTCAAAGCTCAAACCCTGCCAAAGCATTTTCAATGCTTCAAGAAATGGCAAAGGTTAAGGTGCTCTGATTTCTCTGAAATATTGAGAATCACAGATCAACCAACCAGACGAGCACGAGCTCTTGACTTGGAGATGTATATCCATGCAATGTTCCCTACCGAATAGTACACAGTTGCGACTCTATTGCATAAGGATTTCTCCAGAGACGTGGCGCGCGATTTGATAAGCCTTTGAGCAGGCGGATGGCGGACAAGATTACAGATGGCATTCAAGCCGATTACGCTGACTCGCAATTTATACCTTCCGAACAAGAAGAGGTTAATGGGCGAAGATCACTATTCTGAAGTGATCAATCTTGTATCGAAGATGATGAGGAGGAAGAGATAAGCAACGACTTCGATGAACCTCCCAGATCATCACCAAAAGGATGACAGACAAAAAGGATGATGATGATGCCCCTGCACCAGGGACCGGAGGAATTTCACAAAGAAATCATGCCTCAACTGCTGAAAAGCAAACTGAGAGGAAAGCACAGAAATCTCCGTCTCCATCTCCTCAAAAGTCAACAAATCCATCTTCCCAACAAAAGGTTATTACTGAACAAGTAGTTGAGGATTCTGAGAAAATCGCTCAGAAAATGTTGAATACTCAATCCAGAACTGCTCAACTCAGACAACTGTTGGAAGAAGAACAACAGCTCCATCTTCAACTGGAAGACCAGATAGCTAAATCCAGAGACAAGCTTGACCAACTACAAGATCAATATCTACAAGAGATGATTGCTTACTCTGAGGTTAAAGAGCTACAGGATGCTATAAATGCCATCACCAAAGAACTCGATACTGAAGAAGTATCTGAAATTAAGCATGATGCTAAGGCTGCATCATCTTCAAAAGAAGTACCATCCTCTTCCCAAAAAGGGAAGAAACCAATCTCTGAGATGGTTACTGGACTCGACACAATCGATGAGAATGTCCAAGAGGATGAAGATCACTGGGCTGATTACTCAGATGATGAAGAAGGCAAGACTTTGGCAGAGCACCGCAATGAACATCTAGCGGTTTCACACTTAAAAAGGAAACTGATTGCTCCTGCAATTTTCAGCAAACTGCCAAATGTACACTCCCATGAATACATGAGCAGTACCGCAATCTTGGCTCATCGAAAAGGAGATGTCTTCACAGAACAAGGAAGTAATTGCCTCCGTCCCCTCTGAAATGAAAAAGTTCATTGAGCTCTTCACTCAGAGAACAACTAGCATAGTCATTGCTCAGAAAGATTTGGGAATGATAAGGGACGATGATGCGTCTTTAGCTGAAAAAGCTTTCCAAGAGGCAAGTTACACTGCTGGAAAAGCAGATGCCATCCTAGGCCCATTGGCAGAGCTCACTGATAAGGACAATGGACTTATCAAGCAAAATCAGGAGCTCAAAGCCGAAATTCAGAAGTTGTTCACTGCCTACAATTATTTACAAGGGCATTTTGACTCTCTCTCAGATTCTTTTATGAGACTGAGTCAGCCAACAATGACTAAGGGGGAAAGAGTGTACAAATCTGGACCTCAAAGTCAGGGGGAATGGGAAGAAGGAGAAGAAAACAAGAAGAAATCTGGAGCTGGTGTGGCTCAGAGAGGAAGAAGAAACATGAAAACTTCCCAGCCACCACTCAGAATCAATGAACCCTCCTCAAGCCAAGCTGCTTTGCAAATAGTAGCTGCTTCCCAGAAACCTACTGAAGGAACTACAATGATAACAAGGGCCATGGCACAGAAACCTCCAAGGAGTACCAAGGCTCCAAGGAGAAGACAGGTTAAAGGGATTGATGAATCTTCTGAAGAAGAAGGTCAAATCAAGTCCCTGGGCAATGAAGAAGGCTGTAAAACTCTCACAAGATTTAATGATGATGAGGAAACTGATGAAGATGAAGCTCCTCTTCACAGAAAAAGGAAAATTGAAAGCCTAACTGAGCCCATAGCTGCAAAGCCCCTAGCAGCTAAAACACCCTCTGGAAATACCAAGTCTATCCAGGGTGGTTCTTCAAGCAACAACCCCAAAGAGAATTCAAGAGAAGGAAGGAGCGAGAGGCGAGCAAAGACAAAGTCAACTTCCACTCGGGCGGAAGAAGCCAAAATAGAGTATGTGAAGAATGACAATGATTCCTCTCTCTGGTGCATCAATCGGAAAAATGGCTATTGGATTACGGAACTTAAGCATCTTTGGTAAATTCAAGATTTCCGAACCAATCCATAAACAACTTATGGCATGGAGAAAAGATAAGCCAACCTTGATCAACACCAATCACATTAAAGCACAGTTGGATTTTGAAGTTGTCGAGAATCTGAAGCCATGAGAAAGGACCTCTCTGATGAATGTCCATATGGAAAGCTAGATGATGTGCACAGAATTCTGAATATCACAGGAACAGGCACAAGAGCAAGACTTGCTGTGGAACCCTATGAGTCGTTCGATCTAACTGAAGATCAATACAAGGGTGACATCAGATATCTGAGGATTATCTACGAATACTTCAAGCTTTGGATATCGTAATAGAGCATGCAGAAGTGGGGAAAGTATCTGTGGGTCAAACATTTTGTCAAGAAAAATCCTACCAAAACCTACAAAGAGGTCTGTGGATTTGCCAGAGACACTGAGATGCTCATCAGAACACTTCTCTATGATTATTCTGATGACATCAAAAGGTTTGGAGATAGGAAATTTGCGCATGATCCATAGAACTACTGTTGAAGACTTGAAGAGTTGAAGACTTGAAGACTAGTCTATTAGGATGTTTACTTGGAGCTTGGCTACTCCTGTTGTCCTAATTTACTATTTTTTTTTGTTGTATTTTTGCTGACTGAGCTAAACTTGTTTTATGTATTGAAGTTATCTGTAATCTTTCTTTGTAACTTATCTGAAGAACTTACTCTCAGATAGTATTCTATAAAAGATAACTTGTCAGCAAAGATCACACCTTGTGATTTGGTTGATGTTTACTTTCTGCACTTAATTGAATGAATTGAAAAATCTTAAGAATTGATTAAGTGTTGGATTGTTCACTCATCCAGATTTGTAATAGGTCAGATAGTCATCGTTGACTGATCAAAAAGGGGGAAATTTGTTAGGAAATTTGTTAGGAAATTTGTTAGATATTTTGTTAGAAATATCTGTTTAGATTTTGATCAGCAACATGATGACTTATCTTAGTCTCAGAAAGGTGATTAGTACTCTTGGTTCACTTGAACATTGTAAAAGAGGAAACCCACTAAGTATGATAGTCTAGCTAATCTTGTATAGGATGTTAGGTCTCAAAATGTAATTTTTATTTTATGAAGAGAAGACTAAGAAGAAGACATCCAAGCAGAACAAGTTCAACGACATTGAAGATTTGAAGAAACTGCACAAGATTACTGAAACAGTTTTGCAGATACCTTGACCAGATTTCTTGAAGACGCGAATGATTGCTAAACAAATCATGTCACAAGAGATATCTGAGAAGTCAAGAGGTCCATCTGGAAAACAAGGAAAGTGTCCACAGATATCTACACTCAGATACCTTGAGCTTTAACCACATTTCTGAAAAAGAAATATATTGCAATAAAGTTGTTTCAATAAAGTGGTATCTGAAGATTGAAGATAAGGACGTGCAAAGAATCAGATAATACTAGTCTCTGATACAAAGCATAGTTCCGTTGGCACTACAGGAAAAAAGTATAGTACAATGCATTTAATGTACGGACAGATATGTCTGAACAAAAGCAACGGTAGCTTCTGAAGAAGAAGACAGACAAACTCACATGATTATACACAGATATCAATAGTTTGAATTTGATTTAAGCCTAACGAATACTATTCAACGGCATTCAAATTCATCTATAAATATCAACACTTAGACTGCTTGATGAGACACGCTGAACCTTAGATACACAGAACTTACTGAACACCATTCTCTCAAGCAAACTACTTATCCTCAAAGCTTTCTGTTGCGACCAAAGCTCCTGATCTTAAGTAGCACTAAAGTTCTAAGTGTCCTGATCCTAAACAAGCACTGCTATCTGTGAAAGAGTTGAATCGAAAGATCAAGTATCTGAGATTCATTCTCTTGAACAATTATCATAGACTTGGGTCAGTAAAAAGAACAAGATACCATACATTGCAAAGTGTATTAAGTATACTTGATTCACAGAGCTATCTGATTAACTGAAAAGTTACTAAAGAAGCTCATTTGACAACTCAAACCAAAACCAACACCATCACTGGCGTGGAGTACAGGAAGTACTTAGTTTGAGAAACTAAGGAATAACTCCAAGGTTATTGAGCACAGGAAGTACTTAGCTTGAGAAGCTAGGGAATAGCTCAAAAAGTTTTCTGAGTACAGGAAGTACTTGGCTGTGAAAGCCGGGGAACAACTCAGGGGGAACATTTGGTTGGGAACCATTTGTTTAAGAAATCTTAGAATAGGATTTTTGTAAGGTGACCTCAATTATCTATTCTAGTGAATTCTAGGTCTTTGGAAGACCGAAGTGGATTAGTTGGAGGATTACGCCACCTCCAGATACCACTATACTTGCTGTGTTATTTACTTTTCTGTACTTACATTTCAGCAACACACACACACTTTAACTGTTTCTGCACTTATCTATCTTAAGTCTTCCGCGCTCTGAATCTAAGTATCAGATATCTATACAGATATCTGAGAAATAGTTTTTATCGACAAAAGTTTTAAAAGACTATTCACCCCCGCCCCCTCTAGTCTTTTACTTTGCCGTTATCTGGACCAACAGCATACTTGCACTGTGATAAGAACATACAATCTTTATGACGAGTAACCGCAATACCGAGAAAATATTTCAAAGGACCAAGATCTTTCATTGCAAACTCCGAGGCAAGCAGATTCATAATAGAACATCGTAGTGAGTCGGAGGAAGCAGTGAGAATAATGTCATCAACATATAGTAATATGTATGCCATATCTGAACCCTGCCGGTATATGAATAAAGACGTATCACATTTGCTGTTCACAAAACCAAGAGAGGAGACATAATCTGCAAATCGCTTGTACCATGCCCGGGGAGCCTGCCTAAGACCATACAATGATTTGCGAAGTAGACAAACATAATCCAGATGAATCGGATCTCGAAAACCCATAGGTTGATGCATATACACAGTCTCCTTGAGTTCTCCGTGTAAGAAGGCGTTTTTGACATCCAATTGATGAATCGGCCACTGCCTGGATAAAGAAAGACTTAGAATCATGTGTAGCCGGTTTCACCACAGGACTAAACGTCTCACCACAATCAATGCCCACCTGTTGAGTTTTACCATCACCTACAAGACGAGCTTTAGGCCTTTCAAATTCACCATTAGATTTCATCTTATGAGCAAATATCCACATAGAATGAATAACATTGACATTAGGTGGACGGGGTACTAAATCCCACGTCTTATTTTTAATAAGAGCATCAAATTCATCTTCCATAGCCATTTTCCAATTCGGGTCCCTAAGAGCGGAAACCGGATTACGAAGTATAGGTGACTTCGTAACAGTGGCGAGATTTACAAAATCCGGGCCATAGAATTTGGGATTGGGAATGCGGGCACGATTGGAACGAATCGGTGGGTCGATTGCTGGCTGGAACGGAGGAGGGGCCGGTGCGGCCGGTTGTGGTGAGGGACTTTGTGGTGAAAGCTGGACAGGTATGGGGGTAATATAACCCAATCGAGAGGAATGGGTGGAAGAAGATTGAGCCGGGGTGGCCGGCGTATGGTGGACCGTCGGTCCCGAGTTGGCCGAAAGCGGGGAAGGTACTGAATCGGCTAGGGTTGGCGGTTTAGTAACCTGTGGCAGATTCTGTATCACAAACGGGGTAATCCTATCGTCTAAGGAACCATAGGGCAAGGGTTGCGGTTTAATTTGGGAGGAGAAGGGGAAATTATTTTCATAAAAAACAATGTGGCGAGAAATAGTTATCTTATGAGTCGATAAATCATAGCATTTGAATCCACGATGGTTCTATGGATATCCCAAAAACACACAAGGTGTAGACCTAGGTTGAAGCTTGTGAATGGTAGTGGATTGTATGAGGGGATAACATAAGCACCCAAAGACCCGAAGATGGGAGTATGATGGTTTGCGTTGATACAAGATTTGAAGGGGAGAGGCATGGTTTAGGATCTTGCTCGGTAAAATGTTAAGAAGATAAGTTGCCATACTTAACGCATGAAGCCAAAAAGATTGGGGTAGGGAGGCATGAACGAATAAAGTCCTAATGATATTATTGATAGACCGGATTTTTCTTTCGGCTTTACCGTTTTGCGAGGAAGTATGGGGGCATGAAAGACGGAAAGACATCCCATTAGTTTCGCAAAAACTCTTGAATTGGCCATTATCATATTCCCTCCCATTGTCACATTGGATATTCTTAATATGTCTCTCAAATTGGTTAAGTATATGCGCACGAAGGATAGAGAATTTTGCATAAACATCTGATTTCCTAGCTAAGGGAAAAGTCCATAAAAAGTTTGAGAAATCATCCAAGAAAAGAACATAATAACGATGACCCAATGAGCTTAACACAGGAGAGGTCCATAAGTCACTATGAATAATATCAAAAGGTAACATTGTTTGAGACATAGAAGCATCAAAAGGCAACTTTATGTGTTTACCAAGAATGCAAGAACGACAAATACCGAAAAGACTAGATTTAGCAGAAGGAATGTTATTATTCTGTCGTAGGTAACTTAAAACAGAGTTTCTCAGATGTCCTAAACGATCATGCCAGAGAGAAGATGCCAAAGTCGTGAAGGCTGAAGGCATGGGAAAGGAGTAGTTGGTGGTAGTAAGAGGATAAAGGTCCCACCGGCTATTACATCTCATGATTGCCATCCCCGTTTGAAAATTCTTTATAGAAAACCCATTAGGATCGAATTCAATGCATACGTAATTATCGGCAGAATTTGCGTACAGAAATTAAATTCTTAACGAGTCTAGGAGCGTGTAGCACATTCTGTAAGGATAAGGGAGGGTTCGGAGGAGGTAAACGAGAATGACCATTACCATGAATTGGAATAGATTGACCATTACCGACCATAATACCCTTATTTTGATTGCTCAAATTAAAATAAGACGAGAGATTACCTGGCGAAGATGTCATATGAGAAGATGCGCCAGTATCCATGTACCAATTCGGATCAGCACAGCGTAGTCCGAGGAAAATGGAGTTTCCTGTGGATTCAGCCGTTGGATCATCACGAATTTTTGACACCATCAAGATAACGTGTTGAACTCCAATCTGAACGGTGGAGATCGGAATCAAATCAGGTTTGATAGGTCAAATTGCGTTCTCCGTTAAGCAGCAAATTGCTGAAAATTATGAGCCAATTTGGGGAAGGACAAAGGATCGAAGACAATCGATTGGACAGAAAAGGGATGGTTGATTTGCAGTAGTATATATATCGAACGTGAGGTTCTGTATATTGGAGAATATATCGAACGTGAGGTTCTGTATACGGGAGTACTGCAGCGGAAGATAGTCAGAAACTAACTTAATACCATGAAAGAATGTTTTCCGTGAGGAATTCATTGATAACCATGGGGTATAAATGCAAGAGTACAATATAGAGTTTTAGACTAATGCCATTCTAACTAAGCTATACTAAACCTACTTTGATAAGGATTCTAGATTCTTTAATATTCTAACTAATATTTACATAATCTATCAGTAACCATACCAAACCGATGGATTTGCTTTCCAAACCTCAAACTTCACAGAATCACCAACTTCCACACCACATTCAACAACACATAGCTCCCAACCTTCGGAAATACGTGATTGCTTCTCCCATTTGCGCACTGTGATGTTGTACACCCTGTTATTTCCAAAAGTAAGAATGCGGGTTTCTTCCTTGCTATGACAATGAGTTCGTGCAAATTCCATCTGTACTTCATAGAAAATAAAAAATTGTTCATCAATTTCGAATTCAAAAGGACCCTCCGTTTGAAATGAGTAAGCAGTTTGGAGAGCTTTGTCTCTTTTTTCCTCATAAGACAATTCCTTCTTCGCCTTATTTTTCCCATGTTTCTTGTTGCGGTTCTCTCTACCAAACTCTGTTACACGGAAGAATGAAGTGAACTTTAATTATTTAATTATAACGATGATATTAGGTTTAGGTTAATCACACACATGCCCTTGTCACGGAACCTGGCTACTTCATTGTCTTCTACCTTAGCCTTTCCCTTACGTCTGCCTTGGTCCTCCGGTTCACTATCTGAAGTTTCCATATATATCCTCTGCCTTAAGTACACCAGCAGGTAACTCCTCACCGACATACTCAACCTCATCCGAGTCCGATGAATTTGGTGTTTTAGCAACACCCTTGCCTTTTTCCATTCACACTTCGGTATTCATCACCGTGGCAGAAAACCTTACGACACGATTGGTCGTACACAATGACATTGAAGAAATTTTGAGAAATGTATTTGAATCGCAACATAAAACCGGGAGCCAAGCGGTAGTGCTTATACATTAAGATAGGTTGCATTACCTTGCTTTACCAATGTCCCACGGTTTCCCACTGCTAACTTGTATCTTCACTTCATCGATCGCCCAAAATTTCAATGGGATAATCTGTAAATTTTCATGGTATCATATGTTTGTTAATTCAACAATCAAATGAACATTTAACTGCTAAAATATATAGAACTAGTAATCGAAATATGCCTTCATACGAAAATAACTGCAGCAGTGTTGTTGTTCTGACGAATCAACTTGTCAAACTGGGAATCAACCATGGTTCAAGACAGAAGAAGATGATAAGCTTACATAGATGGTCTTAGTTATGATAAGTTGTTTGAAGGTGTGAGGATTACTGTAAAAGGTGCAAGGAATTATAGATATTATAGTGTGGAAAAATTTTAAGTTACCTATTTACTGTTGGAATTTAAAAGGTGGAGTATTAAGAGACTTTCATTTGTTGGAATTTACAAGGTACAATATCAAGACTCATTAATTTCAAGAGGTGTTAGTTCATAATTTTCTCAGTTTTAAATGCAAACGTCTCAATCAAAATAGTTCCCTTATTTAAGTGGAATCTAAATAAAGATCTTAAGAATAACTACACATATGTAGTGTTTTTGTACGGTACGGATATAGTTACTTCGATTCCGAACTAGTTCATAAGAATCGTAAATCAACCAAAACCTCTAGTTTGTAAATTTGTTACTGCTGCATATATTGTATAGGTGATAAATGAAATTTCATATCCAAACTAACAGAAGCTGCTTGGCTCGTTTAACCCAGAAAACATGAAAATTAAACCTAACTAATCAAACCTAAAAATTAATCAATTTTGTTACAGTATAGTTTCTACTCATCTTGTTCTAGGCATAATAAAAGATGCACCAATGTTGGAATGTGGAATTAGGTTTGTTTCAAGATTCCCAATGATAACAAGTTGATAAAATATGCATGCCAAAACATGAAATCAGTCACACTTTGCTGGAGAAGAGGGCATATATATCTTGTTCTGTCATTTCATTAGATAATTACATGCAATATTCTTCAGCTATTGATTGACAGCTCGTTACATGGCATTACAAATCAAGAACAACTTTAGTCAGCTAAGTAATCATTCATTACAATGTAAAAGCACATTCATTTTCACTATCTTCATCTCTTTCAACTTAATCCCTCAAATTAAACAAGATGATAACTTCACAATCGATCCTCGTTCATGTATTACAAAGTATGTGCTCCAAAAAAAAGAGAACTCCGTAAGTTCGTGCATTACATTTGTAAGAACCCATACTTTTTATTTTAATTTAATTTTATATTTTATTTTATTTTTATAGTGGACGTGGCCTAATACTATTTTTCAAACAGATATTCGATTATTTGCCCGAGCCCATACTAGTTATTATGTAAAATTACACTCTCTAACCATGTTTACTGAAACCCAAACCCTTGCCGCATTCTTTTCCCCAAATTCTATGAACAAGTCCTGAGTTTCAAAAAGTTGCATTCTGTTCCTCCAAGTTAAAGCTAAATTGATTTTTGTTTGATTTTGCATGAAATCATGCATATACACTTGTTCAAGCCTTCCGATCACATACTATTTGGTCTTATATCATCACCAATCCATCAATTCTTCATCATTACCGTGACATCACCATGACATCACAACTCCACCATATTTTGTCCCCTTGTCTATATTTATTTAAAATTTTAACATCTGATTTGGGTTCTTACATTATTGTGTTGGTTTTCGGAAGATTCGAGGTGCATGTTAGAAGAGTTTTTGTGGTCTTAATTAGTTAGGTTAAGCTTGTTTCGAGTCGATTTTGAGGTAAGAGGGATTTCTTGACACTTTTGATTATATTTTTGTATTATCGTATATGTATAGTTTTAATATTTGATAAATAACTTATGATTATTATATCATGTTATAGGACTTGATATAATATTCTATTCGAAAAATATCAAGTATGTTTTTGTGATGCGTGTGATGTGTGAAAATTATTTTTCTGTACATGGAGATAAATATGTTTTGAGGTAACAATTTTACCTATGAATTCTAGGCCCGTCTTTGACAGTGATTACGTCTGGCTTTCTGTATGTGTTCCTTTAGCGGGGAACTTTCTGTTATGTTCTGTTTTGTGCCGACCTCTGTGCCACCGGACTTATGCTAGGGGCCACAGTGTGACTCCGTTGAGCTAAACGTTCTGATACTACTGTTCTGTTACTACTGTTCTGTTACAAATACTCCATGAAACTGTTTTCTGGCTATGTGTTATGATATGGTGTGTATATATAATTATGTTTTACTGCTCTGCTTGATCCGGTAAAAGTGCCAGAAGATTCACCTTTACACCTTTTTTTTTTCCAGTGGTCTGAGTGGTTCTGGTTTCGTGGAGGTTGCTAGTAGAGGTAAGTCGGGTTAGAGCAGCCAGTGTAGTTAGTGGAAGTCTTGTAATTTCTGGAGGTTGTAACTAGTTTGATGTTTCTAGTATTGTATTTGTATTTTACACGCTCTGAATTACCTTTCAAACTGTTTTGTAACTAAAATTGAGGCTTCGTTTTGGCGTGAACCCATCTCACGATAGACGGCCGGTCGCACCAAAGTATTTTGGTTTTGAGGCATGACAACATTCCGCAGAAATGTTAGTTTCATAATTCATCGGTTTTGTTAAAACTTTAGGACCGGGATTGATACTCTGGACAAGTTTCAGACGATGTTGACTATGGCATTGAGTCAGCAACGTCTTTAACAGTAAAGACAGCAATGAACAGTAACGAACAGAACAGAGCAGTTTGCAACGGAAAATAAAAACTGACAACCACGATTACTTTCTAGCCGGTATATAAAGATACTGACCGTGCCTTAAGCTAAATTTCCACTATCAAGAAAAATAGAATTACAAAACTAGGTTTAATCAATCACAAACAAATGATTAAGCTGCAAAGACTAGACCTAGAACAGACAATCAAAAACCTATTCTAGTTCGAAGACACTAAAGTAAATCTCAATCCTTACAGACTACTCATAAGTGAATTCGACAACAATGCCTAGTAAAACATAGCAAGAAAACCTAACTTTCAATAAATTGTGAATTGATTCTCTCTAGGTGTAGTTTTCTTGCAAGCATTCTTCTTGTATATATAATGCAGCCATCAATCAGAAGAAGAACGCTGAGTCTTCTGTTTTTGCTTCTTGCGTTTGGAAGGAAATATTCCTTAAGATGATCTCCACAACAGCTGACAATTCCAATTGTTACACACTGCAATCGCAACTTGTATTGCAAATAGGCTCTTGACATTATCAACACCACTCTACATTCTGAATAATACCAAGAAGACAAAAAATCATCCATGCAAAATGTGATGCAATTATCATATGGTTGAATAAACAATACACTGAAGGAGTACGAGTATCACAATCGAAGAACACTACTTGAGAGTTAAACAACACACATCCCAACATGAACTCTTTTTTGGAGTCAACATGCAAACCCTAAATTTTAGCCGGTTTTCCTCCGGCCACCAGTCTCTGGTGGTTGTACCACTTTAGCCACGCGCCTACTTCTTCTCTTCCTTGTTTCCTGATCTTTCCAGGCGTACCAAGATCGATTATTTTGGAGCACGGACGCGCCCTGCACGTCCTTTCCGAGCTTGCGCCGTTTTTCTCTCCGAATTTTTAGCCGATTTTCCTCCGACCACCAGTCTCTGGTGGTTGTACCACTTTAGCCACGCGCCTACTTCTTCTCTTTCTTGTTTCCTGATCTTTCCAGGCGTACCAAGATCGATTATTTTGGAGCATGGACGCGCCCTGAACATCCTTTCCGAGCTTGCGCCGTTTTTCTCTCCGAATTTTAGGGTTTCTGATGGATGCTGAAATCCTTTTTCCCGAACTTTCTGCATTCAACTCAGCTCCGGCTGCCGCTGCTCATGTTGCAGCATCTTCGGCTGCTGAGGTGGTGTCTCCTCCATGGAACCACACCGCGCCAAGGCAGGAAGCTACTGCGGCTCTTCATTCTCTTCCGAACCGGCCATTGTGGGCACTTCCGGGCCCGACTCTTGAGCCGGTTCGTAAAGGTACGTTTCTGTCCGTTAAACTTAATGATGATTTTTATTCTGAGCAGATTGCTAATTGCTCATCTTCTTCTTTTATCGGACGATTGATTCTGCCCAAGGGTTCCTCACCATGGAAATTTCATGACCTACGTGAGACGTTGAAAAAGATTTGGCATACGGAGGCTTGGTCCATGCTTTCGATTGGTCTGGGATACTTTGTCTTTCAATTCTATTCCAAGCAAACGAGAGATTCGATTTTTCGTTCGAGCTTATGGAAGCTATCAACAGGTAATCTCTACCTACAGCCTTGGGTTTCTAATTTCATTCCAGGCAAAACAGCATCCACACGGGTGTGTGTTTGGGTTCGTTTATATGGTTTGCTTTATGAGCACCATCATCGATCAATGATTATGGCAATTGCGGCTGCTCTTGGAACACCGATTAGGATTGATACGCCTTCTTTAGATCACTGTTTTGGTAACTACGTTAAGGTCCTGGTGGAAGTTGATCTTTCTCAAGCTTTAGAATCAAAGATTCAACTAGAAACTCCTGTCGGTGATATTTGGATTAAAGCTTATTATGAGGATTTACCTGTTTTTTGCCATTCTTGCCTTGTTGTTGGTCATACAACGGAGAATTGCAGCAGGAACAGAGATAAGGGGATGTCTAGGCCCAGCTCACCGCCTCCTAGGGCAAACGCTAATGCTAACTTAGCACAATCAACTTTGGTTGCTATTCCGCCGGTGGTTATAAACGCACAATCTGAACGTTTACCACCTGCTGGTCCATTGGCGACTTCTACTGTTGTGGTTTCAAATCCACCTGATGCTACGGGATTCAGGAAGTTTCTCCCGCGACGTAATGTTAATTTGCCTAAACGGCCTGCTACGCCGGCTGTATCTCCGTTGTTGGAGTCGAACCGGTTTGCCTTGTTGGATTCGAACGTGGTGGAGGATGAGAACTTGAGTGGTGAGTCTGAGATTTCGCTTTTGCAAGATTCGGTTACGCATCAGCAGCCTATGCAACCTTCAACTCCTATTGCGCACAGCCCTAACACATCTTCATTGGACGATTCTATGGAGGCTAATCTGCGAATAAAAGATTCAGTTGAGATTATGCGTGAACGCATTAACAACCCATCTAATGCCACTAAGGCTGCCTCTTCATCCCCTAATTCTCCCTCGCCTGCCGCTATTAATGCCATGGGGATTGCGGCAGGTGCAAGATGGGCAGACTTAGTAGACGGTGATATAAATGATGATAATTCTTTGCTGGATATTACAACTCTTACATCTGCTACTTGCCATGCAGATTCCTCTCACGTTGTTTCCCAATGAATGTTCTGTTTTGGAACATTCGGGGTATTGGGAATGCTCCCTCACAAGATATGCTCAAGCATCATGTAGTTTCTACTCGTCCTCGTTGGTTTGCTATTGCGGAACCAAAGGTTCCTTCCTCCTCCATACCAGATTCTTATTGGAATGCGATGGGAATGCGCTTTCTTGGTGAAAATACGCGCCCTAACAGTCTTCCTAACTTATGGGTTTTGGAAGATCTCTCTTCTTCTGGTTCTTCTATAATTTTCTCTTCTTCTCAAGTTCTTGTTATTAAAGTTTCTTGGCTTCAACGGGACTTCCTATTAGCGTTTATTCATGCCCATGCTGATTATATCTGTCGTCGAGACTTATGGCGTGATTTACTGCTTTTGCCAAACACACCCTTGCTTTTGGTGGGAGATTTCAATGCTGTGATTGGTGCGCATGAACGATCGAATGGTACTCCTCCAGTTCGTCTGGAAACCATGGATTTCCGTTCTTTTATCAATGATGGGGAGTTCTTATCGATTCCTAGTTCTGGCTGCTTTTTTACTTGGTCGAATCGTCGTTTCTCTAGTGGTTATCTAGAGACACGTATTGATAGGGCTCTTTCTTCACAATCCTTTTTGGATTTATGGGACTCAGTGATGGTTCGTGTGGGCTTGCGTACTTGCTCGGATCACAGCCCCCTCTTTGTTTCCTGTGCGCATGAACAAGCGTTATCTCGTCCTCGACCATTCAGATTCCAAGCAATGTGACTTCGTCACAGTTCGTTTGGGGAGTTAATTAAGCTTTCCTGGCAAACTCCTATTACGGCCTTGGGCTCTTTTTCTTTGGTTATCCGTAAATTAAAAAGGCTGAAATCCGCTATCATAGATTGAAATATTAATGTCTTTGGTGAGCTTAATTCTCGTCTTCTTGCTGCTCGTAATAAGCTGGAGTTGGTTCAGCAGCAATTATCCCTCCATGGTCCGATAAATGATATTCCTTGCAAGGAACTTGAGGCGATCGCGGACTACAATGCTATTCTGAATCAAGAGGCAACTTTTTTGCGTCAAAAGAACCGGGCTGCGTGGTTAAAAGACGGTGATAGAAATTCTGGTTTTTTCCATCGTTCTCTAAAGATTCGCAAAGGTATTCTCGGTATTTCCTCTTTGATAATTGATGGCTCTATCAATCATGGTGCAATTCGGATCCGGAATCATATGATTTCTTATTATGAGAATCTGTTCTCACAAACTCAGCCCACGGTTGTCTCGTTCGATGAACTAGATGAGCTTATCCATTGTTCGATTACGGATGAACAAAATCAATTGCTAATCGATATTCCTTCCGAGGATGACATCCGTCATGTTGTTTTCAGTATGTCACCTGATAGTGTTCCTGGAGGACAGTTTCTATCAATCTATGTGGCACATTATTGGTGCGGAGGTGTCTTTGGCGATTCGGGCGTTCTTCCTTCATGGTCATTTCCCGGCAGGTATGAACTCTAGTTTTGTCACTCTTATTCCGAAAATCAGAGATGCGTTGCGTATTGAAGATTTCCGCCCTATTGTTCTTGGTAATTTTCTTTATAAGATTATTACTAAGATTTTGGCCGATCGTTTGGGTCCGATTTTATCGGGGTTTCTCTCCTTTCATCAATTTGGTTTTATTCCGGGGAGACGCATACATGATTATATTGCCTTAGCCTCTGAAGGAGTTAATAGTCTTGGTCTTCATTGTAGTAAGGGTAATCTGGTGTTGAAGGTTGACATCCGGAAAGCCTTTGATACTCTAAATTGGGACTTTCTTTTGGCGGTTCTCACAAAATATGGTTTCTCTTCTACCTTTGTTGGTTGGATTAATCATATTCTTCACTCGGCAAAGCTCTCGGTTCTGATTAATGGGGCTCCGGAAGGGTACTTTGGCTGTTCTCAGGGAGTTCGTCAAGGGGATCCTCTTTCCCCTCTTCTCTTTTGCATCGCGGAGGAAGTTCTTAGCAAGCTTCTCTCGAAGGCTGCCAATTCAGGGGAGCTCACTCCTTTATTCATTGGAAAATCTCTTACTTTTCCTTCTCACCTTCTTTATGCGGATGATGTGATTATTTTTTGCAGGGCTACTGCTACGAATTATCGGACTATTCTTAGGATCCTGGAAAAATATGCTGCTTGGTCGGGACAACACTTCAATCCTCAGAAGTCCAGGGCTTATCTTAGTACTTTTCTCACCTGAGTCAGGAAGAACCACTTGTGCACATGGATATTATCGAGGGTCACCTTCCTTTCACGTATTTGGGAGTTCCACTTTTCCGTGGGCACCTCGGACTTGTCATTTACAATCCCTTGCGGACTCGATTCTAGCAAAGTTTAGTAAATGGAAGGGCACTTCTCTCTCTATGGCATGTCGTTTATGACTTGTTCAATCAGTGATCCAGGGATCTTTTGTACACTCTATGATGGTTTATCGTTGTCCTTTGATTCTTCTTAAGCGTATGGATGCTCGCATTCGTAATTTCGTCCAAACTGGGGATACTCTGAAGAGAGCATCGACTTCTATCTCTTGGAAGCGTTGTTGTGCTCCAAAGTCTGAGGGTGGTCTTGGTATTCGTTCTCTGGTTGCTGCTAATAAGGCGTATCTTTCTCGTCTTGCTTGGGATATTTGGGCTGTGAAGGTTCCATATCTAGATATCTTTCGCCAGCGTTTCTTTCGGCATGCTTCCTTGCGCTCTTATGTTGCTTCCTCGATTTGGTTTGGATTTAAGGATTGTTTCCCCACACTTCAATCCAAGTCTAGATGGTTAGCGTGTCAAGGCTCTCAGCTACGTTTCTGGCTTGATGATTGGCTTGGCTACAGTATTGCGGACAGAATTGGTATTCCTATTCATCTTCGGCATCACTTCGAGTTCCCTATTTCTGAGTATTGGACTCCGGCTGGTTGGTTTCTTTTGGATGGGTTCCGTATGGGTTCTGTATGGCTTTTACAGATGTTACTCACGACATTCTCTCCTATCATCTGGCTCTATCTGGTTCTGATACTCGTATCTGGACTGAATCTCTAGACGGTTCAATTTCTACCAAGCAAGCCTATTACTCTTTGCGGCCGCGTTTCCTTAAGATTGACTGGGGATCTTGGATATGGGCTCCTTTTATCCCACCCCGTCGTTCTATCACAGTTTGGAAGGCTATTTATGGTGTTCTTCCAACTATTGAGAAACTGCGGGGCTCTGGTTTTGTTGGTCCTTCGGTGTGCGTTTTTTGCTATGCTGCTATGGATTGCCAAGACCATTTACTGGTCTCTTGTCCGTTCACTCGGACTATCCGCATACTCTTTGATCTTTCGTGTTCCTTTTCGAGATTGCTTTAGTTTTGGAGAGCTTCTGTTATATGCCATGGGTCAACATTTTAGCTCTCAGATTCTCTCTTTGTGGCGTCTTGCCTTTGTGACGGGCATTTGGGTGCTTTGATGCCTGTAATCGTTGCTTATTTGATGGTGTTCCTGTTTCCAGGCATTCTATTTTGCTTCTGATTTGGAGTCTTGTAGGCGAGGCTAATTCCCACCCTCTTGGTTCTATGGCTAATAATCAAGTTGATTTACAAGTCCTTCATTCTTTTCGTATTCAAGGGTGCCCGCCTAAGTCACGAGATATCATTGAGGTCCGATGGTATCCCCCTCTCCCGGGATGGATTAAATGCAACACGGATGGAAGTTCTCTTGCCGCTCCTAGCTCCTCTACTGCGGCTGGGGTTTTTAGAGATTCAAATGGTACCGTGATGGGATGCTTTGTAAATCAGCTGGGTACGCTTTATGCTTTTGAAGCCGAGTTACTTGCGGTTATGATTGGCATTGAATTTGCTCACACCCAGGGCTGGAATAAGATTTGGTTGGAGACAGATTCTACTTATGTAGCGAATTTGCTCTCCGCGGGTACTAACTCGGTCCCTTGGAAATTCCGGAACCGTTGGCTATTGACTCTCTCTCATATGCGTGCCATGGATTTTCGGGTGTCTCATATTTTTCGTGAAGGCAACTCGGTCGCTGATGCTCTCTCAAAGTTGGATCTGGAGGGTTTCTGGACTTCTCCTTTGGATGTCATTCGACCTCACATACACAGGGACATGTACGGTTTACCTTATTATAGGTTTCCGCGACGCTAACGCTCAGGCACTCTTTTTCCCAGCCATGGGTTTTTCCCACTGGGTTTTTCCATGACTGGGTTTTAACGAGGCCCGCGGTTGCAACCATGGATCACCTTGATCCCGGGTTATGTTATTTTGTTTCTTTGTTTGTTTCACTTGTTTCGCGTTGTAACCCGCCTGTGGGTTCCTTTGTAATCTCTATTTTTACGCTTTGTACTCTTTTACTTTTATTAATATATGCTCTATTTATGATAAAAAAAATCGTATGGTTGAATAACAAAGCAAAGAACTACAATAGTATACACGTTTTTTTTATTGTGCTTACTTTTTCCATTACTACATGGATATTCATAATTACTTTTTCAGGTTCAAACAAATTACTAATCTATAAAGCCATTTTTTGTAAGGAGAAAAAATATATATAATAAAATCATTCTTCTGCTATGTTGTTTTTATTAGTTACTATATAGTTTTGTTCTAACATACCGGGGAATGGTGTTAATCTGTGTCATCATTGTACGACAATTGTCGTATAACAAAACATTCTTGGTACTTTCCATTAATATGGATTCACTTTCCGTACATCTAACTGAATTGCTTGGGCTATCCCGAATCCCTCCTTTGGTCGTGCAGTTTAGAGGTGGCGTGTTCGTATTGATGGTTGATGTAAATGAAGGTAGCTGGTATGTGAATGAAGTGTTCGTGTTAAACACTACCCTGTCTTGGGTGTATTGAGACGTAAGATCCACTAGTGCGTCAAATTGTTCCATTTTTTTTATGTCAGGCTGATGCGCTCAAAATTTAATACTTATATTAACACAAGTAGTAAAGCAATTGTTATAAACAGACAAGGCTTAAACCACAGGGTCGTTCTCTGGAGGAATTGATTAAGCTAGTTCTATAGAATAGACTCGCTTGTGTTGGTTGTAAACAGATAGTGTGGATAGTGATACTTCAACCCTAGAATAAAATCTAACATGTACAAGACGAGGTAAAACCTAGATCATGCAATTCCACAAACAATGAAGCTAAATAAATCCTTTCATGAAGTGTGCTGATACGACTTAATTAATGGTACATCAGTCCCAGTTCATCATCTTGCTATTGAGAGTACAACCAAATAAGGGCTATAAGTACGTAATCACTACAAAGAGCCTGTCACGAGCTATACAATCATACGGATATAGCATAATGGATGATTAAATACTAACAAGTTCACACCGAAACACCAAGATTCAGTAATCAAGGTAGCAACCTGTCACATACAAGCTAAATAGTAGTTGCACGATTGATACCTGGATAGGTCAGTGACAAGAGATCGTCTGAAATGAAATAATGCTTCTATTCCAAGAAAGATTGAATCTCTAGAGTGTTTACAATGCTTGAATAGAAAGAAAATAGACTTAGAAGGTCTGAAGATATGTTTTAGACTTAATACAAGTGACCTATTTATAGAACCAAGGAAGTAGAAATTCAAAATCATGAGAAAAAACTGCCAGAAATCGTGGTTGAACTGGTCTTGCTCAGCTCTCACCGCGGTGAGCCTCTTTTTGGTTCTTGGCTTGCCGCGGTGTCTTCTGCTCAGTGACTGTTCTGTTTTGTTTTGCTCTTTCTGGACCGCGGTGAGCCTCCGTGTTGCTGGAGCTCACCGCGGTGAGCCTCCCATCCGGAAAAGCTCCCATTTTTCCCACTTCTTCCTATTTTTACTCCCTTTTCTCAACCTCCTTGTCACCTCCTTGGAGTAGTGGCCTACTACTTGGCCTTAGTGTGCTTCTAGAAGCTTGGATAAGCTTCGATTTTGCATACGCTCCTCCAAATCCTTACCTTTTACACTAAAACACCTGAAAAGGTACAAAACACACAAAATACCCAAACGTGAAAATGCACTAAAACACTATAAAAAGGGGCTAAAGGACATAACAAAATATGGTAAAAAAGACTAAATGAGTCGTTAAAATATCGACTCATCACAGGCGAACATGACCGGGAGTGATGCAACCACGACAATTTTTTGTATAATTTTGCATTAGTTGGATGAAGTTATAATCTTCTTGTCATTTAGCGTTAGGGTCATGGTTAATGTGGAATTGTCTAATTCCCATCACATTTCTTCAGTTGTGATTGTCAGGGCAGTTGCTTAAAAGCCATGACGAGGTTAATGCACCCGTTGTATTAATCCAGTATGACATGTTATGACAATACTAGGGAATCAAGATGAGGGGGATTGGTGGTCACCGAGATGTAAGTTAGTAAACTAGGTGAGAAATCTCCCAGTGTGTCTGCGGGGTGATATGTATGGGCCGTACAACTTTGCTATTGAACCCCATGCCAGTTTCTGCAGTGTGATGTAATTGGAGGTTATCCTCGGTCCAGTCCCGTAATGGTGATCACTACAAGAAATTTCGATTTTAACGACGGATCTTAGGACGGATTTATCTGTCTCGAATTAGCGACGGATTAGAGACGGATTGAGTAGAGACGGATAAATTATCCGTCTCTAATTACGTTGACCCAAAGCAAAAAAAAAAAAAAAAATTTGAAATTTAGCGACGGATAGCCCTATCCGTCGCTAAGGTGAAATGTAACCCTAATATTAACAACTCCTTCCTTCCATCACTCACAATTCCATCTCTGTATTCTCTCCTTCCTCCCACCACCTCCGCACCACCACCCTTCCACCACCACCGGCCTCACACCACCTCCGCACCCTTCCACCCTTCACCACCCAACTCCACCTCCCATCCACTGCCCCACTTCTCTGCCACCACGCCACCACTAGGAGATCTCCCTCCCACCGCCTCCCACCACCACACCACCACCACTGCCTCCAGATCCGTCCACCACTATTCCTCCACCTCCCCGCCTCTACTAACCACCCACCACCACTGTACCCCGCCGCCACCCACCCAACACCACCAACCCACCTCCATCTGGATCTCACCAGATTTGCCACCACACACGAGATCCACACTATTTCTTCCAGATCCGTATAGATCTAACTTCCTCCGTCCAAGATTCGTCAAGATGCAATAAGATCCGACCAGATCCACCACCTGCTTCCGATGAGTAGTCAGGTGGAGAAGAAGGCTGTTCGTTTTTTTTACCTTTTCTATATTTTTTTCATTTTTTCTTATTAATTTTGTATAATTTCTTCTTTGTATTATTGACTATTGTATATTGTATTATTGAATATTGGATATTGAATATTGTATTATTGAATATTGTATGTCCAATAATATTGTATAAAATTGTCGATTTATTGTATATTGTATTATTGAATATTGTATATCCGTATTGAATATTGTATTATTATATCATTGTCGATTTATTTATAATAAACATAGATAAAATTGTATCATTGTCGATGTAAATACAATAAACCGAGATAAAACTGGATATTTATCCATCTCGTCTCGAAAAAGGGCAATGACGGTCAACGAATTTATCCGTCACTAACCGTCGGTAAACTAGAGATAGATAAATTATCAGTCTCTAAAAAGCTTGTGACGACAAATTTAGAGATGACATATTTATCCGTCGCTACGGATTTAGCGACGGATCGGTCGTTGTTTAGCGACGGGGACGGATAAATCCGTCGCTAAACAGCAGATTTTTTGTAGTGGATGCAATTGGGCAATGATGTGACAATGAAATGTGTGATATAACATGCTTTTAGACCCTTGTTTTTTGCTTTAGATTCAATATTTGTATCGTTTTATGGTCAAATACCAACTTCATGTGTATTTTGTAGGTCATGATCGCATTTTTGAGGAATTGCACGATTTCAGGCGCCAAAACGACATAATTGTGCGAAATCAAGAAAGTTAAGCAAATACGCAAAATTGGCTGATGCACGAAGTTCGAGGAGTCAAAACATGTCATGTGACCAGCCAGTGCCAAGATAATTGAAGATGCTACAACTTTGTAGAAGACAAATTTTCGAGGAAATGAAGTTACGAAGCCCGAAATTGAAGAATGAAGAAAACAGATTTGAATATGTGGGAATCGCACTTTACGGTCCACAATGGGCCGCATAAGGGTGTGTGCAGTCCCCTGTGGACCGCAGTGCACTGCATCTTCATTTTTTCAGACTGTTTTCTGGCCTGTCAGGCTAGGGTCGGTCTTCCTGAAGCTTCCTTAATGATCAATGGCGGTTAGAGCTCGGAATTTTCAGTATAAATAAGACCTTTGGGGTCTCGTAATCAAGAGAGAGCGGAATGGAAGGGTTCCGAACAAGAGAACGGAATGTTAGGGTTCCAAATCACAAAACCAGCTCTCCTGTGAGAGAACCACTCATCAAGGAAGTGAAACCCCAAAACCCTAGCCGTCAGCAAGCAATCAAGAAGACTTCAAGACATCCAAGAAGGCACCAGGATCAATCATCAGAGAAGAATCGAAGAAGGGGAATCCGAAGGTCGACACTCGCCATCTTCTTACGGTTTAGTTGTTTCAACATGATTTCAATTCAGTTTACAGTTTGTTTACTTTCAGTTATGTCATTCTAATTTACCTGCGTAAGGGTTAGCCGGGATCTTTGATTGCTTGGTTTATATATGATGGAATGTTGGTCCAGATAACGGCAAAGTAAAAGACTAGCGGGGGGGGGGGGGGTGGGGTGAATAGTCTTTTAAAACTTTTGTCGATAAACACAGTTTCTCAGATATCTGTGTAGATATCTGATACTTAATTTCAGAGAGCGGAAGACTTTTATGTGATAAGTGCACGTGCTCAGCAAGATGTGTGTAAGTACTTTGCAAGATAAGTAAAGCAAGTAATAAACTGCAGAAAGTAAATAACACAAGTCTTTTTATAGTGGTATCTGAAGGTGGCGTAATCCTTCAACTAATCCACTTCGGCCTTTCTCAGACCTAGAATCCACTAAGACAGATAAATGAGTTAACCTTACAAATATCTTCTCTTGATTCCTAAATACACTAGGTTCCCAACCAAGTGTTCCCCCTAAGTTATTCCCCCGCTTTCACAACCAAGTACTTCCTGTACTCAGAAACCTTTTTGAGCTATTCCTTAGCTTCCCAAGCTAAGTACTTCCTGTGCTCAACCTTGGAGTTATTCCTTAGTTTCCCAAACTAAGTACTTCCTATACTCCACGCCGAATATGGTGTTGGTTTTAGGTTTGTTTGTCAGGTGAGCTTCTTGAATAACTTATTCAGTTATTCAGATAGCTCTATGAATCAAGTATACTTTTTCAATGTATGGTATCTTGTTCTCTACTGACCCAAGTCTATTGTAAGTGTTCCAGAGAATGAATCTCAGATATGAAATCTTAGTTCAACTCTTTCACAGATAACAATGCTTGTTAAGGATCAGGACACTTAGAACTTTTGTGCTATTTAGAATCAAGAGCTTTGGTCGCAACAGAAAGCTTGAAGGTAAGTAGTTTGCTTGAGAGAGCTTGTGTGTTAGTATTCAATGTAAGTTCAATGTTCTGTGTGTTCTAAGGTGTGTTCTCAAGCAGTCTAAGTGTTGATATTTATAGATGAATTTGAGTGCCGTTTAAATAGTATCCATTAGGCTTAACTCAATTTTAAACTATTGATATCTGAATATAGTATTGTAGCAGGTTTGTCTTCTTCTTCAGAGGCTACCGTTTTTGTTCAGACATTTCTGTCTGTGCATTTAATGCACTGTACTATATTTTGTCCTGTAGTGCCAACGGAACTATGCATGGTATCAGAGATCTTTATACAATCAGAGTTTTCTGAAACTTTACATGTTCTTTTCCATCGATTATCACAACTCCAGATACCATTTGTTGAAACAACTTTGGTATAAAATATTTCTCTTTCAGAAACATAGTTTATATCCAAGGTATCTTAGTGTAGATATCTGTGGGCACTTTCCTCGTCTCAGAAACCTTTTATGCTCAGATATCTTTTACAACACTTGTGTTTCGAAACACTTGTTTCTTCAAGATATCTGGACACAGGTATCTGAAAAACCTTTCTCTTCAGCAATCTTGTGCAGTCTTCAAATCTTCAAATCCATTGAACTTTTCCTGCTGGAAGTCTTCTTCTTGGTCTTCTTTAGAAAATAAAAATTACATTTCGAGACCTAACATCCTATACAAGATTTGCTAGACTATCATACTTAGTGAGTTTCCTCTTTTACAGTGTTCAAGTGAACCAAGAGTACTAACCACCTTTCTGAGCTAAGATAAGTCATTAGGTTACTGATCAAAATCTAAACAGATATTCTAACAAATTTCTCCCATTTTGATCAGTTAACGATGACTATCTGACCTATTACAAATCTGGATGAGGAAACAATCCATCACTTAATCATTTCTTATGATCTTTCAATTCATATAATTAAGTACAGAAAGTAAACATCAACCAAATCACAAGGTGTGATCTTTGCTGACAAGTTATCTTTTATAAAGAATGATATCTGAGAGTAAGTTCATCAGATATGATATCTAGAAAGCTTCTGAGATAACTTTAGTACATAATACAATTTAGCTCAGTCAACAAGATACAAAAATACATAGTAAATTAGGACAACAGGAGTAACCAAGCTCCAAGTAGACATCCTAATGAACTAGTCTTCAAGTCTTCTATACTTCAAGTCTTCAAAAGCAGTTCCATGGATCAATCTGCAAATTTCCTATCACCAAACCTTTTGATATCATTAGAGTAGTCATAGAGAAGAGTTCTGACAATCATCGCTGTGTCTCTGGCAAATCCACAGACTTCCTTGTAGGTTTTGGTAGGATTTTTCTTGACAAAGTGCTTGACCCACAAATACTTTCCCCACTTCCAGGCATGCTCGATTCTGATATCTGATAGCTTGAAGTATTCATAAATGATCTTCAGATATCTGATGTCACCCTTGTATTGATCTTCAGTTAAGTAGAAGGACTCATAGGGTTCCACAGTAAGTCTTGATCTTGTGCCTATTCCAGTAATGTTGGGAATTCTGTGCACATCATCTGGCTTTCCATAAGGACATTCATCAGAGAGGTCCTTTTTCATGGCTTCTATTCTCTTGATCACTTCAAAATCCAACCATGCTTTGATGTGGTTGGTGTTAATCAAGATTGGCTTATCTTTTCTCCATGCCATGAGCTGTTTATGGATTGGTTCTGGAAACCTTGAATTTAGCAGTAAATGCCTGAGTTCCAGAATCCAGTGGCCATTTTTCTGATTTATGCACCTGTAGACAGAGGAGTTGTTGTCATTCTTCACATACTCAATTTTGGCTTCTTCTGGTCTGAGTGGAAGTTGACTTTGTCTTTGTTCAGCTCTCAGCCTGTTCCTCCTTTGTCTTGAATTCTCCTTTGGGGTAATGCTTGAAGAACCACCCTGGATAGACTTGGTATTTCCAAAGGGTGTTTTAACTGCCAAAGGCTTTGCAGCTATGGGCTCAGTTAGGCTTTCAATTTTCCTTTTTCTGTGAAGAGGAGCTTCATCTTCATCAGTCTCTTCATCATCATCATCAAGATCAATTCTTGTGAGACTTTTGCAACCTTCTTCATTGCCCAGGGATTTGATTTGGCCTTCTTTTTCAGAAGAAGAAGATTCATCAATCCCTTTTACTTGTCTTGTCCTTGGAGCCTTGGTACTCCTTGGAGGTTTTTGTGCTCTGGCCCTTGTTGTTATTCCTTGTTCAGGAAGTTGAGTGGTGGTCACTATCTGTAGAGCAGTATGACTGGAGGAGGGCTCATTTATTCTGAGAGGTGGTTGTTCAGATTTTCTTTTGTTTCCTCTTCCTCTTCCTCTTCCTCTCTGAGCCTCTTGATAGTCTTCCCCCTTAGTCATTGTTTACTGACTCAGAATCACAAATGATTCTGAAAGGGAGTTAAAGTTCCCTTGCAGATAGTTGTAAGCAGCAACCAACTTTTCCAGATCAGCCTTGAGCTCCTGATTTTGTTTGATAAGACCAGTATCCTTATCAGTAAGCTCTACCAGTGGGCCTTGAACAGCGTATGCTTTTCCAGCAGCAAAGCAAGCCTCTTCAAAGGCTTTTGCAGCCATGTTTTGGTCATCATCCCTAACCATCCCTAGATCTTTCTGAGAAATGACTAGACTGGTTGTTCTCTGAGTGATGAGCTCAGTGAATGACTTTAGTTCTGCAGGGACGGATGCAATGGCGGCTTTATTTTGAGAAGATAACTCCTTTTCCAATTTAGCCAGTACTTGATATTTGTTCAAGTATGTTGGTCCAGATAACGACAAAGTAAAAGACTAGAGGGGGGGGGGGGTGAATAGTCTTTTAAAACTTTTGTCGATAAACACAATTTCTCAGAAACCTGGGGGTTTCTGATACTTAAATTCAGAGCGCGGAAGACTTTAAGATAGGTAAGTGCAGAAACAATAAGTATGTGTGTGTGTGCTTTGCTAAAATGTAAATACAGAAAGGTAAATGACACAGCAAATATAGTGGTATCTGGAGGTGGCGTAATCCTCCAACTAATCCACTTCGGTCTTTCTGAGACCTAGAATTCACTAGAACAGATAATTGAGTTCACCTTACAATAATCCTATTCTAAGATTCTTAAACAAATGGTTCCCAACCAAATGTTCCCCCTGAGTTATTCCCCAGCTCCTAGAGCTAAGTACTTCCTCTACTCAGATAACCTTGGAGTTATTCCCTGATTTTCCAAATCAAGTACTTCCTCTACTCCACGCCTTGATGGTGTTGGTTATAAGGTTTTGTCAGAAAGGCTTCTCGTATAACTTTTCAGTGATGTTTTCAGAGAGCTAATCAGAACGAGACTACTTAATACACTTGTTCAGTGGATGGCAGTCTGCTCTATACTGACCCAAGTAATTGATGTCCGTTCTGGAGAATGAGCTTCAGAAAGGGTAACTGATAGTTCAACTCTTTCACGAATAACAATCTCTTGTTAAGGTTCAGGACAACTTAGAACTACTAGTGATTCTTCGAGCAACAGAAAGCTTTCAGAAAGGGTAGTAGAGTGCTTGAGAGAATACTTTGCTTGATGATAAGTTTGCAAGATAGAGCGTTCTAAGGTGTGTTCTTCAAGCATCTAAGTGTGTGATATATATAGATAAATTTGAGAGGCGTTTGAATTATATCCGTTGTGCTCTCCATCAAATTATATCCGTTTATATCTTGAACTATGTACTCAGAAGTCACTATCTCATTTTTCAGAGAGGACTGCTTTTTGCAGCATTTCTGCCGATGCATTTAATGCATAGTACTGTTCATTGTCCTATAGTCTCAACGGATACATGAGCCTTTTTGATGGCTTGCATGCTCCATACGCATGATGTCATATGTCCAGAATCATATTTCGAAAGTAAGTTAATATACTTAAGATAGGATTAAGGACATAGTCTTTCTGAGTTAGACTAAACCTTTGTGTCTTCATAAACCTTGTGCAATCTTCAGTCTTCTAATCTTCAGAAAAGCTCCATTGCTAGGATTGATCTTCATGGTCTTCTTGAAATAAAAATTACACTCAGAGACCTATAATCCTAATACAAGATTTACTAGACTAATCATACTCAGTGATTTCCTCTTTTACAATGTTCAAGTGAACCAAGAGTACTTAATCACCTTTCTGGCTAAGATAAGAACATGTGATGAGTGATCAAAATACTAACAGATATTCCTAACAAATTTCCCCCTTTTTGATCAGTCATCCATGACTATCTTTCGAGTCCTATTACAAAATTGTAATCCTGGAAGAGAAAACAATCCACCACTTAATCATTTCAAATGATATTCAATTTTAGTTGAATTAAGTGCAGAAAGTAAACATCAACCAAATCACAAGAAGTGATCTTTGCTGATAAGTTGTCATCTATTAAAATGTATCTGAGAGTATGATCTTCAGATAGGTACAGTTTACATAAAGAGATGCAACTTTTACATATAGAGAATTTTAGAAACAATCAGCAAGATTACAAAAAGTAATAAAACAAACTAAGTAAATTAGAACAAAGGAGAGTCCAAGCTCCAAGAGAGTATTCTAATGTTACTAGTCTTCAAAAACGCAACTTGGGTTTAGATACCTCAAGTTCTTCAGCATCCTTTATGGATCAGTTGACATGATCATCCACTTTTCTGCATTCTTGGACATAGTCATAAAGAATCCTTCTGACAGAGAGCTCTGTCTTTCTGGATAAGTCATATTTCATGGTAACTCTTGCCAAGTTTGTGATTCTTCCGCAGAAAGTGTTTGACCCAGAAGTACTTTCCCCAGACCCAGGCATGGTCTACTTGCAGCTGAGATAGGTTGAAATACTTGTATATTTCTTCCAGATAATGTATATCATCTAGGTATTCATCCAATGTCATATAGAATGACTCATAGGTTGAAACACCTAGTTTGTTCTTCCTGCTGTAGCTACCATCCAGTTTTCTTACCTTGTGTACATCATCAGGTTTTGGGTAAGGACAGTCAAAAGAAAGATCCATCTTTCTGGCTTCATTCCTCTTTTCTACTTCAAAGTTTAGCCAGGCATGAAGGTGCTCAGGTTTTAGCAATTCTGGCTTGCCTTCTCTCCGTTTCAGGATCTGGTTGAGGATGGGAGTTGGAAACTTATCATTGACAAGTAGATGTTGTAGTTCCAGAATCCAATACCCTCTCTTGTTTAGAATGCACCTATATGAAGATTCTTCATTACTAGTCTTCATATACTCAATGTGGGCATCAGTTGGCCTTTCTTGATGTGTTTCATTGTTTATTCTGCCAAACTGGAAATCCCTTCTTGCTTTTCTGTTTGGTGGCCTTCTGTCAGGAGATCCTCTAACCCTTTCTTCCTGCCTTGGGGCTGTGCTGGTGGATGTTCCTTGTAATGACTTGGTATTTCCAGAAGGAGTTCTGGCTGCTAAAGGTCTTGCTGCCAGAGGAGGTTGGGACGTAGTTACTTGTCTTCTTTTCTTGTGAAGTGGATGTTCATCTGTGTCAGATTCATCCTCATCATCATTGAAGTCCAAAATTGGAGACTTGCAGCTTTCTTGACCTCTTACTTCTCCTTCTTCCTTTTCTTCTTCTTCAGAAGTCTTCTTCTCTTCTGAGATTCTAAGGGACTTGGTTCCCCTAGTGACCATACTTCTCAGCCTTCTGGCTGGTTGATCTGGAACAACTTCTTCAGCAAGGGTGTCTCCAGTGGTGTCCTTAATGACAAGTTGACTTGAGGAGGGAGGATTTTGATTGTTTTCTTTTTCTTCCTCTGCTTTTCTGAGGCATCTCTTCTTCCCCCTTAGTCATGAATGACTGACTCATGATAGCATAAGCTTCAGAGAGAGTTTCAAAGTTTTTCTGGAGATTGTTGTGCACCCTGACCAATTCTTGAAGTTCCTTCTTGACTCGTGTTACCTTAACGGTTCTGCTCCTTTCATTGAGCTCTTCAAGTGGTCTTAGAAAGCGTTGGCTTGCGTAGCGCATGGTGGCTTCATTCAATCTTGCATTAGCATTGTTACAATCCTCATCCTGACCAACCCTAGGTCTTTCGAGAGAGAGCTATCTGGTTGCTCTGTTGAGTAAGGCGTGACAAAGGCTTCATCTCTTCTGGGACGGATTTTAGCACTTCTGTATCTTGGGCAACTATTGTCTTTCTGAGTTCTAAAAAGACACTGTTCCTTGCACGGTGCTCTTCACTTCTTGAACTACTTGGTGCAGAGAATATATGAGGAGCATGTAGGGCTCTTTTGTGCTGAGTGACAAATCTCTCATCTTCTGCTTCAGTGATCAAGTTGTGGGTTTCAGCATCACTATCATAATCCTTTTCTTGGATTGTTTGCAGATTGACAATCTTCTTCTGCTTTCCATCAAGTGTGCTGGCCTTCTGAGAAGATGTAGAAGGTCTTTCTGATGCAGTCTCAGCATCATGCTCTTCATCATCATTGTCATCCATTGCATCTATTTCAGCAGCTGTGACAACAATGGCATTCTTCAAATTTCTTTGCTCATCTAGGAGTGCCAATTCTTTGGCATTAGCTTCTTCGAGCTTTTTGATTTTGGCTCCCTTTTCATCAACAAGAGCTTGAGTCTCAATGTTGATTCTCTTCTCTTCTTCCAATACCTTTCTGAGTTGTTCAATTCTAAACTCAGCGGCTGAAATTTCTTCTAAGGCATCATTGTGTTCAGCCTGTTGGGTATCTTGATGAGACTTGGGAGGTGATGATGATGGAGCTTTCTGAGCAATTGAGGGAGTAGCCTCTTCTCCACTCTCTTTGCTAGCTTTCTGAATCCCGCCTTGTCCAGGTTGGGGATCATCATCTTCATCATCACTCTTGTTCTTTGTTTCTTGGTTTGGATGCTCAGAGGGAGGTTCTTGATAATCAATTTCGTCCATCTCCTCGTCATCTTCTGAAACCTGGTTGATCACATTTGGGAATGTAATCATCCTCCCATTAACTTCTTCTTGTTCAGCAGGATAAGTAGTGAGCTTGCTGGGCAAGGCAGGATGGGTAACCATCTGCTCTTGGGTTTGAGCATCCGCAGACTTGAAATCTGCTATAAGTCTTTGTGCTACTTCATGAATGAAGTCTTCATGCATTAGAGTGGCAAATGAGTAGGACTCTGTAGGGAACAATGCATGGATATAATCCTCCAGATTTAGGGCAATTGCTCTCTTTTCTGGGACGTCAATTACTCGCTACTTGTAAAGGTCACCTTTACGAAGTTTACGCCATTCTCAAGCACTTGAGATGTTTCTTTAAGGTGTGCTTCTGGAAGGCCTTGAGTAAATCAACTGGCACTAGACTTTGAGCCTGAAAGAAAGTGTTCAAGTTAGTTTTGTTCAAACCACTTGTGTTAGTATCTGTGTGCAGAAGTGAGCTTTCTGAGCATACCTGTGTAGAAACACTAGGCTCATCTGCTTGGATTTTTGCTTGCTTGGGCACAGAGGCCTCAGATACTTTGGTGTGAGGAGAAGTTTTATCCTCATCAACCTTTCTTTCTGCTTGAACCTGAGAGTTAAAATCAAACATGTTTAGAAACTTTTAACAGAAAAGATAGGTGGAAAAGTGCTTTCTGAGACTTCACTTACTTCCAAGTGAGGAAGCTCAGTAGCATGTTCCTCAGAAACCTTGGGGGTTTCTGGCACCTTTTCTGCAGATACTGCTTGTTCAGCAGTTTTAGTTTCTTTTGGAGGAGATGACACAACTGTTTCTCCATCCAATTGTTCTTCTGACTGAGCCTGTAAGAACAAACATAAGAGATTTTAGTAGTGGGTTTTCCAGAGCATTCGTTGAAGAAGACTATTATAGATTACTTACCTTCTCAGCAGAAGGCTCAGTAAATACTTCCTCAGAAAGCTTTTCAGCTTCTGGAATCTCTAGGTTTTGGGGTGTTGGTTCCACCACCACTACTTCCTCAGTTGGAGCCTAAGAAGAGGCATTAAGAATATTAGAACATAAGAGCAATTTTAGTTAGTTATTTCTTGTTCAGAGATAACTTTTACTACCTGTGGGACAGGCTCTTCTTGATGTTCTGAGGTTGGAGGAACCTCTTCTTGATTCAAGGGGGTGGACAGGTTTTCTTCCCCCTGAAAGTGTGTCTCCAAGTTGGCCTGTAACAAATACAGCTTATGAGTAACAAGTTAACATACAATTATGTTGACATGTTAGATACAAACTATCTTTGTTACCTGAATAGAGTCAGCCTGATCATTGATCTCTTGAACTTGTGGTGATTCCACAGTCTCTCTATGCTCATTATTGATCTCCTCTGCAGTATCATTCTGAGTTTCCATCTCGGTTTGATCCCTTTCTGAGAGTTGAACTTTCTCAGAAGGTTGAGGAACCTGTTCAAGAACAGGGTTTTCTTCAGCAATATTAAGTGCTGGCATTGTGAATGTGGAAGCAATGGCAACATCTTCCATCATTCTATCTTCCTCACCCAGGCCTTCTTCTTCCTGCTGGGCAGAGGGGCTCTTGTCTTACTGAAGAGCTGAGCTTGAAGCTCCTCCATGGGTCTCATAGTTGAGCCTTTTGAGTACTTTTGCAAGTACTTCATCATCCTCAGAATCACTATTCTGTGTTGGTGCAGACCCATCTATGATATTTCTATCATCTCGGGAGAGTTCTGGTTCAGGACTCTTGGGACATTCTGGATTTGCCTTTCTGAGCGTCCAACATCTTCTGAGACCTTGTCTACAGAAGGTTGTGCCTCTTGTATGATTAGGGACTTGGAGGCTCTTTTGCTATGAGTCCTCTTTCTCTTGGCAACTGGAGGTTTAGCTTTGGCTTGCTCAGAGACTTCCTCACCTTGCTGTGCAGTTTCTTCTTCTCCTGCCTTTCTGAATGCGTTCTGAGCAGCAAGTTTCTCATTTTCTTCAAAAGCGTGTCTGAAAAGAGAGTTGGTGACTGGGATTTCCTACCTCTCTCTGAGAGTGATTCCCATTGTTTCCAGAATGTAACAGATCCTGAGACCAAAGTGCATATTGATCTTTGGCTCAGCAAGGCCATTGATGATTTTGGGCTCAAATTCCTCAATGTGTCCAAGAAATTTGTTGGAGGCGTACTTCCCCCAATTGAAGTGGGTTTCCTGCCCTTCATGCTTCTTGTTCAGAAGATGCATCATCATCCATCTCTCCATGCTTATCTGGTCTACACCTCCTTTGTTGCCATCAAAGCAACGGACCAGAATAAGAGCTAAAGTACTCCAGTGTTTCTGGAGATGACTAGTTCTGATGGCCTTCAGAACAAAGTCTCCTGGGCAACCTTTTGCATTTTCTAACTGGATTGCTTCAAATAGCTCTTTGACGCCTTGAATCATGGAAGCGTCCTTGATGTTGATGTCTTCAAATGTTCCTCGATTTTTCAATCGGAATATCTTGCAGAAAGTCTTGCAGTCTAGAACAATATCTTGTCCTTGGACTTCAGTCTGCATGTATTTTTCTTCTTCATCATTCACAACTTTTTTGATGATTTTGGAGTTGTTATAGAATTCCAGTACATGTAGTGTAGATAGTCCTCTGGGTGCAGCAGATAGAAGCTTGTAGATATGGGAATTCTTCAGCATTCCCAATTTCAGTTTCCTTTCTAGTTTTGAAGATATAACTACTGGTACATATCTCTTTACTAGAAAGGCTCCCCAATTCATTTTATGTTTAGGGTTCCAGTTCGATGGGGTAAACTTTCCCAGAAGGCGTTTATTCAACACCTTAAGTTCCTTTCCTCCTTGCTTTTCAGCAGGAGCAGAGGATGTTTCCTTAGGGTTCTTGGTGGTCATCTTCTTGGGTGCCATCTCTTATATAGAGTTTAGAGTGAGTGTTTTTCAGATGAATATTGCACAATTGATCGAGATTAGTCTATCTTTTCAAAAGACTAAGCACAAAAGGTTGAGTTTTGCAGAAATCTTGAGAGATTTTGCTGTTTTGATGCAAGTTTGAAATTTCGGAATTGGTAAAAGTGTTTGTCTTTTGCCCAAATCCTATATATATAGCAGACAAAATGTACATAAATACAACATGCATACAACTGAATATGAATGTGTGTCTTTGCATCTGCATAGGCGTGGTACATCCTTTGTACTTCATTAAATGCGTAGTGGGCCATGTCTGCATTTCTCAACAGACATTACTTGCTTTGTTTTAATCTCAACCGTTGAGATCAAACGTTTATTCATCAAGGGCTTATATTGAATATCTTGTAATGATATCAATCAACAAATGGTAATGTGCCGACTTGATGGATTTTTAAAATGCTACATTCATTGTGTCACTTAGTAAAGAGTAGGAACACTTAATCGTTTGAGCTTATCATTCTGAGTGTCAAGTCCTTATCTATATATTGTTTATCATGAAAATGGTAAAAATACAAGAAATTGCACATGTTTGACTTTCAGAACTTATACCTTTTGGGCTTTGTGTGTCCATTTCTCTTTATGACTACATAGCTTTCTGAATTCAAGTGTCAGAAGCTTCAGTTGTTTGAATGTATTTGACCCACTCTCAGTAAGTAAGTTCTAGTTTTATTTACTTATTAAGTGTGTACTGTCCTTTGCCTTTCTGGATACCCGTTCCAGAAATGTTTTGCCTTTCTGAGTGTTGCTACTCAGAAACCTTTGCATCACTTCTTATCAACTTGGCTTTCTGAGAACCTGTTCTCAGAGGCCTACTCACTTATTCAGTCTTTTAGAGATTCAGGACAATTTTTGGTCCTTAGCACTCCATTAATCCAAGATTATGTCTTAAGGTCAAGAACCGGCTTTCTTGTAAGGGCTTAGTGAAGATATCTGCAAGTTGGTCTTCTGTGCCAATCTTGAGTATCTCTATATTGCCTTTCTCAACATGGTCTCTGATGAAGTGGTGTCTGACATCAATGTGCTTTGTTCTGGCATGGAATTTGGGGTTCTGTGTGATTGCAATAGCACTTGTGTTATCACAGAAAATGGGAGTTTTCTCTTCATTGAGTCCATAGTCTCTGAGTTGTTGTTGAATCCACAGAATTTGTGTTGCACAACAACCAGCATATATTCAGCCTCTGTGGTAGAAGTTGCAATTGAGTTCTGTTTCTTGCTAAACCATGAGATAAGTCTAGTTCCCAGAAACTGACAAGTTCCTGAGGTACTTTTCCTATCAAGCATTGATCCAGCATAATCAGCATCTGAGTAACCAGCCAAACTCAATCCACTTTATTTAGGATACCACAAACCTACATCTACTGTACCTTTCACATACCTTAATATTTTCATAGCAATGTTTTAGTGTGATTGCATTGGATTTGTTTGAAATCTAGTACACACTCCAAATGCATATTGAATATCAGGTCTGCTTGCAGTAAGGTAAAGTAGTGAACCTATCAATTTCCTATACTTGTGTTCATCAACACTCTTATCTGATTCAGTATAGGTCATCTTGGTTCCTATGCTCATAGGTATCTTAGCATTCTTTTCAGAAGGCTTAAGTTTGAACTTTGTGAGCATGTCTTTTGCATACTTTGTTTGACTAATGAATATTCCATCATTGAGTTGCTTGACTTGCAATCCTAGGAAATAGTTCAATTCTCCCATCATACTCATCTCAAACTTACTTTTCATGAAATTTGCAAAGTCATCACAAAGTGCTTGTCCATAGATCCAAATATGATGTCATCAACATATACTTGAACTAAGAGTAGTTTCCCATCATGGTTTAAAGTAAATAGAGTTTTATCAACTTCACCTTTCTTGAAACCACTTTTCAGAAGGTATTTGGCCAAAGTGTCATACCATGCTCTTGGAGCCTGTTTCAGTCCATAAAGAGCTTTTTGTAGCTTATAGACCATTCTACTTTCTGAGGAAACTTCAAAACCAGGTGGGTGTTCAACATAGACTTCCTCAGCAAGTTCACCATTCAAGAATGCACTTTTGACATCCATCTGATAAACTTTAAAGTCTTTATGAGCTGCAAAGGCTAGAAAGAGTCTTATTGCATCCAATCTGGCAACAGGTGCATATGACTCATCAAAATCTAAACCTTGATGCAGGTGAATCCTGCAACCAACCTTGCTTTGTTTCTGGTTATTTCACCAGATTCATTCATCTTGTTTCTGAAAACCGACTTAGTTCCAATCACAGATATTCCTTCTACAAATGGAACTAGTTTCCAGACTTTGTTTCTTTCAAACTGATCCAACTCTTCTTGCATTGCAGAGATCCAGTCTTGGTCTCTTAATGCTTCTTCTATAGTTTTTGGTTCAATGTTTGAGATAAAACATACAAAGAGAGAATTAGCATTTTCAGCTATTGCTCTCCTAGTCCTAACACCTTGATTGATTGGTCCAATTACATCTTTTGCAGGATGATCCTTGATCCATCTCATCATGGGTTTAGGGCTAGTAGGGTCAACATCTATGTGATCTGAATGTGAATCACTATGATTATGACTTGATACTTCTTCAGTATCTGTGACATTTTGAAGGGCGGTGAATGTCTGACACTTTCTCAGTGTGAGAGCTTTCTGGGAGATGCCTGTCAGAGAGGTCATTTCCAGAATTAGCTCTCTGATGAACATCTTCAGTTTCCATTTCTGGAATTCTCATAGGAAATTCTTCATCATGTCTGAGAATCATCTGGTTGTTACTAGGCATTTCATGCTTTTCTTCGTCAGAGTCATCCTCTCTTTCCACAATGATGTTTTTCCTTTCTGAGAGTTCCTCTTCAGAATCCTTTATCATTAGTTCCTTGAACCTTTCTGAGAGTTCATCAGCAAGGGGTGTTTTCTTGCTTCCTTCATAGAATACAACATGAACTGATTCTTCAATCTTCTTTTTTCTTTTATTGTAGACTCTGTATGCTTTGCTATTCATAGAATAACCAAGAAACACACCTTCATCTGACTTTGGTTGAAATGTCCTTAGATACTCTTTTCCATTGTTAAGAACAAAACATCTACAACCAAATACTTTTAGATGTTTGATATTAGGGGGTCTACCAACCAAGAGTTCATAAGGGGTCTTGTCATGGTGTTTGTTTATCAAACATCTGTTCTGAGTGTAGCATGCTGTGTTTACAGCTTCAACCCAATAAACTTCACTTGTCTCAGTGTCAGCTAGCATTGTCCTTGTTGCTTCTTTAAGTGTTCTATTTTTCCTTTCTGCAACACCATTTTGTTGTGGTGTTCTTACAGAGGAAAGTTGGTGTTGTATACCTTTGCTGGTACAAAACTCCTTAATGTACTGGTTGACAAACTCAGTACCATGGTCTGTTCTAATTGCAGATACCTTGTCATTTTTTATGACTTCAAGCTTATTCAGCAAGTTTGGCTTGCATCAGATTTGTGCTTCAGAAAGACAACCCAAGTGAATCTTGAGAAGTCAACAACAAGACCATACTTCTTTCCTGCATAACTAGTTACAGATGATTCAAAAAGATCCATGTGTAATAGTTGCAGTGGTCTAACACTAGAGTGTCTGATTTTGGACTTGAAAGAGATCTTAGATTGTTTCCCCATCTGACAGGCAGAACAAATACCATCCTTTCTGAGAGATGTTTTGGGAAGGCCAACCACTAACTCTTTCTTGGCAAGTTTGTTCAGAGTTTTGAAATTCAAGTGACTCATTCTTTTGTGCCATAACCAGTGCTCTTCTGTGTGACCTGATTGACTCACCATGAGACATTCTTGATTGGAAGATGCCCATCGGCAACATAAAGATCGCCTTTCCATGAGCAACCAAGACTGTCTGCTTTGACTCATTGTCTATAAGTTTGCAATACTTTGCTTTGAATTTCACAGTAAATCCCTTGTCTGCAAACTGGCTCATGCTAAATAGATTATATTTCAAAACCTTAACATGTAATACGTCAGTGATAGTTAATGATCCTAATTTGACGTTGCCAAATCCCAGAGAGGGATTTAATTCTCCTCCAGCAAATCTGATGTCTGGTCCATTGTTGCAAATTTTGTAGTTAACCAGATTTGCTTTGTCTCCTGTCATGTGCTTTCCGCATCCACTATCAAATAGCCATTGAGCCTTACTCCAAGAGGCGTTCTGCACAAAACAGGAAACAGGAGTTAGGTTCTTGCTTCAGAGATAGAACCATTTAGACTAAACATTCTTCCAGTAGGAATCCACACTTTAGTGAATTTCTTGGGAGTTTGTTTTTGTCTAACTTGATCAGAAGGAGATGCAATAAAATCAGTAATTTTGATCTCAATTTTCCTTCTTGTGGTGTTTCTAGGTGTTCCTTTTGGTGCTTTCTGGACCCTGGGTTTCTGGGATTGCTTTTCAGCAAACTTAGCCTTCTGGCGTGTTCCTTCTAGCTCTGGCATTCAGTTTTTCAGTGGCTTGAGATTTCTTCCACTTCTGTCTATTGCTACTTGCAATATCAGCCTTGCGCCATTGTTCTTGTCCTTCCTTATATTGTTGCAGAAGAACTTTTCCAATAGCACGATAGCCAATGCCATTTCGAACACCTTTGGCTTTTTGAATACGTTTTTCAGAAGCCTTACTAGTTTCTGCACCATCTTTATTTTCATAAAATGGTACAGTAGAGAATTTGCCTATTCCAGCAATTCTTCCTTTCCTAGTAATGTAGCAATGTGGATGGTTACATGTATGAGGGTTATGTTTCTTTTCAGAAACTTTATCCGCAAGTTTCTTGTGAACTTGTTGTTCTTTCAAAGGCTGGGTTGCTACTCCTTTTCCTTTGTCAACTACCCTAGCTTTCTGACCAATGCTATAGGTGGTTGAAGAACCATTCTGTTGACTTTTTACAAAGGTCAACCTTTCATCACTCTTCTTCAGAGGAGATGAATTACTCGATTGTTCATCAAGTCCAAGTCCACCTTTCTCAGAGGGATCTCTCAGATAGGATTGAACCTCAGTGAGAGTGTCACTAGCCTTTGCATAAGATTGGAAGGATAGCTCTTTCTTTCTGAGTTCTTCATTCTCAGAAAGCAGCTTCATCATTTTCTTAGTAAATTCGTCCAAGGGTAGTTTGTGAGAATTTTTATTCTCAGATATCTGAGATTTCAGAAAGGCTATTTCAGCGTTCTTGTTCTCAGATACTCTGGTTAGCTCAGAAACCTCTTTTTCAAGAGTTTCTTTGCTTTCCTCTAGAATTCTGGTTTTGGATTGTGCTTCCAGAAATTCTTTCTCATAACGATCTAATTCACTCTTGACCAACTCCAGATCCTCAATTCCATCATCACTCTCATAGTACAAAAATTGTGAATTGTTAGTTACCTCATCAGCCATAAGACACATTTCAATGTTGGAGATGTCTGGACCAGCAATCTCAGCAACTCCACACATTTCTTTCTTCTTAAGGCCGAAGTCAATTACATCGTGGGTGATTCCACACAATTCTGGTGATGGTAGGTTTGAGTCATCTGAATCTCCATTATCTGAATCTCAAGTCTAGAGCATCAAGTTGAATTTGAATCTTCTTCCTTTCTTCACCAAGAAGGCCCTTTGATTTCTCTTGAAATTTCTTACTCCTTCTTGTCACTGTCTTGAGCTTGTTTAAAGGGACAATCTCTCTTAAGTGACCAGGCTTTTGACAATAGAAGCGGATATCATTTCCTATTTCGCAATTTCAAGATTAACACCTTTCTGAATGGGGGTGTTCAGAGAGTTGTTCACTTGTATGTTCTTGTACTGATGATAGTTTGGGCCAAGATGCTTTTTCAGCTTTTCTTTAGCTTTCTTCTCTCAATCTCTTGACTCACAAATTTCTTCATGTGTCTTACTGCAAGAGCATTTTCTTCAGATGCTTCTTTGATATCCTTCTTTTCAGAAGTGCCTTGAGAAACTAGAGCAACACTTTGCAACTTTTCAGCTGTTTGTTCTCTCTGAGTTGTCTCATAGTCTACAGTAGCAAGATGAGAGAAGAGCTCTACTGGAGTAATATTTGGCATCCCTTGATTGAAATAAAAGAACTTAGTGTGTTCCCAGTTGTGATTGAGACTTCTGACAATAGTCTTAATCTTTTCTGACTGGGAGTATCTATTGCTTTCACCAAGTGCAGCCATATCACTCATAAGAGTAGTAAATCTGAAATCAAGTTCTTCCAGAGTTTCAGTGGGACCTTGTTTGAAGTTTTGGAACTTCAATTTAAGAACTTCGAACTTGTTTTCTTCGGTTTTCTCAGTTCCGGCACAGATTTCTTCAATCAATTGCCAGGCAACTTTATTTGTTTAGCACCCACGCTTTACATCGTATGTGCTCAGTGTCGATCGATGATTATATTACCTTGACCATCCAATCTGTGTCTCTTGGCATCTTCGGATGTCGAGCTCTCTTAGCTTGTCTTCATATATAATGCTTCCACGAGCAACATGACCACTATCACTATGACCATGTCCTCGCTTCCATCTTCCTTGTTCGAGGTTTTTTCTTCCATCGTACCTCGAACTTGTTTGAGTTGTCTGATTTTAATAGGCCCTTTATTGATGACATAGATCATCTCATCACTAATGGCCTCCAGATGGAGCATCATGTTGTTCTTCCATTTCTCGTAGTTTTCTGGCTTCAGAACGGGTGCATCACTCAGAGACATACCTGCACACTTAACACACAAATTATATAGTCCTCAGAAAGGGACAAAGTTCCTTCACCTATCTGGGGATCTAGGTTCAGTGCAGAAGGCTTGTGAACCTCCTGCTCTGATACCACTTGTTGGTCCAGATAACGGCAAAGTAAAAGACTAGAGGGCGGGGGTTGAATAGTCTTTTAAAACTTTTGTCGATAAACACAGTTTCTCAGAAACCTGGGGGTTTCTGATACTTAAATTCAGAGCGCGGAAGACTTTAAGATAGGTAAGTGCAGAAACAATAAGTAAGCGTGTTTGTGCTTTGCTAAAATGTCAATATAGAAAGGTAAATAACACAGCAAGTATAGTGGTATCTGGAGGTGGCGTAATGCTCCAACTAATCCACTTCGGTCTTTCTGAGACCTAGAATTCACTAGAACAGATAATTGAGTTCACCTTACAATAATCCTTATTCTAAGATTCCTAAACAAATGGTTCCCAACTAAATGTCCCCCCTGAGTTATTCCCCAGCTCCTAGAGCTAAGTACTTCCTCTACTCTGATAACCTTGGAGTTATTCCCTGATTTCCCAAATCAAGTACTTCCTCTACTCCACGCCTTGATGGTGTTGGTTATAAGGTTTGTCAGATAGGCTTCTCGTATAACTTTTCAGTTATGTTTTCAGAGAGCCTAATAGAACAAGACTACTTAATACACTTATTCAGTGGATGGTAGTCTGCTATTTACTAACCCAAGTAATTGATGTCCGTTCTGGAGAATGAGCTTCAGAAAGGGTATCTGATAGTTCAACTCTTTCACGAATAACAATCTCTTGTTAAGGTTCAGGACAACTTAGAACTACTAGTGATTCTTCAAGCAACAGAAAGCTATCAGAAAGGGTAGTAGAGTGCTTGAGAAAATACTTTGCTTGATGGTAAGTTTGCAAGATAGAGCGTTCTAAGGTATGTTCTTCAAGCATCTAAGAGTGTGATATATATAGATAAATTTGAGAGGCGTTTGAATTGTGTCCGTTGTGCTCTCTATCAAATTATATCTGTTTATATCTTGAACTATGTACTCAGAAGTCACTATCTCATTTTTCAGAGAGGACTGCTTTTTAGATTTACCGATGCATTTAATGCATAGTACTGTTCATTGTCCTTTAGTCTCAACGGATACATGAGCCTTTCTGATGGCTTGCATGCTCCATACTCATGATGTCATATGTTTAGAATCATATCCCGAAAATAAGTTAATATACTCAAGAAAGGATTAAGGACATAGTCTTTCTGAGTTAGACTAAACCTTTGTGTCTTCATAAACCTTGTGCAATCTTCAGTCTTCTAATCTTCAGAAAAGCTCCATTGCTAGGATTGATCTTCATGGTCTTCTTGAAATAAAAATTACATTCAGAGACCTATAATCCTAATACAAGATTTACTAGACTAATCATACTCAGTGATTTCCTCTTTTACAATGTTCAAGTGAACCAAGAGCACTTAATCACCTTTCTGGCAAAGATAAGAACATGTGATGAGTGGTCAAAATACTAACAGATATTCCTAACAAGTTGCCTTTCTGAGCGTCCAACATCTTCTGAGACCTTGTCTCCAGAAGGTTGCGCCTCTTGTATGCTTAGGGACTTGGAGGCTCTTTTGCTATGAGTCCTCTTTCTCTTGGCAACTGGAGGTTTAGCTTGAGCTTGCTCAGAAACCTCCTCACCTTAATGTGCAGTTTCTTCTTCTTCTGGCTTTCTGAGTGCGTTCTCAGCAGCAAGTTTCTCCTTTTCTTCAAAAGCGTGTCTGAAAAGGGAGTTGGTGACTGGGATTTCCTGCCTCTCTCTGAGAGTGATTCCCATTGTTTCCAAAATGTAACAGATTCTGAGACCAAAGTGCATATTGGCCTTTGGCTCAGCAAGGCCATTGATGATTTTGGGCTCAAATTCCTCAATATGTCCAAGGAATTTGTTGAAGGCGTACTTTCCCCAATTGAAGTGGGTTTCCTGCCCTTCATGCTTCTTGTTCAGAAGATGCATCATCATCCATCTCTCCATGCTTATCTGGTCTACACCTCCTTTGTTGCCATCAAAGCAACGGACCAGAATAAGAGCTAAAGTACTCCAGTGTTTCTGGAGATGACTAGTTCTGATGGCTTTCAGAACAAAGTCTCCTGGGCAACCTTTTGCATTTTCTAACTGGATTGCTTCAAATAGCTCTTTGACGCCTTGAATCATGGAAGCGTCCTTGATGTTGATGTCTTCAATTGTTCCTCAATTTTTCAATCGGAATATCTTGCAGAAAGTCTTGCAGTCTAGAACAATTTCTTGTCCTTGGACTTGATGCGCATGTATTTCTCTTCTTCATCATTCACAACTTTTGTGAAGATTTTGGAGTTGTTATAGAACTCCAGTACATCCAGTGTGGATAGTCCACTGGGTGCAGCAGATAGAAGCTTGTAGATATGGGAATTCTTCAGCATCCCCAATATCAGTTTCCTTTATGGTCTTGAATATATAACTGCTGGTACATACCTCTTTACTAGAAAAGCTCCCCAATTCATTTTGTGGTTAGGGTTCCAGTCCGATAGGGTAAACTTTCCCAGAAGGCGTTTATTCAACACCTTAAGTTCCTTTCCTCCTTGCTTTACAGCAGGAGCAGATGATGCGGCCTTAGGGTTCTTGGTGCTCATCTTCTTGGGTGCCATCTCTTATATAGAGTTTTGAGTGAGTGTTTTTCAGATGAATTTTGCACAAATAATCGAGATTAGTCTATCTTTTCAGAAGACTAAGCACAAGAAGTTGAGTTTTGCAGAGGGGTTTTACAGAAATCTTGAGAGATTTTGCTGTTTTGATGCAAGTTTGAAATTTCGGAATTGGTGAAAGTGTTTGTCTTTTGCCCAAATCCTATATATATAGCAGACAAAATGTACATAGATACAACATGCATACAACTGAATATGAATGCGTGTCTTTGCATCTGCATAGGCGTGGTACGTCCTTTGTACTTCATTAAATGCGTAGTGGGCCATGTCTGCATTTATCAACAGACATTACTTGCTTTGTTTTAATCTCAATCGTTGAGATCAAACGTTTATTCATCAAGGGCTTATATTGAATATCTTGTAATGATATCAATCAACAAATGGTAATGTGCCGACTTGAAGGATTTTTAATATGCTACATTCATTGTGTCACTTAGTAAAGAGTAGGAACACTTAATCGTTTGAGCTTATCATTCTGAGTGTCAAGTCCTTATCTATATATTGTTTATCATGAAAATGGTAAAAATACAAGACATTGTACATGTTTGACTTTCAGAACTTATACCTTTTGGGCTTTGTGTGTCCATTTCTCTTTATGACTAAATAGCTTTCTGAATTCAAGTGTCAGAAGCTTCAGTTGTTTGAATGTATTTGACCCACTCTTAGTAAGTAAGTCCTAGTTTTATTTACTTATTGAGTGTGTACCATCCTTTGCCTTCTCGGATACTGCTCCGAAATGTTTTGCCTTTCTGAGTGTTGCTACTCAGAAACCTTTGCATCACTTCTTTTCAACTTGGCTTTCTGAGAACCTGTTCTCAGAGGCCTACTTCTTTTCCACCTCACTTACTCAGACTTTAGAGATTCAAGATAATTTTTCAGTCCTTAGGCAACTCCATTAATCCAAGATTATGTCTTAAGGTCAAGAACCGGCTTTCTTGTAAGGGCTTGGTGAAGATATCTGCAAGTTGGTCTTCTGTGCCAATCTTGAGTATCTCTATATTGCCTTTCTCAACATGGTCTCTGATGAAGTGGTGTCTAACATCAATGTGCTTTGTTCTGGCATGGAACTTAGGGTTCTGTGTTATTGCAATAGCACTTGTGTTATCACAGAAAATGGGAGTTTTCTCTTCATTCAGTCCATAGTCTCTGAGTTGTTGTTGAATCCACATAATTTGTGTTGCACAACAACCAGAAACAATATATTCAGCCTCTGTGGTAGATGTGGCAATTGAGTTCTGTTTCTTTCTAAACCATGAAATAAGTCTAGTTCCCAGAAACTGACAAGTTCCTGAGGTGCTTTTCCTATCAAGCATTGATCCAGCATAGTCAGCATCTGAGTAACCAGCCAAACTCAATCCACTTTCTTTAGGATACCACAATCCAACTTCTACAGTACCCTTTACATACCTTAATATCTTCATAGCAATGTTGTAGTGTGACTGCATTGGATTTGTCTGAAATCTGGCACACACTCCAACTGCATATTGAATATCAGGTCTGCTTGTTGTCAGGTATAGTAGAGACCCAATCAATTTTCTATACTTGTGTTCATCAACACTCTTGTCAGATTCAGTATAGGTCATTTTGGTTCCAATGCTCATAGGTATCTTAGCATTCTTTTCAGAAGGCTTAAGATTGAACTTGTTGAGCATGTCTTTTGCATACTTTGTCTGACTAATGAATATTCCATCATTGAGTTGCTTGACTTGCAATCCTAGGAAATAGTTCAATTCTCCCATCATGCTCATCTCAAACTTACTTTTCATGAGATTTGCAAAGTCATCACAAAGTTGCTTGTTCTTAGATCCAAATATGATGTAATCAACATATACTTGAACTAAGAGTAGTTTCCCATCATGATTTAAAGTGAATAAAGTTTTATCAACTTCACCTTTCTTGAAACCACTTTCCAGAAGGTATCTGGCCAAAGTGTCATACCATGCTCTTGGAGCCTGTTTCAGTCCGTAAAGAGCTTTCTGTAGATTATAGACCATTCCACTTTCTAAGGAAACTTCAAAGCCAGGTGGTTGCTCAACATAGACTTCCTCAGCAAGTTCACCATTTAGAAATGCACTCTTGACATCCATTTGATAAACTGTAAAGTCATTATGAGCTGCGAAGGCTAGAAAGAGTCTTATTGCATCCAATCTTGCAACTGGTGCATAAGATTCATCAAAATCTAGTCCTTCATGCAGGTGAATCCTTGGCAACCAACCTAGCTTTGTTTCGGTTATTTCACCAGACTCATTCATTTTGTTTAAAAACCCACTTGGTTCTGACATGATATTCCGTCATCAAATGGAACCGCTTCAGACTTTGTTTCTCTCAAATTGATCCAACTCTTCTTGCATTGCAGAGATCCAATCTTGATCCTTTAATGCTTCTTCTATAGTCTTTGGTTCAATGTTGGAGATGAAACATCCATAGACACAATTTGCTTTTTCAGCAATTGCTCTTCTAGTTCTAACTCCTTGGTCTATGGGACCAATCACATCCTTTGCAGGATGATTTCTTATCCATTTCATAATGGGTTTTGAACTAGTAGGATCAATATCATTTTGATTTGTATGTGAATCAATATGATCTTGATGAGATACATGTGCAGTATCTAAGATATCTGACACATGGGAAATGCCATGGATATCTGACACTTTTTCAGTGTTAGAGATATCTGAATCTTGCATTTCAGCAATCTCATTTTCGGATACCTCTCCATGATGAAGGTTCTCGAACTTTGTTCCATTTCTGGAATTCTCATAGGAAATTCTTCATCATGTCTTAGAGTCATCTGGTTGTTACTAAGCATAGGTTGCTTTTCATCGTCAGACTCATCCTCTATTTGAATGATAGAATTGTTTCCTTCTGAGGATCCTTTTTCAGAATCTTTAATCATTAGTTCTTTGAACCTATCTGAGAGATCATCATTCAAGAGTACTTTCTTGTTTCCTTCATAGAACACTACATGAACAGATTCTTCGATCTTTTGCATTCTTTTATTGTAGATTCTGTAGGCTTTGCTATTAAGAGAATAACCAAGAAATACTCCTTCATCTGCCTTTGGTTGAAATGTTCTCAAGTATTCTTTTCCATTGTTGAGAATGAAACATCTGCAACCAAACACCCTTAGATGTTTGATATTAGGGGGTCTACCAATGAAAAGCTCGTAAGGAGTTTTGTCATGATGTTTGTTAATCAGACATCTATTTTGAGTGTAGCATGCTGTGTTTACAGCTTCAACCCAATAGATTTAACTTATTTCAGTGTCAGCAAGCATTGTCCTTGCTGCTTCCTTCAGGGTCCTATTCTTTCTTTCCGCAACACCATTTTGTTGTGGTGTTCTTACAGAAGATAGTTGATGTTGTATACCTTTGCAGGTACAAAACTCTTTGATGTACTGGTTCACAAACTCGATTACATGGTATGTTCGACATGAGATACCTTGTCATTTTCATGACTTCGAGCTTATTCAGCAAGTTAGGTATCTCAACCCTTGCATCAGATTTGTGTTTGAGAAAGACAACCCAAGTAAATCTTGAGTAATCATCAACAACAACCAGACCATACTTCTTTCCTGCATAACTAGTTACAGAGGATTCAAACAGATCCATATGCAACATTTGCAGTGGCCTTTCACTGGAATGTCTAGTCTTAGACTTGAAAGATGTTTTGGATTGTTTTCCCATCTGGCAAGCTAAGCATACACCTTCTTTTCTATATGCCATTTTGGGTAAACCAACCACCAACTCTTTCTTGGCTAGCTTATTCAGAGTTTTGAAATTCAAGTGACTCATTCTTTTATGCCATAGCCAATTTTCTTCAGTATGGCCAGATTGACTCACCATGAGACATTCTTCGGTTGTGGCGGATGCCCAATCAGCAACATAAAGATTTCCTTTACGCCTTGCAACCAAGACTGTCTACTTTGACTCATTGTCAATCACTTTACATAGTTTTGACTTGATCTTGACAGTGTACCCTTTGTCCACTAGTTGACTCATGCTTAGGAGATTATATTTCAATACTTCAGAGATTGTAAGGGCTCCAAACTTCAAATTGCCAAAACCTATGGTTGGATTTTCATCTCCTCCAGCAAACCTGATAATTGGTCCATCATTGCAATTTTTGTAGTCAATCAGATTTGCTTTGTCTCCTGTCATGTGCTTCCCACATCCACTATCAAAATGCCACTTTGAATTAGCCTTTAGAGTGTTCTGCACAAAACAGGAAACAGGAGATTAGGTTCTCATACCAACAATAGAACCATCTGGACTAAAGAATCTTCCAGTAGGAATCCATTTTTGAATGAATTTCTTAGGAACATTCTTTTGTCTAACAGGAACATAAGGAGGAATCATAGTTAAATGATTTGTATCATTGTTGTTAAGAACTACTTTCTTCCTTGGTGTGTTCCTTGGTGCTCCATTTGGTGCTTTCAGATACCTGTCAGGTTTCTGAGTCTGCTTCTCAGCAAACTTAGCTTTCCTAGCCAGATTTCTTCTAGCCCTGGCATTCAGATTTTCAGTGGCTTGATTTATCTTCCACTTCTGATAATTGATGTGAGCAATTCTAGCTTTTAACCATCGTTCTTGATCTTGTTTGTATTCACGAGCAAGTTGTTTCCCGATGGCTTTATAGCCAATACCGTTCCGAGCACCTGGTGCTATCTGAGATCTCATCTTAGCAGCTTTGCTAGTCTCTGGATAATCTATTTTCTATCCAGAAAATGTGACATAGGAGAATTTGTCAGCTCCTGCAATTTTTCCTTTTTGAGAGACATAGCACTGTGGCTGATTACACTTTTCAGTGTTATGTTTCTTTTCAGAGACATTTCCCACATTTTTCATTTGGACTTGTTTTTCCCACAAAGGCTTGGTCGCAACTGCCTTTCCTTTGTCGACAATCTTAGCTTTCTGAGCGATACTGTAGATTGTTTGGGAATCACCTTGCTGAGCACTGACAAAAGTTCGTCCTTCATTATTCTTATTCAAAGTGATGGAACTGTTTGTGTGTGTGTCCAGCCCAAGTCCTCTCTTTTCTGAAGGATCTCTTAAATAAGATTGTACTTCAGTAAGAGTGTCACTAGCTTTGGCATAAGATTGAAAAGATAGTTCTTTCTTTTTGAGTTCCTTATTCTCAGAAAGAAGATCTTCACATTTCTTTTGAAGATTGGTCATTGCTTCTTTATGTGACTTTTCGGTCTCAGATATCTGAGCCTTGAGAAATGCATTTTCAGCATCCTTTTTCTCAGATATCTTGATTAATTGAGAATTTTCCTTTTCAAGAGAATTCTTTTCTTCTTCAAAACTTTCGGCTCTAGCTCGGATCATTAGAAATTCTCTTTCGTAGAGATCAAGTTCTCTTTTGAGTTTTTCCAGATCTTTGATTCCCTCTTCATCACTTTCATAAGTATAACAGTAAGTATGTGTTACCTCATCAGCCATTAGACAAGGTTCAATGTTGGAGATGTCTGGAAAGATTTCTTCAGCCATTCCACACACTTCTTTCTTCTTTTGACCAAAGTCAATTACTTCATGAGAGACACCGCACATTTTTGGGGATGGCAGTGTGGAATCATCTGAATCTTCATCCTCAGAATCAGATTCAATATCTAGAGCATCCAGTTCGATTTGAATCTTTTTCCTTTCTTCAGTGAGCATAGCTCTCTGACTTCTTTTGAAGATTCTTCTGTCTTTCTTGTCACCTGTCTTCAGTTTGTTGAGGACAGGGCAATCCTTCTTGAAATGACCAGGTTTCTGACAATAGAAACAGATATCGTTTCCGATTTCTGCTTCCTCAGTACTTGATGCTTTCTGAGCCGACTTGTTCAGCGAGCTTTGCATATTTTGGTACTGGTGGTAGTTTGAGCCTAGATGTTTTTTCAGCTTTTCTTTGGCTTTTCTTCTCTCAATTTCTCGACTGACATATTTTCCCATTTGTTTTACAGCAAGAGCATCCTCAGTCACTTCCTTGCCTTTCTTCTTTTCAGAAGTTCCTTGAGCAACTAAAGCGACATTCTGCAACTTCTCAGTTCTTTGTTCTCTTTGAGTTGTCTCATAGTCAACAGTGGCAAGATGAGAGAAAAGTTCTACAGGAGTGATATCTGGCATTCCTTGGTTAAAGTAGAAAAACTTTGTGTGTTTCCAGTTATGATTTAGACTCCTCACAATAGTTTTAATCTTTTCTGACTGGGTATATCTATTACTTTCACCAAGTGCAGCCATGTCACTCATAAGTGTTGTAAACCAGAAATCTAATTCTTCAAGAGTCTCTGTCGGACCTTGTTTAAAGTTTTGGAATTTGAGCTCCAAAACTTCGAACTTGTTTTCCTTTGTTTTCTCAGTGCCGGCACAGATTTCTTCAATCAGTTGCCAGGCCACTTTCGCCCTTTTTGCACCCCATAGTTTACACTGTATGTGCTCTGGAGTAGAACGTATGATGATATTACGAGCCTGACCATCCAGTCGATTTCTCTTGGCATCTTCCGATGTCTAGAGCTCTCTGGGCTTTGGTTCGTAAATAACTTAACTGGTAGGTCTCCTACTGGTTGACGCATCTGTCTGTGAAGACCCATCGCTTTGTTCTCTGTCTCTACCATTAGAAACCTCTGTGACTTGCTTGAGTTGTTGAATGACTATTGGGCCATTCTTTATTACTTCGATCATTTCGTCACTGATGGCTTCTAGGTGGAGCATCATGTTGTTCTTCCATTTTTCATAATTCTCTGGCTTTAATTGGGCCACTTAAAGACATCCTGCAGCAAACACACTAAACAAACGAATCAAGTGTAGGTGAAAAGTAGTTAGTGAGCACTTATCTGGGATCTAGGTTCAGTGCTGAAGGCTTGGGAACCTCTAGCTCTGATACCACTTGTTGGTCCAGATAACGGCAAAGTAAAAGACTAGAGGGGGGGGTGAATAGTCTTTTAAAACTTTTGTCGATAAACACAGTTTCCCAGATATCTGTGTAGATATCTGATACTTAATTTCAGAGGGCTGAAGAATTTTATGTGATAAGTGCACGTGCTCAGCAAGATGTGTGTAAGTACTTTGCAAGATAAGTAAATCAAGTAATAAACTGCAGAAAGTAAATAACACAAGTCTTTTTATAGTGGTATCTGAAGGTGGCGTAATCCTTCAACTAATCCACTTCGGCCTTTCTCAGACCTAGAATCTACTAAGACAGATAAATGAGTTAACCTTACAAATATCTTCTCTTGATTCCTAAATACACTAGGTTCCCAACCAAGTGTTCCCCCTGAGTTATTCCCCGGCTTTCACAGCCAAGTACTTCCTGTACTCAGAAACCTTTTTGAGCTATTCCTTAGCTTCCCAAGCTAAGTACTTCCTGTGCTCAGCAACCTTGGAGTTATTCCTTAGTTTCCCAAACTAAGTACTTCCTATACTCCACGCCGAATATGGTGTTGGTTTTAGGTTTGTTTGTTAGGTGAGCTTCTTGAATAACTTATTCAGTTATTCAGATAGCTCTATGAATCAAGTATACTTAATACACTTTTCAATGTATGGTATCTTGTTCTCTACTGACCCAAGTCTATTGTAAGTGTTCCAGAGAATAAATCTCAGATATGAAATCTTAGTTCAACTCTTTCACAGATAACAATGCTTGTTAAGGATCAGGACACTTAGAACTTTTGTGCTACTTAGAATCAAGAGCTTTGGTCGCAACAGAAAGCTTGAAGGTAAGTAGTTTGCTTGAGAGAGTTTGTGTGTTAGTATTCAATGTAAGTTCAGTGTTCTGTGTGTTCTATCTGAGCATAAAAGGTTTCTGAGACGAGGAAAGTGCCCACAGATATCTACACTCAGATACCTTGGATATAAATTATGTTTCTGAAAGAGAAATATTTTATACCAAAGTTGTTTCAACAAATGGTATATATCTGGAGTTGTGATAATCGATGGAAAAGAACATGCAAAGTTTCAGAAAACTCTGATTGTATAAAGATCTCTGATACCATGCATAGTTCCATTGGCACTATAGGACAAAATATAGTACAGTGCATTAAATGCGCAGACAGAAATGTCTGAACAAAAACGGTAGCCTCTGAAGAAGAAGACAAACCTGCTACAGTACTACATTCAGCTATCAGTCTTCAAATGTTCAAATCCATTGAACTTTTCCTGCTGGAAGTCTTCTTCTTGGTCTTCATTAGAAAATAAAAATTACATTTCGAGACCTAACATCCTATACAAGATTTGCTAGACTATCATACTTAGTGAGTTTCCTCTTTTACAGTGTTCAAGTGAACCAAGAGTACTAACAACCTTTCTGAGCTAAGATAAGTCATTAGGTTGCTGATCAAAATCTAAACAGATATTCCTAACATGGAATAGTTTTAGCAACAATGTTGGTTATGCGTGTTGTTCATACCTGTGTTGTTTGAGGAATGATGCTTTGTTTGTTTATGTTTTCGTGAGACATGAGTATTCATTGCACTAGATTAGGAGTTGTCAGCTGTGTCTATAAGTTGTTATTCTGCCTGAGGTTTGTTGTTGAGCTAGCCACTGGTGACAACTTTGAGCTAGACGATAGTCTACATGGGGTATCTTTACTGACTGCACCTTGGTATAAGATATGTGACTTGTGTGACTCTTCAGCCGTAACTATCGCTATTGGTTATTCCTGATATAAACCGTTTATCAAAGTGAAGGTTAACGCTTACATGTTTTCTCTATAAGTTCTTAATTCGTCAATTCTCTTTATAATTAATTATATGCTTACGTGTTTATTTTACTTATTCAAAAATACCAAAAATCTGTTATTTGCTTTATATTGAAAATCAACCATTTAATATTCTATTTCAATCGAGCGTTATTCCCGAGAGACCGACATCTCGAGTTAACTTACCGCTATAAACTGTGTGTTAGTGAGCTTCTGGCAATTATAAATTTAATCTTTGATTGTATTTAGAGATTCCAGATTCTACAACGAAAAATGAAATCTCTGAGTCCACATCAAAATTTGGCGCCGCTGCCGGGGAATAATTAGTAGATTGCCTGCATAGAACTTATTTGGTTATTTTCGAGCAGTAACTACTTTTATTTCACATGACAACTCAAGATGGCAGAAGAAGACGAAAGAACTATCATAGAGATCAGTATGCCGAAACCAAGAAGGAGTGGAATTCGGATCCAGCCGCATGTAAGGGAGTACTGATTTGATCTAACTCTGATTAGTGCATTACCAAAGTTCGGAGGAAGAGAAGGAGAAAATGAATGCAAGTCCATGTATGCATTCGAGTCTATTGTCGAGCAATTTCCGACGAAGGGGTTCAGCGACGGTGAGCTGAAATTCTGGTTCTTCATTAAAACACTGGAGGGAGCAGCAAAAAGATGGATAGATTCAATTAAAGAAGATGTCAGTGAATGGGAAGAGCTGAGGAGTCTGTTCTTGAAGAGGTTTCTTGTAATAGTACGAAAACAACCATTTTTTAAAAAAATAAAATTTGTTCCTTTGAATACGGTGGAAAGAGAATTACAAATGCTCCAAACGAGCTACTATTTTAAAATCTGAACTAAACTATGTAAACAGGGCCTACAGTTTTCAAAGACCAAAAGTTTACAAGTGAAGCAACAAGAAAACCCCAATAAATTTCCCCCACTCTCTGAGATTGCTGAACTACTACGACTCTGAAGCACCAAACAAATGATCACCTACAAGGATGGGAAGATAGAAAGAGTGGTGAGATAAAACTCAGTGAGGTTCATGCAAGTGTCAGTGAGTAACAAAACAGCTCATAGAGAAAACAATCAAACTAAGAACATATCAATATAAATTACAATCAAGAAAATGAATCAGAACAAACAAATTTCCTGCCGCTCCTTATTCCTCCCAATTGCCCTTGTGACTCCCTTCAGAGAGCGACTCTGAACAAACAATACCCTGCATACGTTCAAGGGTGAAATCCTACAACCCTCCAAGACCTCGACGACTTCTGCCTCGTGTCAAGGAGGAATAAGCCAAGGCACTCAATGAATAACTCGATAGACACAACTACCCAAGCCTACTCACGAGAAACCTCAACCGAACAAATCAAACAATCGGATCACAAACAATCAGAACGGAATCCAAATTGAATCAATAGCCAAACCAATAATGGATCTCAGCATAAATCCGAAATCTAAAACATATCAAAAAACAACGTCACAAATACTTTTCATGAGATTACTGAAAGAGAGTGTCTCATATACGACATACATAGCGGAAGCATGACAAACGTAGTAGTTTATGCAATTTGAGATGATGGTTTTCACAAGCATTTTGATACTTATATACAATAACAAAATAGATGAAATCAATTAAACTTTCCAGGTTTTCGAAGAGGGATTTTAAAGAACACTCACGTTAGAGTTCTTCAATCATAAGCAAGGACTCGATAAGCTTGACTAGCTAATAATCACAACCCTGTCGATAAAGTACTAATTAGTTCTAACTTATACTTGAGTTACAATCACACTGTCGTCTTCCTAAGGTTAGAATGATAACTGAGACTCGATGCGGAAAAGAAGTGGGACTAACGTGAATATAAGGCTTAAGGTTAAAGAGGACTGAAGTGAAGGCTTATCAAGAGATCATGGGTTAAGATGCAAAATTTGAATAAAGGTTAAGATATAATGTTGTAAATCTTTTAGGGGCTGAAATGAAAGAAACCAAAATACAAAGTTCAAGGGAACACTAAGGGTAAGGACAAGGGAACAAGTGGCAATTTACACAAGTTCATTATCAACCAAAAGATAAGAAAAACATGGGATAGTTCAGCAAACTTCGGGGCATAAGAAATGGAAAGAGATACAAGGCGGCAAACTTACACATGCTTGCAGTTTTTCCTGCTCGCACAGCCTCTGTTCAGGATCCGTTTCAGGTATCAAAACGTGACCGATCATAGAATTTAAATAGCCTAGGATCATCTACACAGAAAATGGAAACGCATGGATATAAGATACACAAAATTCCAGTGGAGAACGAAGAAGATATGACACGAAGAACTTACACGCGCGTACAATTCTCTGCTCAAGCAGTCCCTGTTCGGGTTGGCTTTCCGGGATCGATACTCGATGGATTTAAGAAGTTCAAAAGCCTAATATCAACTACACAAAAATAAGATTGTGTCTAAATAAAATACCAGAAATTCTAGTGAATAACGAAGGAATCATAGATCCGCAAACTTACCGAACAAAAATGGAACTTCAAGGGTTTGTTGAGGGAGATGGGGTAGCTTGCACTGATCTTAAGGAATGATTGAGTTCCTTCTATATATCAAAACGTTCCTCAATGAGAAAGGATCCCGAACGAATTGACCGTGGCAAGATTCGAAGTCATTTGACGAGGTTATGGCTGCGAAACAGAAGTTTGCGAGATCATGGATTGCCATGTTGGGGTCTGCTCGGTTGAAGAATATGATAGATGATTGTGGTATGAAATGGGCAGAAAGGTGGTGATGTTATTGAACTGAAATGGATTATTACTAGGGAATATAGTATATAGAGATGTCTCATGATGATGATAATGAGTGATAAGGTGAAGAGCAAGAGACGGTATGGCGGTGGAATGTGTAAGGGATTGATAGCAAGTAGAGAGTGGTGAGACTAAAGGACGGCATAACAATATAATTAAGCAAGGAGAATAATGGATTAAGAGTAATTATTAGGATTTAATTCCTCCTAATAATACCTCCTCCTAATAATATAATAATCATTATATATAATTTATTAACAACAATGTGAAACTGACACCAAGTTAGTAGATGGGGACTACAATAAGAAGGAGTAGGATAAGAATTTTAGAAGACGAACAAGGAAGTAATATATATTTATTTGTGGTTATAAATGTTTATATAAGTGTATAAACATCTAAAGAAGAACGGCAAGATTAGAAGTAAAAGAAGATTGATAATGTGAAATTAACCTTCAAAAGGGAAAGCTCCGGAACGGATACGAAGAACGGAAGAACATAGAAGAATATATATTAAGATAAATATACTGAAAATCTCGGGTATTACATTTCTAGGGCTTGCAAGGGTTATGAGAGAAAGTAGAATGATATCCACTTTCACTCAGAAACGAAAGGAATCTTTTCATGATGCATGAAAAAAGTTTGAGGAGATGCAGTACAACTGCCCCAACATCAGTTTACTTCGCGACAGCTCTGTGAGTATTTCTACTTAGGAGTTAGAGAGGATTTTAGAGACCTTATAGACGTAGCTCTGAAGTGATCATTTATGTGGAGCTCTGCTAAGCAAGTACTGGAAGCTTGTGCAAATGTTGCTGAGAACTCAAGGTACATGAGTGAGCAGCTGAAGGAGAATGAGATCTTCAACAAGATGGAGGCGATGGAAGAAGTAAGGACAATAGCCGTAATTGAGGAATAAGCGTAATGGGCTATGGGACAGAGCGTAGGAACTCCTGAGTACTTGGATAAAAGAATCATATCAAATGAAGTAAGCCAAGAAGTACCAGAAGGAAAACCTATTGAGCTGAGCATTGAAGGGAAGGATGAAGTTTCCAAAATCAGCAGCGAACAATTAGTCAACAGCATCGTAAATGCTTGGACGAAGAGATCAAAACCCTCAAGGAACATCATAACCAGAGAGAAAAAGCAGTGCTGGAGGAACTAGAGAAAGGAAGCAAGGAAACACACTACCTGGTGAAGTTGTTCACATAAAACATCACGTCGACTGAGGAAGCAATAGAAAGGTTAAGTGGGGAAGTCGATGCAGTCAAAGACGATTTGATCGAAATGAAGTATGCAGTTATGGAGTTGGATGAAAAGGTGGAAGAAGTTAATGAGCAGCAAGTGGAGAGCATCGGGGCTATCACCACTAGGAGCGGGATAACAACCCCGGATTCTATTCCTTGAAGTGAATAAAGAGCAAGAAATAAGAAGGATGCGGAGATAGTGGATATAGAAGAGGAAGAGGAGAGAGAGAAGTCAGAGAAAGAAGTCCAGGAGAAGAGGAGAGTAGACAAGATAGCATCTCAGAAAGGAAGGTATGATGATGACCTGTTGGATAAGAGATATGTCCAAGCAGAAAATGGGGGAATAGTTCATCTAAAAGACTTACCTTATCCAGGAAGGCTCATGAATGATGTCAAGAAGGCTGCAAAGGAAAGGAAACTTAGAGAGGCAATCATTTTCGATACTGATACTAGACCTGCTTACTTTATATCCATCTGATTATATGGCAATTATAAGGGATTTCTTTAACCGGGAGAAGGCCTATGTTGGAGTGGCATGGAGAGAAGGATCGAATATCATGAGAAAAGGAGTAGGAGATCCGGGACAATTCAACATGACGATTGGAGTGAAGGGCAAAAAGGTGAATTGCATGATAGACCTTGGAGCCAGCGTAAATTTCATGTCATTGGCTAAAGCAAGGGAGCTAGGGATTGAAGACGAAATAGAACCATGTGGAACTAGCGTCCAGCTGGCCGACAATTTGACAAAGAAATGTGCTAGGAAAATCATAGGTTTGCTTGTGGAGATCGGAGGCATAAGGTCTAGGCTAGATTTCCTTGTGATGGATATGGAATGAAGCGTGATGAGATCTAAAACACTTATTGAACGACCAGCCCTACATCATATGGAAGCCGTAGTGGACACACGAGAGAAAACCTATTCATTGATCGTGGAAGGGTAGAAGAAGCATTTCAATTCTAAAGGTGAACTCCTAGAGGAAGGAAAGAAAATCGAGAGAGGATATTGGGAAAGCGCGGATGCTTTCCATCTGGGAGACGAAGTCGAGTTTGGATATCTGATACCAGATCTTATAGAGGAAGATGAAGAAGATTTTGAAACAGAGTACTATGAAAGGATGGAGCAACTGTACTCGGTGGATACGATGGAAAATCATATTGGAGGAGGTGCTAAGGTCAAAACATGAAGTCAAACAGCTACCCACAGACCGCAAGTACGTTTTCTTATTCGACGACGAGTTCTTTCCTACCATTATATCTTCATCTTTAACTAAGGATCAAGAAGAGAAGTTAGTATAGGTTTTAAAGAAGTATAAGGAAGCAATAGGATGGGATATAACCGACATCAAGGGGATCAGCCCCGTAAGGTGCATGCATACTATCGCACTGTAGGAAGGAGCAAAACCGGTGAGGCAACCTCAGAGGAGGCAGAATCCAGTAGTAATGGAAGTGGTGAAGAAGGAGATCCACAAACTTCTGAATAACGGGCTGATCTACCATATCGAAAGTAGCAATTGGGTAAGTCCGATACACGTGGTTCCTAAGAAGTCAGGAATAACGGTAAAGGATAATATCGCAGCTAGGATTGCTCTATGATGGAGGATGTGTATCGACTACAGGAGATTGAATGCAGCTACAAGGAAAGACCATTTCCCCCTACCTTTTATAGAACAGATGCTGGACAGTCTGACGGGGCACGAATATTAATGTTTCCTAGACGGGCTATCTGGATTCTTCCAGATCCCCATTGCACCTGAAGACCAGAAGAAGACTACTTTTACTGCCCTTTTGGAACGTTTGCCTATAGAAGGATGCCGTTGGATTATGCAACGCACCGGCTACCTTCTAGAGATGCATGTTGTCTATATTTAGCGACATGGTGGGAAGTTCATAGAAGTAATCATGGATGACTTCTCAGTATTTGGAAATTCATTCGAAGATTGTCTTTAGAAGTTATCACTAGTTCTGGAAAGATGCATTGAGTGCAATCTGACTCTGAGCTGGGAAAGAGTACTTTTATGGTGAAGGAAGGAATAGTGCTGGGCCATATTATTTCAAAGGAAGGGATAAAAGTGGATGAAGCGAAGGTGGAGACGATATCAAAGCTACCGCCACCAACCAACGTCAAGGAACTCCAATCTTTTTGGGGGCATATCAACTTTCACAAGAGATTTATCAAAGACTTGTCGGTGGAAGCTAAACCTCTCAACAATCTACTGAGGAAGGATGTTAAGTTTGATTTCGACGAAGATTATATGAAAGCGTGGAGCAGCCTGAAAGAAAAGTTAGTAACCTCCCCAATCATGACTGCACCAAACTGGGAGATTCCGTTTGAAATAATGTGTGATGCATCAGACTTTGCCGTTGGAGCTGTACTAGGACAGAAGGTGGACAAGCAGTTCAGGGCAATCTACTACGCAAGCAAATCCATGAACGATGCACAGAAGAATTACTACATCACAGAAAAGGAATTCCTGGCAGTCATATTCGCCCTTGAGAAGTTCCGGAGTTACATTGTGGGATATCAGGTTATTATCCACAGTGATCACGCAGCACTGAGACATCTGATAGTGAAGACGGACGCAAAGCCGAGACTAATCTGGTGGGTAATACTGTTGAAGCAGTTTGATTATAAGATAGTAGACAGGACAGGGAAAGAGAACAGTATAGCATACCACCTCTCCAGAATCACCGCACCTAATGAGAGAGAAGAAATTGATGATGATTTTCCTGGGGAACAAGTTTTCTGTGTTGAGAAGGAACCGTGGTATGCAGATATTGTGGACTTTCTCACAAGTGGAGTGTTGAAGAAGGACTTGACACTAGCAGAGAAGATTTCTCTAATAACAAAGAGCAAGGGTTTTATCTGGGAACCACCGCATTTGTTCAAGGAAGGAGGAGATATGGTTTATAGAAGATGCATCCCGGAGCATGAGCAGGAGAACATACTAAGACACTATCACGAATTCGAGTGGGGAGGGCATTATGGACCAAGGAAAACCGCCCACAAAGTCCTTCAATCAGGATTCTATTGGGAGTCGATCTACATGGATGCAATAACCTTCTGCAAGAATTGTGACCGGTGCCAGAGAACAGGGAACATAACCAAGAGGGACGAGATGCCTATGACTACCAACCTGGAGGTAGAGATCTTCGACATTTGGGGAATAGACTTCATGGGACATTTTCCGAAGTCAGATGGGAACGAGTACATACTGGTTGCAGTCAATTACGTCTCGAAGTGGGTGGAGGCAATAGCCACAAGAACAAACGATGCGCTGGTGGTGCTGAAATTTCTCAAAGAGAAAATATTCGCCAGATATGGAACACCGAAGACGATCATCATCCATGGAGGTACGCATTTCTACAACAAGCTGTTCGCGGAATGTATGCGCAAGTTTCACATCAGGCACATAATAGCCACACCATATCATCCGCAAACATCTGGGCAAGTGGAGGTGAGCAACAGACAGATCAAGGCAATATTGGAGAGAGTGGTTAAGCCGAGCAGGAAAGATTGGTGACATGCCTTGCCGAACGCTCTGTGGGCATACAGAACAACATATAAAACGGTGCTGAGAGCAAGTCCATACAGGATTGTATACGGGAAGACATGCCATCTACCTTTTGAAGTAGAGCACATGGCGTGGTGGGCCATCAAGACTCTAAACTGTGATCTAGATGCAAGCGGAAAGAAGAGATTGTTGGATCTCAACGAACTGACTGAAATCCGGAATCAGGCCTATGCCAACTCGAAGATATATAAGGAGAATACAAAGGCTTACCATGATAAGAACATCAAGGAAAAGCAAATCGAAGAAGAGCAGGAAGTGTTGTTTTACGACTCTCGCCTGAAGTGGTTCCCGGGAAAGTTGAGGAGAAAATGGAAAGGACCGTACAAAGTCCTCAAGGTATATCCTTATGGAACGATCAAGTTGCTAGACTACAAGTCAAGGGGAATTTTCAAGGTGAACGGGCACAGAGTTAGACCCTACATCTCGGGAGATCAACAACATGCCAACCAGACGGAGACGTACAGGTTGGACTTGCCAAAGATCAATGAATAGTCGGGCTAACGACTATAACAGAGCGCTTGTTGGGAGGCAACCCAACGGTTTGTAAGTATTTACGTGTTTGCATTTCACGTAGTTTGCATATACTTCACGTTTTCAAAAAATTTCGCACGAGTAGTCTTTTGCATTAGTTTTCTTTTTCTTAGAATGTTCCTTTTTCAAGTTAACAAAATAAAAATGAAAAAACAAAAGAAAACAAGAAAACGAGAAAAAATTTTGAACGTGCAAAAAATAGAACCGTGACTGTGGCCCGCAGTCAGGCTTCTGCAGTCACCTGGCGGCCACAGTTGCCTGATTCTGCGAGATTTTCTTACCTTTTTCGGTTATTGGAAATTTTCTTTCACTTGTTTCTCGTTTATGGAATGCTTTTGCACGAATTTCCTTCAATTATCAGCACTCTAAACCTATTTAAATGCATCACTACCTTCTCTAAACTCACAAATTCACAAGCACAAAAGCATTGCACTCTAGAATAAGCATTATATTTAGTTTTTCTCTCAATAATTCAAGTTCTTCGGCAATTCAAGGTACGATTCTTCAACTCTACCCTTGTCATTACTTCTACTCGCATGATTTATGATTATGTATACGTAATGCATGTGTTGATACATACACATTGAGCATGGAAGGTTGGAAGTTCGCATTAATACAATATGCATGTTCTAGTGATCAACTATGCTATGTCTAATCTATCATTCTCATCCGTTAGTATGCATGATTAAATTTTCTGCGATTATATGATTTTTGGAGGTTCTCAAACATGCTATTTCTACTTACCTTGCATCGATTAGGTTTGGGGGAGATGTGAACTAATTTAAAAGGTTTTCATCACCATTCTTAGGAACATGATGAAGAAATTCATTCAAGGTGGAGTTGTAAGAGGCAAGTGTTTGGAAGCTTTGAAAAGGTTGGAACGTGGTGAAGGTAGCAAGGCTAGGGAAGAAGAATCATCACATGAGTTGGAGGAGGCACACAAGCTAGAGGATCATCATCAATCCTTATCTCGTGAATACGAGACTCCTTTGACAAGAATTGACCATGGAGAAAAGAAGAATAAGGAGAAGTACCCACATACCTACTATGAGACTTTGATAATGGATCACGAAGGTTGATAATGTTGGGAGAAGAAAAGGTTGCAAGATGAGAATGAGGAGAGACTAGCTAAGTTGGAGGAAGAATTCTTGCAAACTAGAGTCAAGATTAGGAAGAAAAGAGACGAAGCACACGCAATAGCTAGGAAGGAGATGGAGGAAGAATTGAGGAGAGTTCGTGATCTCTTCTATGAAGAAGAGTTTGGTAGGAAAAGAAAAGGTGACTTCAACACATATGAAGGAGAACCATCATTCCGACTAAGAGTGAGGCATAATGCAAGAAAGACTACCGGAGGGTCGAGGACAAGTCATGTGCTTGCGGTGAAGAAAAAACAAATCATTGAGGAAAAGTTGAGCTCGATGGGAGAGCAAGCCAACTTCATTGATCTCACAGATGGAGAACCTGACCCCACTCACAAAAATAAAAAACCATGCGTTAACTGGAATGACTTTGAAGAAACAACAGAGGACCTTGAGCAACAAGAAACAAGGGAGCAAGAGAGGCAAGAAATGGTTTTGTCCTCAATCAAAACAATAAAAGATTTAAATATTAAATAGGCCTGAATAAACTTCGAGTTGCAGCTCGGCAAATAATTACGAGTCAAAGCTCGGTATATAAATAACGATTCAAAGCTCGGTAATCATCCAAAATAGGAAAGAAATAAAAATGGGACAACCAGAAACTAAGTGCATAAAATAAGAAGATATAAAAAAAGGCCCTAAAATTTTTGTATTTCGACTTACCGTTACCCTCCCCCAAACCTACGCTTGTGCTAGCCCCTTAGCACAAAATAGTAAAAAAGAAAGTAATGGTAACGAGAAAACTCCCCTATTAGGTATGGTGGCCGCCTCTTGGTAGATCACTCCGACTCTTCACAATCCGAATCGTAGGGGTGGTGCTCAAGTGTATAGAATTTCCTAGCTTCTTCCGGGTCTTCCTCTGTCGCCCTCCCGCTCCACATGCGGTTCGTTCGGATCCCCGGATGTCCCAACACCACCTATAGTCCGAGATTAGACTAACGACCTAGTCCTAGCAAGATCACCCTGGCCCCCTGTAACGTCGGCCTGTGCTTCTGCCGCACCACGGACTCCTTGCCCAGCATCAGAGTCCCTGGACGACCCAAGGTCCACAACTAGGAAATCTCCCATGGACAAGGTCAAATCCACGGACCCAGTCCCTAAGTCTACTGCATCATTGTAACCTGGTGCCTCGTGCTGGTTCTAACTATCGCTCTCGGACATCCTAGGGCAGAAGGAAACGAGTCAGAGACGATAGTGGTGATTGTCCGAGAGTTCGTTTAGGTAACTTTTTAAGTCAAAGAAAGCCTACGGAGTTCTACTTAACTAGATTTTTCTGCATGAAGTCTAGTCTCGGTACTAGTGGCACTAACCTTAGCACACCGAAATGCGCCATCGGCGCTATCGTCTACCCTAGCCGGCACGCTAGCAGGGATAATTTACGGAGGATTGTGTGCCAATTGGCACCAACACATTACCCAATAAGCATGCATAATCAAGTTTTGGTTATAGTGGGCATGACACACGAGATGAATCAACAGGATACTGGCAAAAAATTAGCACGCAACAGTACAAAGGAGAATTGTTTCGACTAAGAACGCTGCTAAAGCCTATCACTCGCAACAGCAGCAAATACGGACTCGACAATTTCATATTCGAGCAGGACAAAAATATACGAGCAGGTGGTAAGCATATCACGAAAAGGAGAGAACTTAGGAAGAGTGAAGACGTACTTACTTGACAAAGTTGACTGGACAAATTTGAACGGACGACTAAGCCTTGCTGCCTCTCCGAGGGTACGGATTCCAAGAAGAATTTCAAAATTCTGCGAGTCTTACTTGCTCGGATGTGTCTTCAATTGCTCGAATTGCTTTGTGATTGCTATGCGAGTCTTACTTGCTCGGATTGCTTTGTGATTGCTCGCATTTAATGCTTGACAGCCGCGTCACATCAATCGGGCTTAGAACCCCAACCGTTGATGTCGTCCCGATCCAATGGTCGCGTCACTTTACTCGGGATCTTTCCCCCGTGGGCCGGACGGACAACCTATTGGGCCTCTTTGGTTTACGGATCAGCGACCCGGGAGGACCAGTTCAACAATCGGTCCAACGGATAGCTTCCCATACACTCTCCCACAGAGGGCTACGTCAGATCCTAACCGTACTCGGATCTATATATCTCGGATACAAATACCTTTTCCATCTACAGTCCGAGCTATTAGATACCTCGGACTGTAGAAGGAAAGGGGGAGAGAGATATATTGAATTCCTAAGAACACGGATGACGGATCTCAGCAAAAAGGATTTTTTCCTTTTTTCAGTTAACGATTCGGATACGCTCCACAACACACTTGTTCTTTTCATAGTTACCAACTATCTTCTACTAAGATACTTGGAAACTAGGGGGACATATGTTGTTACGGACATGTGTCCAATCCGTTAAGGGCGCCATATAGCGTATCCTACAGCGCATCACAACTTAAATAGCCAATTCAGTACTGCTCCGACCTCACATGGTCCAGCCAAAGTGAATCAACCAGTACGCTAAAGTCACTGTGCCCTCACAGTAAGTCCGAGCTAGCTGGAGAAGGGACTTCTAAACCTAGCTACGTCAGTACAGAGATGCCAAACGGACCGGACGAGAGAATCTCGGACGCCACCACCACATTAAGACCAAAACGTATATAACAGAACCACTGAGATACTTCCGTGAGACTCTTGGCTCGGACATCCAGAGTTACCCAAGGGCAGATCAACCAAGGCATGATCCGTCCGAGGGACCCATACGACCCAATGGGCGGAACAGTATTCTCAGAGGGAAAAGGTCCAAACTACCCTCCCAGGCCCATTGATTAGTATTGGATTACTGTTCACTAATGGGCCATGGGCCAAAGGTACCATTGGTGTCCAAATCTGAAGCGTACATTTGGCATCATCTTGTGAGCCACCTAATAAGCATATGATAACTATAAATATAGCACAAGGTCCAAGACCTTGAGGAGGGCGATATCAAAGGTAGAATCCCTAAGTCAATTCCCAAAGGTTATCATAATCCCTCATAACTATTACATTGAGAGCTTCCAACTCTCTCTTGAGTAAAGTCTCTTACCGGATTGACATGGGCAATCCGGGCAACCCATTCTAACCCCCCCCCCCCTTAGTCCTTTCAGGTACGCAAGCTCGGACCAGTACTACGTCGGACTTCAAGTCGGAGGCGGGCCTTAGACTAGGTTATTTGTAATAGTTTAGTTAGTTAGTGTTAGAGGTTTTACCCCTCAACAATAAGGACATTCCGATCACATTTGATAATTTTTGCAAACTCTTCTCCATCATCCTGAGCAAAACTCACCAGTATTTTTATACACTGGTGGTTCGGCAAGCGTATACTTTTTTCGAGGATCCGGTCTCCTCAATAGGGATCAAGTGGTGGCAAAAGTACATATTCGTCCGAGCCGCCTTGAAACCTGGGGAGTCCGAAGCCCAAAGAGTCCAATGGGACTTCAACAAAAAGTTCTTCCGGGGGAAGCTTCTGAACTGGAGGCCCACGGCCCGGAACATACCGTTGTGGATGCAAGCCCTACACCGAAACTAGGAGCCTATGAAGTACTTCTTTCGGGGCTTGATTTGTAAACCACTTCCGTACCTAGCAAGCCTTTCGGGGCCCAGCTTTTGTGACGGAAAGGAAGATTTTAGTAAGTGAAAGTGACTCGGATCGTTCCCTTAGTCCAAGGCCTTAGCTTGTTTTCTTGTTTTATTGGTCTAACTTGTGTTGCTTTGGACTTACATTATCAATTTCTCATTTTCTCATTAAGTGACTCGGACTCAAATTGTATTTTGTTCGACCTTGCAAAGTTTTGGTTCAATTACATCATGTCTACTGAAAGTGCAGTATGCACTTGTGTTTTGATAATCTTGTCTTTCATTAATCAGTTCCAAGTTTGTGTTTGTTGTTGTTGTTTGTGAAGCTGCAGGACTACCAATGTTGTATAACATTGTGACAGGATAGAATTCAGTGCTGGCATAACATTGAAGATATAACATTGCAGTCAACATCAAGAACAAAGCACATTGGACAGGAAACTTGGACTGGAAGTATTTACAAATCGAACAAGAGACGATTTAAGGAAAAAGAACAACTTGTGGTGAAAGCAAGAAGGAATATATTTTATGAAGAATCAAAATATGGAAAATTCCTTCTATGCGTATATTGAAGAAAACAAGAAAAAGGAAATTGCCTTTGCTGAGATCCTATTGCCTTTCGACTTGGATGGAAGCTGTCGATATCTCAAGTATATATACAAGGATTCAGCCGAGCAATCATAACGCCTTTCTTTGTGATCAATCAAGATTTTATTAAAGAGTTTAGGCTTCTTGTTTTCTGCTAGCTTTAGAGTTTGTCTAAGAGTATTCATTGTTGGAATAACTCTTTCAAACATCGACCTAGAATAGTTTTTACTGTTAGTTCTTCTAGGACTAGTTTTGGTTGTTTAATTAATCATCTGTGATTGTATTAAACCTAGTTGATTAGATCTACTTTTCCTGTCAGTAGATATTTTGCCTAAAGGCGCGGCCAACATATTTATATATGTTGGCTTGGTAATAGAAGTTTCATTCATATTCATCTGCTGCCTTTTGTTTACTGTGTTGAAGACATTGTTGAACAACATTGTTGGCAACATTGTCTATTGATCTTGTTCCAAGTACCAATCTGGGATCCTACGTTCTAACATCTACAATGAGGGTGTTGATACGGACATGTGTCCAATCCGTTAAGGGCTCCATAGAGCGTGTCCTAGAGCGCATCAAGGCTGAAATAGCCAATTCAGTACTAGTCCGACCTTCAAATGGTCCGACCTGAGGGAAACCATACCAGGTCAATTAGTACTTACAAGTCAACACACCTTCTCAGCTAAGTCCGACCAAGCTAGGTGTACGACTTTCGAACCTGACAAAAGGTCCCTTGGTCCTTCCAAGTACCACAAACTGTCAGTCCAAGGATGCCAAACGGACCGGACGAGAGAATCTCGGACGCCACCATCACATTAAGACCAAACGTATATAACAGAACCACTGAGATACTTCCGTGAAACTTTTGGCTCGGACACCCAGAGTTACCAAAGGACAGACCGACCAAGCAGACAGATCTGTCTGAGGATCCATGCACCCAACAAAGTGAAGACTCAGAGGGAAAAGGTCCAAACTACCCTCCCAGGCCCATTAATCGGATGTGGGCTACTGTTCACTATTAGGCTGTGGGCCAAAGGTAGCATTGGTATCCAAATCTGAAGCATACACGTGGCACCATCTTATAAGTCATATCATAAGATATGATCTCTATAAATATAGCACAAGGTCCAAGACCTTAAGGTAAGTGACAATTCCCAAAGTCACAATTCCAAAGCGATAAGCAATAATCATATCTCATAACTACTACATTGAGAGCTTTACAACTCTCTCTTGAGTAAAGTCTCTTACCGGGTTGACAACTTGCAACCCGGATTACCTATCTAACCCCCCCCCCCCCCCCACTTAGTCTTTTCAGGTGATCAACCTCGGACCAAGTCATCGGGTCGGACCTCAAGTTGGAGGCGGATCTTAGATCGGTGATTTGTGGTAGTTTAGTTAGTTAGTGTTCGAGGCTAAACCCCTTAACAGAGGGCACTCAAGATAAAGAAGAATGCTACTCAGAAGGAGGAGGTGGAAGAAGGCATCCGGGACCAGCTGATCAAGACGTCCACTACACTCCCCATGGAAGAGCCTCGGAACGCTGCTACGTTCCGAGCTGAGGATCTCAGGAGGGTAGCAGCTGGTGAAGGCAAGCAGACCATGCCCACTCCGGACAAGGGCAAAGTGGTTGCTGGTAAAGGGGCGAAGAAGCCTCCGAGGGCTGCTCTGAAAGAAGCCTCGGTGAGTGGGGCTAGCACTCCGGGCAGGCAGAAGCGCTCATCTGAAGGTCCGATCCACCCAGCCAAGAGGGGTAAGGGGATAATGGTTGAGGATTCGGACCTTGAATCCGAGGTGAGTCGGTTGGCTTCAGTTCTGGAGCTAGAAAGGATTGCTGAGCTTATTGCTGCTCATCAGAAGGTATGCTTAGTGATGAGTCGATATTTTAACGACTCATTTAGTGCCTTTTTCCGTGTTTTGTTGCGTCTTTTAGCCTTTATTTAGTATTTTTTGTTCCGGGTCACGTTTGGGTTTTGTGTTTGTTTTTGTGATTTTTTAGGTACTTTATTGTAATTGGCAAGGAAAGTTTCTAGAAGCACCATGAGGCCAAGTTAGTGGGCCACTACTCCAAGAGAGGTAACATGGAGGTTGGAAAAGGGAGAGAAAATAGGAGAAGGTGGGAAATTGCTGATTTTCTCAGGCACATGGCTCACCGCGGTGAGCTCCTGCAACAAGGAGCCTCACCACGGTACAACCAAGCAGAAAAGAAGGCAGAAAGGGTAGACCGCGGTGAGCTCTGTTTGACAGAATCAAACCCACGATTTTAGGCAGTATTTTCCCGTGATTTCAAATTTCATCTTCCTAGGTCTATAAATAGGACCCCTTGTATCAGTCTTTAAGATATCTTTACATTCTCCTACTTTCACTCTTTCAATTCCAAGCATTGTAAACACTTGGAGATTTCAATCTCTCTTTTAATTCGGAGAAGCTTTCATTGATCTTTCTGACAATCGCATAGACCATTAGGCGCCCAGGTATTCAATAGTACGAGTTAGGCGGTTACTTTTAATAACTTGTATTGTGACATATTGTTATTTGATCGTTGAACGCATGCTTGTATCATTGTGAACTTGCATCAGCCTTTACCTCTAATTAGTATATAACCGGATGAGGGCATAGCTAGTGACAAGCTTTTTGCCATAACTCATACGTACTTATAATCTGTATCTGGTTTGAGTTTGCAATACTAAAGTTGTTGCATTCGCGGGCAGTGTACCATTAGCTATATCACATCAGCACTTTTGAAAGATTGGTGAGACTATAATTTAGAGTCTCATTTGGTCCTTTTTAGCGGTCTTTGTGAGTCTTTGTTTTTAGTTTTGTAGTGTTTTTTGTTCGTTTTTACGCTTTGGTGTTTTGTCCTTTTTTGTAGGAATTATTCATTTTGAACAAAAAAGAGGAAGAGCCAATCAGCCAGGCACACCGCGGCGAGGGATTTGGCCTGCCAAAAGATTTTCTTATGCAAGATCTTGGATTTGTGAAGAGGCTTCGCCATGTAGATTTTGTGAATGAAGCCCCTGTTTTGAAGATTGAAGCTCACCGCGGCGGAGTATTTTGCTCGCCGCGGCGAGATTATGCGAGGGATATATATATATATTTCGATAAAGAAGGCTCGCCGCGGCGAGCTATTTCTTCCGCCGCGGCAAGAGATGCAGAACTGATTTTCTATTTTTCCTTAGTAGCTTAGAATTAGGATCTTCTCTCATACTTTCTTTTAACCTAGTTCTTAGAAAAAAGCTCCGTATTGATACTTTGACATTGAGACATAATTGGATCTTGGTTTTCATCATTGTTAAAGAATTGATATCGAATTCCAGTTAATATTTGATATTTCTCGATCGTTTATCTCTTCAATTCGTGTTGCTATTATTTATCGATTTCTATGAGCTTGTGTACGATTATCAATATGCCTATGTTTATCATATCCAATACCTTGAATTCTTTGATCTTTGCTTCTACTATGAGTAGCTAAATCACTCCGAACACAGTAGTTATGTGACGGTTTTGTATGTTCGATTCTAGGGTTAGGATTCGTTCATATAGGTTCGTCTAGTTCAAAATCTTCGTAAAAACTATCAATTCAATTCGCTAGTTTAAGATTTTCTAAATCGTTTTAGGTTAAGGATCGTGGATTGACGACCCACGATTTCTCTAGTTCAAAATACTCAAATGACGATTGGTTGAGGTTGGATTGATCGATTTATGTACACCGACCGTGTGACAAATATGAACGACTTCCCTAGAGAGAATTAGCATTACTCGGTCATAACTAATGTGTTCTCTTCTCTCATTGTTAAAAAACCGTTTATCTGCGTTTCTGTTTTCTAGTTGTTAGAAGTAATCAATTTCAAACAAATCAAACTGTTTCCACAAGTAATTGTTTGCTTTCAAACCGTGTGGTAGCCTAATTGATTCCTTAGTGAACGACTCTGTGGTTAGCATTGTCTGTTTACAACAACTGCTTTCTACTTGTTTTCTAAGTAGTAATTTGAGCATATCAAATTTGGCGCCGCTGCTGGGGAACCAATTCCTATTGTAGCGGTTGATTGCGAATTTTTATTTGTTTTTTTTTTCAATCTGTTGTTTATTACACTAACGGAAACTAAGATTCTTCAAGGTTTTTGATTGTGTAGATTTCACTACAGGTTTATGCTTGGCAGGAGATCACAAGAAACACCTTTGCAAACTCCAGTGAACGAGATCGATAGACACGTTAAATAGGAGATGTAACTTAGCAAAGAATCGCAATGGCAGGAAACACAGAGATTAACCAACCAATTGCTGAGGTACCTAAGATCACCTATGGAACCTACATGCAGCCTGGTGAGATTAAGGCCGGGAGGTCAGCTGTTGTGCTCTCCAATGAATCCAGGAACATGGAGATCAAGGCTTATCACTTCCATGACCTACCCAAGTACTGTTGGGGAGATCACTATTACTGATGAGGAAATTAGGAAGAAGGTTTTTCCTATGTGCATGCAGGATAAGGCTAAGAGCTGGCTTCTGAACTAGCATGAAGGGTCTTTCTGGACTTTGGATGAGCTTTACAGGGAATTTATGAACAAGTTCTACCCTGCAGAGAAGACTAGGCAGCTTCGGACCCAGATAGAGAAGTTCATGCAGATGAGTGATGAGAGCTTCTACGAGGCTAGGGAACAGTTTCTAAACCTGCTTTCTCAGTGCCCTCACCACAGGATGAGTGAGATGGATTTGTGCTGCAAGTTTTATGAGGGATTAGACTGGGAGGCGCAGAATATGGTGGATATGACAGTTAATGGGACCATAGTTCTGAGATCTCCAAAGCTTTGAATGAGGCCTTCGAGAAACTGTCCGCTATCTCTCAGCTTAAGGGAACACGTGGAAGATCCAGGAGAGCTGAGGTGAAATTGGTGGAAGAGGCGTCGGGACCTAGTACCTGCGACCTAGTCGAACAGATCAAGGAGATGAGGATGCTTGGCAATGTCTCCACCCCGGTATCACATGTAAGTGAAAGGTGTAATCTGTGCGGTAATTTTGGGCATGGTGCCAGCATGTGTAAGCTTCTTGAGATTATGAATGAGAACCGACTCCAGAGGTAGTCAACTGGGTACAGACTAGACAGCAAGAGAACTACAGGGGGAACCAAGGTGGTAATGCAGGAGGGCCCATGATTCAAACCTTTAACCCAAACCGTGCCAACTTGAGCTATGGCAATAACTTCTATGAGAATGCGCCACAAGAGCAACAGGTTCCAATCCAGCAAGTTCCAGTCCAACAGACTCAGGTTCAGCCTATGAGAGTACAGGGTAGTGCCGATCAAGAGATCCGTAATCACATGGAGAGGACAGAAAGGTTCTGGGCAGAGGCACAGAAGAATCAGAGTAAGAACGACCAGAGGTTTGACAGTATTGAGCAGTCCCAGAGGCGGCTTGAGAAGACTCTAGGCGATTTGGTTGGGCATCTTCAGCAGAGAGAAAGGGGTAAGCTTCCAGCTACTGTAGAGACCAACAGGGTTCTTGTTGTGGAGGTATCTTTCGACAAGCCAGGAAGAGTGAAGACAGTTCTCACTACTTGTACCTGTAGTTAGAACAAACCGGTAGCCCAGATTGAGGCACCACAGGTGACTAGGCCACAGGAAATATTTGAGGTACAGGAACTAGTCGAGGTGGGCACACCTAGTATTGCAACTCCAGTGGAGGAGGCGAGTGCAAAACTGGCTAAGCCCCACCACTAGGGTGATCCAGAAACGGATAAGAGCATCAGTGATGCCAACAGTTTCGACTTGGTGGTTGGGATAGGTAATTCTTCCGAGGTGACTGGCATCGTAGACACAGGAGCAGCGGTTAATCTGATGACTTTTGCAACCTATGAGGAGCTGGATTTGAAAGGTTTGGAGCCCAAGAAATGCTTCGTCACGTTGGCCAATGAAACGAGAAGTAGGTGCATGGGGGTTATTGAGGATGTCCCGGTTACATTGGATGGGGACACTTTTATGGCTGATTTTGTGGTTGTGAAATCGACAAGGATTAAAGGCAAGGAGATGGAGAAAGACATGTTTCTGCTTGGGCGACCATTCATCAAAACCACTCGCATGATTGTCAACCTCCACGCTCGTACCTGCACCATAGAGGTTCATGGCAAGCAACGTGAGTTGCAAGCCACCACCACACTATACTCACCCTTGCAGGTTGAAACAGGAACTATATAGGTGCACACACCGGTCCCCTCTACACCTACTCTAATTCACAGGGAAGGAAAGGAGCTGAGAAGACCAGGAAGATCAAACACCATTGATTCTCACCTGGGAAAGTCGAGCTAATGACTTAAAACAAATGCACTTTTATTTCCTTGCACATTAGACAATTTCATTCCGTTGCACTCTATACTCTTGCATTGTCTTTCTTACTGTTGAGACTATCTATTTAATAATTTGGACAACTCGTGTTATTCTTGTATTTATTTTACTGTTTATGTGTGTTGAGGGAGCGGGACCTTCGTTCTCACATGAGGAAACTCGTAAAATTCTACGCCGAGGCATGGAATTTCGATCTCGTGAGGCGAGATTGTATTAGAGACGAAGAAAAGAAAATTTCGACTTTTGCCCTCACCGCGGCGGGCTCTTCCACTTCGCCGCGGCGAGATAAGACGAGAGAAGAAAATTATGTCTCGCATAATCTCGCCGCAGTGCGAGCTTTTGCTCGCCGCGGCGAGATCCCCTCCAGTTCTGATTGCTAGTTTCGTAAAAACTCGCCGCGGCGAACTTGGTTTTTTTTTTCTAAATCTTTTTCTCTTCTTCTTCTTCCCCGCCCCACTCTCTTCTTTTCCTCTCCCGTTTTTCTTCTCCTCTCCACTCCAAACTCTCTTTCTCACTCAATTCTCCATTAATTTCATCCATTCTTGTTGCAAATTAACGGGTCTTTCCTCCTCTCTCCATTTCTTGCGTCCTTTTTGTGTGTTCTCCACCCGATTCTTCCGATTCAACGGTAATTTGGCTTGAAACTACTTTCTTCCTTTAAATTCGAGTTTTGCTTGAATTATGTGGTTGATCATCGTTGTCCTTGATTGATTAGTGTAGTGGGTCGTTTTTTATTGATGCATTGATTCTTTACTCGTTGATTATCGAATCTACTTGTGGTTACTGATTTTTTTCGAACCCCTACCCTGTTTTTTCCCAAATTATGCCAATTTGTTCCTCCTTTCGTGTTGATTATGACTATTAGTATGGTTGGGAACTTGCTTGAATCGTGGTCTGGATTGAATATAGAGTTTTGAATTGGCTGGGGAATTTTCCCATCTTCCCCTGTTTTTATTGTTTCCTGGCTATTGATCTTATACTGGTTTGGGGAGGCAACACTCTTCCTCCCCCCATATATGACCTGTCACTAACATACCCCTCGCAGGCATCATGTCCCGCAGAGCCACCGGAAGCAAACGCCATAGAGGCGAGACCAGTAGCGCGGCCGAACAGAGAGGCCCCATATATGAATTCTCCCACCTGTCCGCGGATGGCAGGGCTTTTATGGAGGCAAATTTCATGGAGCCTAGGAAAGCCTGGCCCGAGCGAGAATTGTCTCTTGATGAGCTGGAGGATGCTGTCTACGCTCGAGTCTGGGCAAGGATCAGATATTTAGGCTGGAGCAAGCTCTTCGGTAAGCAGCTGCCCTATAACTCGAAGCTGGTTTGGGAATTCTACATTAGCCTCTACGACTTGGAGGAAGGGGTGATGACGATCCGGGGTGTCAGGATCCAGTTTTCCACTAGGAGTATCCGGGAATTCCTACAGTGCAGGGTGTTCCAATCAGGAGATGACAGGTACAACCATTGGGGCGACAATTTTCACAACCAGCAGTTTAAGAGGAACTTAGCTAAGTTTGTACTTCTACCAGGTACCAATCCGGAGGACCACAGGACCAAAACCACCATAGCCACCCACTTCCTCAAACCCGAGGTTCGTCTCTGGCAACATCTGATCCAGTATAATGTGACCCCCAACTCACACTTCAACACCCTCACCCTTCCCACAGCCCGCCTTATCCGATCTATCATGAACGGGCAGTTTATTGACGCCCCAGATATCATTATGGCGGAGGCTCAGTCCCGGAAGGCTAAAGGTAGTCTCCTCGATTTTCCATGCCTCATTACAAGTATTTGCCGGTCCCTCAATATTCCTGGTATCCAGGGCTCCGAGAAACCCAAAGGGGCTCTGAAGTCTACTAGCGCCAGAGTCATTCTCGGCCGCCACCCCATTCCTGTCAGGGGCGACGACATCAGCAGAGCGACTGCTCCACCGGTTCTTCCGACTTCCGAGTTATTTCGAAATGACAAGACGATTCGAGATTGGGCAGGACCACAGTATGCCCGGATCGAGGAACAGTACTCCCGCATCGAGGAGCACTACCAGCGGCAGGAGGAGCGCGATAGGAGAGCTGAGGCTCGGGAGTAGCGCGAGATCGAGCGCTTGGAGAGGCATGAGGCACTTTGGAAGACACAGCAGGATTTCTGGGAGCAGCGCTTCGGTGGTGGCCCTTCTGGATCCACTTGATCATCCCTGCTGAGACAACACTATGGTTGGTCACTCTATACAGTCGTTTCTTACACTATTCATTGCTAGGGACTAGCACTTGTGTAGGTTTGGGGAGGTTTCGACTGTATTTGTTGCTTAAGTTGTCTCATTCTTTGTACTCATTTCTATACATTTGTACTCTATTTCATACTCTCTTTTTTTTATGTATTCTGTTCGGATGGTATGTTAGCCACCTTTCTATGTTAGTTGTTTTTCCTTTCTTTTCCAGTTGAGTCCAGTTTAGGTGTTAGTATTTTTTTATGGTGAGTCTGAGTCATTTACCAAGTCGAATGTCTATTGTGAATGGTACATTCTCTTGCTGCTTATGTTTTGATTGATCCCTAGCTGGAAGTAGGATAGTGGACTTTAAATCTCGCAAGGTCGTTTCCCTTTTATATAGCAAGTTTTTATAGCTCTTTAGTCCAAAAGCCTGTGAGGAGCCTGAGCCAAAGAAAAAATATTATGCTGGCACCTGTAATTGTGTGTGATTTCTGGGTTGTGCAAGTCTTTTACGAATTACTTGCGCCTATGCATACTTATGTGTACTCAGTTTCGTTGGGGATGACGAACGGCATGCTTTACTTTGTGGATTTTACTCTCCCCATTCTGTTGAACTGGTTTGGGGAGAGGATTCTATTTTACGATTGTTATGAGCTATTACATTTGTGCTGAAAAGTTTGTTTACTGCTCCCTAAAGCTTATTGATATTTGAATCTCGGGGTGGATCTATGGTCTTTATTGATCAACGTTAGTCATGTTAGGCGTGTTGCAAATACTACCTATATACTGGCGTGGTCCTAAAAATCCATATGTCCATGAGGGTTGATGGCGCGTATACCAAACTGACACGCACAAAAGTGCAGATTATCGGTAAAATAGACACCTATCAAAAAATTGAGATTAAAAGAGCCCAATGTGGCCATGCATTGAATTCAGTGAAGTAAATTGAGATTTGAGGTTGTTTGGCATGAGTTAAAGGGAGCAGCTTTAGCTTTTTTATTTTCTCTGGAAAAATACAGTTGTGTGCCAAAGTCCCTTTCGACTCAATGAGACGAGTTCAAAAGCATAAGATATTTTAGGCACCTTCGTGACGCAAGTCACCTTCCCAGTTTATTTTGGAGCTTATACCCCATTTGGATACTTCCAAGAGAGTGAGAGATACACTGCATTCACCTGTGAGGGACTAGCGAGCTACATTTAAGTGCTATTTGTCTGGGAAACGATTGTGTTTGATTTTCTGTACATTGTTTTGCCAAAGTTAGTTTGATAACAAAATTTTTGCATCTCGTGGACTTACTATTTACAATGGTAGATTCGGTCACTTGGGATCCTGACTCTTTGTTTGTTTTCGTGGTTTCGAGTCTAGTTGTGTCTAGGATTGTTTGTTTGCTCGAGGACGAGCAAAGGTTCGGTTTGGGAGTTTGATGAGACTATAATTTAGAGTCTGATTTGGTCCTTTTTAGCGGACTTTGTGAGTCTTTGTTTTTAGTTTTGTAGTGTTTTTGTTCGTTTTTACGCTTTGGTGTTTTGTCCTTTTTTGTAGGAATTATTCATTTTGAGCAAAAAAGAGGAAGAGCCAATCAGCCAGGCTCGCCGCGGCGAGGGATTTTGTCCGCCGCGGCGAGATTTTGCGCATGCAGTACTGGATTTGCTGAAGAGGCTCGCCGCGGTGAAGGAATTGGCCCGCCGCGGCGAGATTTTACGAAAGAAGCCCCTATTTTGAAGATTGAAGCTCGTCGCCATGAGTATTTTGTTTCACATGTAGATTATGCGAGGATATATATATTTCGATAAGAAGGCTACATGGCAGCTATTTTTTTTCCCTCAGAGTAGAGACGCAGAACTGATTTTCTATTTTTCCTTATTAGCTTAGAATTAGGATCTTCTCTCATACTTTCTTTTAACCTAGTTCTTAGAAAAAAGCTCTGTATTGATACTTTGACATTGAGACATAATTGGAGCTTGGTTTTTATCATTGTTGAAGAATTGATATCGAATTCCTGGTAATATTTGATATTTCTCGATCGTTTATCTCTTCGATTCGTGTTACTATTGTTTATCAATTTGTATGAGATTGCGTGCGATTATCAATATGCCTATGTTTATCATATCCAATACCTTGAATTCTTTGATCTTTTCTTCTACTACGAGTAGCTAAATCACTCCGAACACAGTAGTTATGTGACGGTTTTGCATGTTTGATTCTAGGGTTAGGATTCGTTCATATAGGTTCGTCTAGTTCAAAATCTTCATAAAAACAATCAATCCAATTCGCTAGTTTAAGATTTTCTAAATCGTTTTAGGTTAAGGATCGTGGATTGACGACCCACGATTTATCTAGTTCAAAATACTCAAATGACGATTGATTGAGGTTGGATTGATCGATTTATGTACACCGACCGTGTGACAAATATGAACGACTTCCCTAGAGCGAATTAGCATTACTCGATCATAACTGTTGTGTTCTCTTCTTTCATTGTTAAAAACCATTTATCTGCGTTTCTGTTTTCTAGTTGTTAGAAGTAATCAATTTCAAACTAACCAAACTGTTTTCACAAGTAATTGTTTGCTTTCAAACCGTGTGGTAGCCAAATTGATTCCTTAGCGAACGACTCTGTGGTTAGCATTGTATGTTTACAACAACTACTTTCTACTTGTTTTCTAAGTAGTAATTTCAGCATATCAAAGATCGCTTGCTTCGTTTTAATTGTAGAAATTGCATGATCTAGGTATTACCTTGTCTTGTAATTGCGGTTTGTTGTAGGGTTTTAAAGTATCACTGTTGGGAATATCTGTTAGTATTTTTGATCACTCATCACATGTTCTTATCTTAACCAGAAAGGTGATTAAGTACTCTTGGTTCACTTGAACATTGTGAAAGAGGAAATCACTGAGTATGATTAGTCTAGTAAATCTTGTATTAGGATTATAGGTCTCTGAGTGTAATTTTTTATTTCAAGAAGACCATGAAGATCAATCCTAGCAATGGAGCTTTTCTGAAGATTAGAAGACTGAAGATTGCACAAGGTTTATGAAGACACAAAGGTTTAGTCTAACTTCGTAAAGACTATGTCCTTAATCCTTTCTTAAGTATATTAACTTACTTTCGAAATATGACTCTGGACATATGACATCATGAGTATGGAGCATGCAAGCCATCAGAAAGGCTCATGTATCCGTTGAGACTATAGGACAATGAACAGTACTATGCATTAAATGCATCAGCAGAAATGCTGCAAAAAGCAGTCCTCTCTAAAAAATGAGATAGTGACTTCTGAGTACATAGTTCAAGATATAAACGGATATAATTTGATGGAGAGCACAACGGATATAATTCAAACGCCTCTCAAATTTATCTATATATATCACACACTTAGATGCTTGAAGAACATACCTTAGAACGCTCTATCTTGCAAAATTACCATCAAGCAAAGTATTCTCTCAAGCACTCTACTACCCTTTCTGAAAGCTTTCTGTTGCTTGAAGAATCACTAGTAGTTCTAAGTTGTCCTGAACCTTAACAAGAGATTGTTATTCGTGAAAGAGTTGAACTATCAGATACCCTTTCTGAAGCTCATTCTCCAGAACGGACATCAATTACTTGGGTCAGTAAAGAGCAGACTGACATCCACTGAACAAGTGTATTAAGTAGTCTCGTTCTGATTGGCTCTCTGAAAACATAACTAAAAAGTTATACGAGAAGCCTCTCTGACAAAATCTTATAACCAACACCATCAAGGCGTGGAGTAGAGGAAGTACTTGATTTGGGAAATCAGGGAATAACTCCAAGGTTATCTGAGTAGAGGAAGTACATAGCTCTAGGAGCTGGGGAATAACTCAGGGGGATCATTTGGTTGGGAACCATTTGTTTAAGAATCTTAGAATAGGATTATTGTAAGGTGAACTCAATTATCTGTTCTAGTGAATTCTAGGTCTCAGAAAGACCGAAGTGGATTAGTTGGAGGATTACGCCACCTCCAGATACCACTATATTTGTTGTGTCATCTACCTTTCTGTATTTACATTTCAGCAAAGCACACACATACATACTTATTGTTTCTGCACTTACCTATCTTAAAGTCTTCCACGCTCTGAATTTAAATATCAGAAACCCCCAGGTTTCTGAGAAACTGTATTTATCGACAAAAGTTTTAAAAGACTATTCAGCCCCCCCCCCCCCCTAGTCTTTTACTTTGCCGTTATCTGGACCAACAATCACTTTACCCACACTATTCGTTTACAACTCACACCTTGAGCCTATACCTTAGAACTAGCTTAATCAATTCCTCGAGAGAACGACCATGTGGTTTAAGCCTCGTTGTACTACGACAACCGCTTTACTACTTGTGTTATTTTACAAGTATTAATTTTGAGCGCATCAAAATGTGGCGCCGCTGCCGGGGAAATTGATTCCTACGTTCTTCAATAAGCAGGATCAGTGTGTAGTTGCGTATTTTCATTTTTACCTTATTCGAAAACCAAAGAAAAAATCTGAAAATTTCAAAAAATCAAAAAATAAAGAGTTTTTGCTTTGTGTGTTTGTTTTGTTTTGTCTTGCGAACCCTAGCCTGCATGGTATAGTTGGCCTTACTTTGGAAGTAGGTCTAAGATTGCATGGGAAAGGCGGGTCCTGCTTTTGAAGTGGGTTGTTGTTTTCTTTTTCAGGTTTATCCATGGACTCAAGGAAAATTCAACAAGAAGTTAAGATGGAGGAAACAAGCACAGCAACAACGCTCGACACGAAGGACAACAAAGCTGCTCCCTACAGTTTTGTCTTGGTTAGGAGGACGGTCTCTGAGGACAAAGGTCCGCATTACTTCGGACTTTGTGGGAAGTGTGGAACAAGGCACCCTCGACCTGGAATGCGCGCAGGTACAAAGGACTTTCCCATCACATTCTTCAGTGACTCAGATGATGAATCCGAGGAAGAAGACAAAGAAGAGGAATAGGGTCCGGAGGAGGATCCCGAGGAGTTGCCTCTAGCCCCTGAATATGAACCAGAGGAGCCCGAAGAAGGTGAAATTATGGACACGGACGAGGTTCTAAGATTCGCTGACCTTAAAGACGACGAACCAGTCAATATGGTGTTCAAGATGGAGCCACAACCACAAGGGGAGATCCGGCCAATCCTGGTTATTCAGAGCCAACCCATGCCAATGTTAATACCGAGCATGAATATCGAGGTTGGAATAGGGAATTCCAACCGCGTGATTGGAACACTTGACTCAGGGGTTGGGGTGAACATGATGACTCTCAGCCTGTACAGGAAGTTAGAGCTTACGGGGATGTTACCCCTCGAGGGGCACATGGTCTTGGCGGACGGAGCACTCAAACGACCGGAGGGGATGATTCGGGGAGTTGATGTACGTGTTATTGGCTTCCATGTTCCACTGACTTCGTGATCATGGAGTGTGATAGTCAAGACAGAGACGAACAAGAATTTATCCTGTTGGGAAGGACATTCCAGTACACTGCAGGAGTGACCCTCAACGTTCAAGACCGCAAATGCATTATGGAGGTGATCGGAGTTCCCTATGAGGTACCTCTATACACGAGGCCAAAATTCGGAGGTCCCTCCGTGAAGTACGCCGGCCCCTTGGGCGAGAGTAAGACTCCATAGGTTGGACCTGTGGAGCAAGAGGCATAGTCGACGCTAACGACTCTAACTAAAGCGACATTTTCTATTGCTTTTCGCACTTAGTAACTAGGATGCATATAGGTAAAATTTGCATTCCTTGCATTCATTTTGCATTCTTTATTCCTGAATTAATTCAATGGTTCATTCTTTCATTTTGACAACTTATCTTTTTGTATTTATAAAAAAAATGCGGGAGAACATATCTCATTGGTGAGCTGTGGCAAGGAGCTCACCTGGTCCACACAAGGCGTAGCTAGCCTCTCTCGCTGCATCATGTGAGAAGCGCCCGCCTACGATATGTTAAATCAAAGTTCTAAATTTGTTTTAAGCCAAGAGTTAATCCTCAACACTACAAAAACATGTAGTGTAGTGGAGTTAACACCGAGCTCGGTCTCGAAGGACTTAACTAAGATGAGTCTTGTTTATGAATAGTTATTACAGTAAAAAAAACCAGTAAAAGGGTTGTTTGCTTCGGCAGCGAATTTGTTCTATATTATCTATCTACTTATGCAATCTAACTAGAAAACAGATTAATCTAAACGACAATGATATGAATAAGGAGAATTATGGAGCGGTAACGTGAAACAAGCTAGCTAGCAGGATACATACGATTCAAAGGATAGATTACGCAAGTTGTCACAATCTTGAGTTCAAAAACGAATAGCACTAGTGGAGGCATCAATTCCACTAGGCTACAATCAATCTAGCTAATCCTACCATTACGTACTGTTTGCAATCTAAACTGTTAGATCAAGCAAGAGGAAAGAAATTTTGGTGTATTGATTAAATGCTTAATCTAACAGTGATTTTGCTGGCATGCTCGACAAACAGAATAGCAAGATATGCGATTAATCAAAAAGCACAAGTAATCTAAACCCGATGCACTTCGAATCTCATGAACCCTAGCTAGCATGCATTGAATCAGTCACCACCCCATAATCGGGGTGTTTAGCTACTCATATTATGCGAAGACATAATCAATATTGTATATAAACAGGCTCTATAATTTTCTTTAGATATTCATAAATCTAATACACTCCTAGTTTATCGGTGTACGGAACGAGGATTTGATGCAATTTATTTATCCGAAAATTTTGAAAAAAAAAAAATTTCGAAGTTTTTTTCAGGATTGCATTTTTTTCGATTGTTTTTCGACGCGATCCGCTCAATAAAGGATCATACCTTTTTGGCAAACATAATCTAAAGCAAGAAACAAAGATTCGAATGGATTGATACAAATTTACCCTTCGTTGTCACAAACCCTAGGTAGAATTGAAGAACTGAAACGAATCGATGCGAAAAGCTATGTAGATAATCTCCCAATCAATGTCAATCTTCGGATTACAAGATAAACGGTTCAATTACCTGCAATAATAGGTAGGTAATTGCCTTGGAAAGGTTCTAGGTCGAAAACCAATAAGAAGAGAAGAATAATAATGAAGTTGTGTCTAAACGATCAAGAAAATAGGTTATATATAGTGAAAAACGCTCAAAATCACGGTCTGGGGCGAAAATGGCCCAAAAAGGGAGTTGGCGCCCGTCAAAATGGAGCTGGCGTCCGCCAACTCGTTCTGGACGAGTTTGGCGTCCGCCAAAGCTCCATGGCGTCCGCCAAGATTGAGCTGGCGTCCGCCAGGCCCTTTTTGGTCCTCTAAACGTCGGAATATGGAGATGGTTCCTCTTCAAAGTTTTAGCTCTTGGTCTTATCTACGCGTGGACGCCAAGATCAGGTCAATCAGAGTTTATATGCAAATGTTATGGCCAAAATTCCAAAGCTGCTCCATCATAGTTCGAATTTCGCGCGCTTTCACTTAAACGGCTCTAAAATCTTCGTCCGAACTCCGAATCCACTTCCGTTTCGACCGATCAACTCCTTTTTCAACCAAATTTTATGTCCATAAACTTTCATGCTTCCATTAATGCATTAAATACACTGGTTTAGCCCTTCTTTTAATGCATTTTCACCAAACACCTACAAAACACAAAAAATACAAAAACGTAACAAAACACTAATAAAACACATAAGAACTATACTTGAGAATGGCAATAAGACAATAAAAAAGACCGAATGAGACGATGTAAAATCGACTCGTCACCTGCCTCACCGCGATGAGGCCTGACGATTTAAGAAAAGGAGGGCTTCCTCCTCCACTTTCTTCACTCTCCTTGCCCGTTTTCCCCAATTCATGAGATTTTCACCAATTATCCACCATTTAACTTGGGTAGTAGACCATTGCAAAGGTATTAAGTTCCTCTACTACTTGGAGACTTCAATTCGTGTTTTTATCCATTATTTCTTCCGGAATCGAGGTAATTCTTTCTACTCCCTCAGCCTTACAAACTTGGATTTCCATGCTTAATTGGTTGATGTTGGGTATGTGAATAAGCTATTAAAGTATGAATTTATCTATATAGGCCATAATCCATGATTGTTTAGTTAGATTTTCCGGCAATTATGATGTTTTGTGGTGGAAAAGCTTTGATGTGTTAGCTTGTCTATCCTAGAATCTCTACTTGTGCTGCGTATATGATAATAAAATTGAACATGCTACCTTTTCGATTGGAAAAATCCCTTGTAGTAACAATATGTGCACTTTGGGTGTCTTGACTATGTTATAGGATTAGGCATTGTTGTCACTACATGCGAGAATTGGTTTGGGGAAAAGCATGATGTAGCAACACTTGAATGCACTATGGTTTACTTGAGACTAAGAGTTAGGATTAGGCATTAGTGTTGTTGCATGTTAAATATGGGTGTACGCTAACATTATCTATCCAGGTACTATGGCTCACAGGCCAAAGAGTGTGTCCAATAAGAAGCAGAAGGTAGGAGAAGGAAGCTCCAGGGCCCCAGCTCCAAGGATTAGGGCAGACGCTTACGGAATAAAGCTGAGTAGGGAAGCAGGTGACTTTAGGATCAAGCACTTCAGCACCATGAGAGGTTTCAAAGCGGGCGAGGGATAAGTGTCTTCGGGTCTCTTCACCCAATGATAGAGACTATCAACGCGAGCATAAGGAGGTTAGGATGGAAAAAGTTGGTAGGTTTGAGGAGAATGTACAATCCGGTCTTGGTCAGAGAGTTCTACATCAACCTCGCTGATCAAGATATCAATGGATTTATGCCCATCCGCGGGAAGAAGGTGGAGTACACTCGTAACTCCATCAATGACTTTCTTAGAGTACAGATGGTGACACATGCTCACGCGGATGGGATTTTCAACTCAACCCCTGGACTCAAGGTGGAGGGAGAAGACATAGCTACCATCTACAATTCTGGTCACAGGGTAGCCGATGGAAGCAGCAAGCTTAAACTCAGGAACCTCAACCCACTTTCGAGGGTTTGGGTGCATTGGTTACAGTACAACATAATACCAAACTCCACCTTCAGTAGGATATATGCGCAGACAGCCCGATTGGTATCAGCATTGATGAGAGGGCAGCATATCGGTGTAGGAGAGATCATCTTGGCAGAGACATTCGCCCACAGACACAGCCCCAAGGCATTGGGATTTCCATGTTTGATCACCGAGATGTGTGAGGCAGTCGGTGTGCCAGACATCGTCAAAAATGGACGCCCGAGGAGTTGCCTAGACTTGAAAGAGCTACAAAGAATAGAGGCAAACGCGAGAGACTGGGGAAATATGATGTCAAGATCATCGGGCGAAAGTGATGAGGAATATGATCCCGAGGCGGATACCGGATAGAAAGAGGTATCTTTGGAGGAGACCGACGACGAGGCTGAAGATCCACCACCTTCCGGAAATGGGGAAGATCTCGCCGCAGACTTTCAGCAGATGAGCACGGGACTCCAGGACTGGATGGGACCCCAGGTTGGGCACATCGAGAGGAGTCAAAGCATGCTAGCCTCCGATCTTTCACAGTTGGGAGAGTGTTACCAGGGACTTACCGCAGACCTCGGAGGCATACATGGAGTATCGCAGCGGTTTGGTATGCACTTGGATCAGTGGGACTCATGCTACTCGAGCCTCACACAGCACATGTCTGCAGCAGAAACATGGGCAACTGAGCGCCTAGCACATATGGAGCGAATGTGCAAAGTTCAGACGGATGACTGGCAGCAACAAAGAGGAGGCTCATCTTCTGGACCCCATGGTCCGCCTTCCTCTTAGTGATCATGCCGACCGAGGCATACTACGGACGGTAACTCTGAACTTTCTCCTTTTATTTATTCCTTATGCTAGGGCATAGCTATCGAATAGGTTTGGGGAGGGAAGTTGTATCATATGTTTACATGCCTCGGATATTTGATGCCTTTTAACAAGTCTGGTTATCTATTGCCTTAGTTAAGCCTTTTTACTGATGTGATCTTAGATGGCCTCTGACTGAGTGCTAAGGAATTTTCGAAAATCACTCTAGTTCGTTTCACTTGTAAATAAAAAGTCTTCCTGTTTTAGTAGTCAAAAAGCCGGTGAGAAGCCTTAAAGCCGATGAAAAAATCTTGTACCGGCAAATGTGTGATTCTAGTAGGATGAGCAAGGTTTTTTAACTTGCGCCACTTCATATACATGTGCACTCTTTTTTAAAACGAGTATGACAAACAGCATTTTCAACTTGGTGTTTCAATTCTCGAACCTGTTCCAAGGAACAAGTTTGGGGAGGAGGACTCTTGTCAACTTCATACTCAGGCTCACTACTTTCTATATTTGAGCTATGGTCGATTTCGAAATTGTTTTGTATTGCAATGATTTCAAATTTCATCTTCCTAGGTCTATAAATAAGACCCCTTGTATCAGTCTTTAGGATATCTTTACATTCTCCTACTTTCACACTTTCAATTCCAAGCATTGTAAACACTAAGAGAATTCAATCTCTCTTTTAATTCGAAGAAGCTTTCATTGATCTTTCTGACGATCGTAGAGACCATTAGGCGCCCAGGTATTTAATAGTACGAGTTAGGCGGTTGCTTTTAATAACTTGTATTGTGACATATTGTTATCTGATCGTTGAACGCATGCCTGTATCGTTGTGAACTTGCATCAGTCTTTACCTCTAATTAGTATATATCCGGATGAGGGCATAGCTAGTGACAAGCTTTTTGCCATAACTCATACTTACTTATAATCTATATCTGGTTCGATTTTGCAATAGCAAAGTTGTTACATTCGCGGGTAGTGTACCATTAGCTATATCGCGTCAGCACTTTTGAAAGATCGCTTGCTTCGTTTTAATTGTAGAAATTGCATGATCTAGGTATTACCTTGTCTTGTAATTGCGGTTTGTTGTAGGGTTTTAAAGTATCACTTTACCCACACTATCCGTTTACAAATCACACCTTGAGCCTATACCTTATAACTAGCTTAATCAATTCCTCGAGAGAACGACCCTGTGGTTTAAGCCTTGTTGTACTACGACAACCGCTTTAATACTTGTGTTATTTTACAAGTATTAATTTTGAGCGCATCACTTAGTTCCAAATGCGCTCCTTAATTTTTCAATATCTTATAAGTGCCATCTTTTATTGACTCGGACTTTTCCATTTTCGTTCTTAGCTTATTGGTGCTGTCCGAGCTTGTTCTGAGGTGGCGGGTCGGAGGGCCTCACTGAAATTAGAGCTGTCCAAGTCCGAGGCGAGTAGAGAGGCCGAGGCGAGCAAGGTCGTGGCTTATAAAAAGAAGTACAAGAAGAGCTTTGCCTTGTTGAAGGAAACCGAGGCTGAAAATCAAAAGCTGAAGAGTGCTATCCGAGCTTTGGAGACGAACTTGGAGGCGTATAGGGATGGCATGGACGATCTCACAGCGGTCCCTTAGAACTTCAAGGATCGCATGCTCGAGCACCTGCTTACGGTTCAAACTGAGGCTGTCTGGGATTACTTAAACTCGGACGCTCATAAGTTCCATTTGGACACCAAGTATGACTTGGCCCGTCAAGAAGGGTTCGATGCAACAGTGGGCCAGCTCCAAAAGAAGGGCCTCGTTCCGAAGGACTATAACTTGGAGGGTGAAGGGATCTCGGCCTTTAATGAACCGGATGGGTCTATCTTCGTCTCAAAGGATGTGGAGGACGATGTTCTGTTCAAGTCCGAGTTCGTGGAACTTGTGCGCGAGGAGAACGAGGATTACAAGCACAATCATGGTGGTCCGTACTTGCCTTCCTTCGTTCCGGAAGTCCTGATGTCCCATGTCTTCATGCCGTTCGAGGAGTATGAGGACCACAACCGTGCGTGGCTGAAGATCCCTGTTCCGGTGCTAGGCCATGACCGAGACTTGGACTTGTACAAAGAATGACCGGAGTTCATCTAGAAGAAAATGGAGGAACGAGCCAAGAGGTTGTCCGAGCACCAGGCTTCTCAGCATGATGATCTATAGAGTGCCCCCGACCGTGCCCAACTGGAGTCCCAGGCCGATCCTTCTGGGAGTTGGACTAATTGAAGGCGGGGTATGCCCCATGAATGATGTAATGGTCTTCAGACCTTAAGACAATTTCCATTTTCTCTTTATTTTCAGTTTGAACAATTGTCCAACTTATTCTGCTTCGGATCTTGTTGTTTTGCTTCGTACTGATGTTGGTCCGGAGTATTGTTCTGCTTCGAATCAGCTCTTCTTTAAATTGATGCATTCAGTTTGCTTTCGTGCTTTCTTCTGTGCTCTGAGTTAATACATGCATGGTTTATGTAATTGTTTCAAGTATTTCTAGTTCGGTCGCCGGGAGTTAGTCGGAGGCAACTCACAAACTTAAACTTGAGGTGGCAAACAATCCAAGTTAGAGAATCGGTTCGGACTCTCTCGGCTGTGGTCCGAACGGATTGTCAGAAATCAATGTGCTCATAATATAAGAGATGTAACTTGTTATTATTCCGCACAAGTGATTGTGGCTCGGACTATTTTTAACAAAATAGGCCGAGTAAACTTTATAGATTCGGACACACGTTGGTTGAAGTGTATCGATCCCAAGCGTCTGAATCATAAAGTCTTGTAAATAATGATTCGTACAATGAGCTAAGTATCGGTCCGGAGTAACAACTTAGTCCGAACCATTCGAATCATTAATGGATCTGAAGTGGAAGCCCAATAGTAAAGGCCCAACTCAGGCCCAAGCCCAATGGTAGCTGTTACATTGCATGCGTCCCAATGTGATTGGTCGATGGCGTCTATAAATACCTTGTCATTGTACGGCTGTTTTGTATCATTTTTGTTTTGTAGTAGTATGTAATTCGGATCCCCTAGTTCGGATATCTATCGATTGGGTCGATTCCGACGTTCCTATGTGTGATCCGCCTTGCAGGAGCCTTTCACTTGTTCGAGGGGATTGTATGAGTCGGATCTCACTGGGGACGATGAGATCGAACCACTCAAACTTTGGGATTTCTTGAGAAACTCTCATTGGGTTGGACCCAATGGCTCTGTGTAGGGATTCGCCCATGAGGAGCTCTTTCTAAACCGAAGGGCTGTTGATTGGCGGATCTCTACCTGGATCAATGTTTGTCTGGCTGTTTGTAGTAAAAACATGCTCGGAGGATCAATTCTTTGATTTGTCTGCCTCTTCCACCGTTTACCATTTTCTGTGAGTGTGTTCTGTCTGACTCGAAAATGGTAGTGGTTGAAGAGGTAGATGGTTCGAAGAGGCTTATTGGTCACTGCTTCGATCTTTGTTCAATTCCGAAACCACTTTACTTTATTCGGAGGATCAATTCCTTGATCCGTCCGCCTCTCATGGAACCCACCACTTTCTGTGAGTGGCTTTCACCTAACTCAAAAATGGTAGTTGTTCGGAGAGGTAGATGGTTCGAGGATCTTCCGGTGAAGATTCCACTCGGGCCTGCTTAGTTCGGACATAGCTGCTCGGACTGGTTTATTTTCTGACTTTGTTATTTCGTTTATGATGCTTGAGAGGCTTAGCTCCGGATCTGTTGATCTGAGTTAGTGGTTCTTAGAACTTCTTAAGTGTAGAACTGAAGTCTTAGGGATTTGATCATTCAGTATTTTTGTAAGGAAAAGCTATGGTTCGGAGAGGTGAGTCCGAAGAGAGGAATTGAGTCTAAAAAAATGTAACTGAAAAAGATAGAAGTTGTATTGATTTGACGTAAATGCAATTACAACTGGTGGGCTTCAGGGCCAGAAAGCAAAAACAGGCAAAAGTAAATAACTGACGTAGTTCTAAGCATAAAACTTCTGAAGGTTCTTGGCATTCCAAGTTCTCTTCAAGACCCTTCCCTGATCATCCTCTAACTCATAGCTTCCATTAATCCTTGCTCCAATGATCTTGTAATGACCTTCCCATTTAGGCTTAAGTTTTCCAACCTTACTGAGAATGTCTGCCCTTCTAAGAACCAAATCGCCAACCTGTAGATCTTTAGCATAGACATGCTTGTTGTAGGCCCAAGTAGTTGTTGCTTGGTAGCGGTGGATCTTAGCTAGTGCAGTGTTTCTTTTGTCCTCAAGTAGCTCCAAGTCATAGATCCTTGCCACTTCATTCTCAACGGGTTTGTACTGTTGAATCCTTTGAGTCTCAATTGCAACTCCGAAGGGATGACTGCCTCAATGCCATAGACTAGTGCAATGGGTGTCTCCTGAGTAGCAATTCTGGCAGTAGTACGGTGAGCCCAAAGTACCCCATCCAAGTCATCTGCCCAACTTCCTTGAGAAGTCCTTAGCCTCTTTTCTAGAATCTTGACAATTATCTTGTTTGTTGATTCAGCTTGACCATTATCTTTAGGGTGGCCAACCGATGTGAATCGTTGCTCTATCTTGAAGGATTTGCACCATTCCTTAAGTTTAGATCCGGAGAATTGTGCTCCGTTGTCTGAGACAATAACTCTAGGCAAACCAAAGGACAAATGATATTCTTCCAAATGAAGGTTCTAACTCGGCTTTTAGTGATGGTAGATACGGCTTCTGCCTCTACCCACTTAGTAAAGTACTCCACGGCAACAATGAGGAACTTCTTTTGGTGAGTACCGCGGGGAAACAGACCGACTATATCTATTCCCCACTAGTCAAATGGGCAGGCTATGATTGACGGAATCATAGGGTTTGTAGGGCGGTGAGGAATGTTGGCATAGTACTGACAGTTTCACATGCTCGAGCAAAGTTTGAAGCATCCTTATCAATTGTTGGCCAGTAGTAACCTTTCCTTATGACCTTCTGAGCCAAAGTTCGGCCTCCTGAGTGACTTCCACTATGGATTTCTTCCAAAACAGTCCTAGCCTCTTGGGGTCCAAGGCACCTCAAGTGAGTGCCACTAAAAGACTTCTTGTAAAGATCTTCCCCAAGGATAAAATATCTAGTGGCTCTGCAAAAAACTCTCCTTGCTTCCTTTGGATCTGAGGGTAAAGACCCGTCCTTGAGGTAATTGAAGGTGTATGTCATCCAAGTCCGCTCAGTGCTTAAGAGCAAGATATGCAGGCCTGGACTCATGAGTGAAGAAGTCCTAAGAGTCAATAGTAGGGTGCTTCTAGTGTCCAACGCTTCTGAAGCTGAGGCATACTCTGAGAGTGAGTCAACTTTCTCATTCCATTCCCTATCGAACCTTTCTAGTGTGAATTCTTCAAAGTTCTCTACCTATTTCTTGAGCAAGTCCAAGTACTTGATCATGTTAGGGCCCTTAGTGGCGAAGGAACCTGAGAACTGAGATTCAACTAGTTGCGAGTCAGTGTAAGCTTTGACCCTTCTCACTTGGAGTGATTTTTCCATTTTGAGTCCGACGAGGAGTGCCTCGTACTCAGCTTCATTGTTGGTCACCTTGAAGTCAAGCGTGATGGCATAATCCAACTCAACACCTTCAGGGCTCTTAAGGTGTATTCCAATGCCTCCAAGTCTACCGGTAGAAGATCCATCTACCTGTAGCGTCCAAGTGCCTTTCTCTTGTCGTTTGGATGTTGTAGAAGCATCGATGTTCTTATCTTCTGGGATCTCCTCTTGCTTCTTGACGGAAGATGCAAGCACAGGAGTGTTTGGCACTTCGTCCAACAGGAACATGTGTCTTGCTCTGAGAGAATCATCCATAGGTTCGAGTGGAAATCCCATGAATTGAGTGTCATCACAGATTTCTTGTTCTACTTCTTTCTCAATGACTCTCGCTTGTTCAGAGAGGTTCGCTTCTTGTGTTATCATCAAGCACTCAACTTCTTTCGCCTGATCATTGACATTTTCCTCATCCTTTTTAGGGTAATCGACTAAGAAGTCGGCTAGGTTCTGAGCTTTCTTTGCAGACGGAGCTTGATATCCAATATCGTACTCGCTCAGTTCGATCGCCCATTTGGACAGCCGGCCAGATTGATCTGGCATTCCAAGGACTTGTTTCAAGGGTTCACTGGTGAGAACCACAATCCTATGTGACTTGAAGTAGGGCTTCAACCTCCGAGCAGTGTATACCAAAGCATATGCCAATTTTTCAATCTGAACATACCTAGTCTCTGCTCTAGCTAGAGCCTTGCTTAAGTAGTAGATAGGCATGTGATCGTTGGCTTGGATCCGAACCAGCACGGAACTCATAGCCTCATTGGTAACTGCTAGGTACAAGTAGAGGGGTTCTCCCTCTACTGGTTTGGACAAGAGTGGTGGTGAGAGGAGATATTTCTTTAAACTGTCAAAGGCTTCTTCACACTCTTTGGTCCACTGAAACTTGTCTCCTTTCCTCAATATCTTGAAGAAGGGTAGGTTCTTTTCTGCTGATCTAGAGATGAAGCGGCTTAAGGACATAACTCGCCCTATGAGCTGTTGGACCTCATTGATGGTTTTTGGTTGTGGCAAGTCTAGAATAGCCTTGATCTTTTCTGGGTTGGCACTGATGCCTCTTTCTGTGACCATGTAACCGAGAAACTTACCCCCTTTCACTCCAAAGGTACATTTCTCTGGGTTCAATCTCATCCCGTATTTCCTCAAGATAGAGAAGCAATTGTTAAGGTGCTCGATGTGTTGCTCCTCTGTCTTGCTCTTAACCAACATGTCATCAACATATACTTCCATTGTTTTGCCAATATCTTCTTTGAACATTTTATTTACCAGACGTTGGTAAGTAGCTCCAGCATTTTTCAGTCCAAATGGCATAACCTTGAAGCAATAAACTCCTCCAGCCGCAAAGAAGGTTGTCTTCTTAATGCCTTCTTGAGCCATTCTGATTTGATAAAATCCTTGATAAGCATCCATGAAGCTTAGAAGAGCACATCCGGCTGTGGAGTCCACTCTGGTCGATCCGAGATAAGGGATAAGGATCTTTCGGGCAAAACTTGTTCAATCTAGTAAAGTCATTCTACATCCTCCACTTACCCAGAGCTTTTTCCACGAGGACCACATTGCAAACCCAATCGGAGTATCTAACCTCTTCGATGTGTCCTGCTTTCATTATCCTTTCAACCTCTACGGCTATGATAGCGTCCTCAATGGGTCCAAAGTCTTTTCTCTTTTGGCGGATATACTTGACCGAAGAATCCATGTTCAGACAGTGAACAACTATTCTTGGATCTATCCCCTTAATATCGTTAGTGCTCCAAGCAAAGACATCATAGTTGCTTTTCAGACAAGCTATGAGTTTCATCTCAACTTCAATGCTCATCTCAGTTCCGATCCTAGTCTTCTTCTCAGGAATTCCTTCTATCAATTGGATCTCCTTTAGGGTCTCATGAGGTTCAATTCTTGCAGCCTTAGGAAATTTCTCCTTGAGAACTCCAGCTCCAATCTCTTCTTTAGGAGGTGTGAGAGGCGCGGGCGAGAGCGGAAGTTCCTTGGCCACAAAGAGGATAGGGACAGAGGCACTTCTTGTTGACATAATATAGCACTCCCATGCTTCTCTGACATTTCCTATTTCTTCTCCTACACCATTTGGAGTAGGAAACTTGACCCTATTGTGTAGTGGAGATGAGATGGCTCTGAACTGATTGAGGCCTGGACGTCCTAAGATAACATTGTAATCAAAGACACAATCCACAACCACGAAGAGAACTGTTTGAGTTACTCTTTAATCATCGCCACTTACAAGGTCAATAATGTGCTTATTGGTACTTGTAGCTCTTCTAACATCATCTCCAAAAGAACTGTGGACCAAATGAATTTGGGAAGGATCGAGTACGGAAGAGTCTATACTTCACTAGTGGGATTTGGAGGCTCCGCAGTTCGTCCCATTGGAAGTGTCCCTATACAAGTTTCCATGGGGACTTTTCCATTTCTAAGTTTTCGGAGTACTCATCGTATCGCTGAGCTTGTTGGGAAGGGATCCCCGTGGGAGGCGGTGGAAAAGACCCTGTCGTAGTTTCCAGATCATGCTCTGCTCTCCTCTCCTCCGTTCATTCCTTTGGTGGTGGGAGGTTTCTTCTTCGTAAACTAGTTCTTTCAGCTTGCCGCTTCTTATCAGACTTTCAATCTCAGTTTTCAACTGAACACAGTCTTCCGTGGAATGACCTTTATGCTTATGGAATCTGTAGTATTCTTTAGAAACCCTGCTTCATTTACTATTCCTCGCTGGTTTGGGCCATTGAACATCCACATTCTTTTCAACAATAGAGGCCAAGATGTCGGATCTAGGTCTATTGAAGCGAGTGTACTCCGCATATCTCCTGGGAGGGGTTCTCTCCCTACGAAATTCTCTCTTATCTTTGAAATCCTTTCTTTGCTCAAATTTTCCAGGATGAGGCGCGGGATCTTGTCTCATCGGCTCTTTTGCCTTCTTAGTCCCGGCTCTTACTGGAAAGTTCCTCCTATACACCTTACCATACAAGACTCCCTCACATATATCTTCCTAGTATTTTTCATTTGGAATCTCTTCATTGGAGAGTTTCTTCCTGAGTTCGTCATTGTAGGTGTTGGCGTGCATGTATCGGACCTGCTCTTTGATGCTGTGAGACTCAACTTGATGTACTTCAGCATTGAACCGATCTAGAAAGGTCCTAAGATCTTCATTGTCTCTTTGGATGATTCCAGCCAAGTGCTCTACTGATCTTTTCCTCTTCTTTGCCTTCTGAAATCTCTTCAAAAAGAGAGAGACTACATCCTCATAGGTCTTGATGGAACCATCGAGTAAGGCAGTCCACCAATCCATTGCCTCTCCAAAGAGAGTGGATGAGAAATTGAGAGCTTTCATGTTGTCATTCAATCCATTGGTGTCCATCTTACTTTCATACCTAGTAAGATGAGCAACGGGACAAATATATCCATGGTAACACTCAAGGTTGGGGATAGTGCAATCAGGACGCTTCCTCTCTCTTCTGATTGCATCGCATAATGGGTTTGGAGCTCTTATCATCACCTTCTCATGAGCCTTCACCGTTTTGCCTAGATTAGAAATCTGGGTCTCCAAAGCCTTTTGTTGAATGTAGATTTGTTCAGCAGTAAGCCTCTCACCCATTCTAGGGTTGATAGCCACATCGGCAGGAAGGTCATCGACTTGGATTACTGCGATACTCTCTGACATTTGGTCTCTTGCCCTTGTTTGGAGAGCAGCATGGCGACTAGTACCGGCCTCATCCGGTCTAGGTCTTACTGGGCTCCTCTCACATGCTCCTGAGATGCAGTAGCTCTCATGTTGATAAGGTTGCGCAGATCATCTTGTCGACCTTGTTCTCCTATTCTCTCCAAGACATGGCGATGCTCATTCCTCGACTGAGCAGGCTTTGTTTGCCTTGGAGCTGCCAATGGCGGAGTAGGCTGGGCGTTGTTGGATCCAAAGCAACCTTGGATAGTAGTGAGCAAGAGGTTGAACTGATTCTCATTCATCCCAAACTCACTTGGACAAATGATCTGGCCATTTGGAAGAGTAAAGTTCCTTCCTGGTGGAGGACCATGTGTTCCTGACGGAGGAACATGTCCTTCCATTCCTTGGACCATCACTCTAAGTCCTTGGGTTCTCACTGGTAAATCAACGACTCTTTCATCCTCCGAGGAGACACTGGCAGTGTGACAATAGCTTGGATACTCCTCTCAATTCCTTGATGTGATCCTAGCCAATCGTGTTCTCCTAGTAGGAGGTCTACCTCGTGGTCTTGGAGCGGGAGTTCCAACTGCAGTAGTGGCAGTTCTCGCTGACTTTCTCTGTCTTGCCATTGCTTATAGAGCTATGAAACTTTTTCTAATGATTCCCACAGACGGTGCCAAAATGTTGAGGGTGAAGTCCCCCAAACGCTTAGTAAGTTCTTCGTAAGTCGCCCTAGTCCAAATCACTGTAGAGCGTCCAGAGCAGGCAAAGGTCCAAATCCCTCCAAAGAACTAGTAGGAAAGAACCTGCACAAGTAACTTGGGGGGGGGGGGTAGAAATGTAGACCCGGTTTGCTAAGTGTCAAACCGGGTGAAGACTTTACTTGAGAGAGACCGAAGATCTGCTCTGTATAGTGATCGGGATTAGTTCGTAATCATCACTTCCCGTTAGCATGGGAATGTGTGCCATATATATAGAGATCTCCCAAAGAGAAAGGGCTCTATTGGATCGTGCCAAGTGTAAGGCTCGGATTGCGCCAACAATGCTCTATTAAGCCCATGGCCCATTAAGAAGACTTAACCCATTTCCCTTTTGGGCTTTCGAGGGTAGTTTAGTCATTCTCCGAGAGAAATTAGAGACTCCTGAAGTCCGTCTCGGACCTTCGTCCGATAGTGTAGGACCTTGATAGCCTCCGATCCTATTTTCTCTCTTGGTGCCAGTTCACTTGGTTTCTTATGAGGTTAGAAACTTATGTCTGGATCATCGTCGGGTCGGACCCTCATTGTCTTGTACCATGGTTTGGGTCGAACCTACTGTCTTTGAGGTCTAGTTCATCATTTCACTCGGGAGGGTCGGACCAGAGGTGGCCTTAGGGTCGGACCATGAGGCTTTGGACCTTAGTATAGTATAACAATGATGCGACATAAATTATCTGAAGCTATGTTCTATATATAAAGGAATTCATGATACTTACTTGTCTTTACCCAGTGGGAACAGCACAGGCTTCCCATTCCACTGAGCCCCAACCTCCATCTCGGTGTAGGGAAAATCGTCGTCCTGTAAGTTCCCGAAGATCGGATTCGAGCCCCTGCTCAAACCAGGTGGCGTATCAGGAACCGTAGAGCGGCTGCTCTGACTAATCTGCTCCTCTGATTCAGACCCCCCTCCTCGACTACCTCCTGACTGGCCGCATGGGGGAGGACGGTATGTGGGTCGCTTATGTCGTGGCATATGCAAAAGCATGCAACAAATACAGGAAAAATTTGTTAGTATATACCTACATACATTTTGAAAAGCATGTAAATCACAAATACTTGGTATTATCAACAACTAACTAGTTATATACATAATCTACCCTTCTCACATACCCTGTGCGTTCTCGTCTAAGTCTACATACTGGTCCTCGTGCAGATCTATCAACTCAGAACAAGCCTGTACAGGAGTTTTTGCTTGTTCATCGACAACCTCTTCTTGGTACGAGTTGGTAATTGAGTCGTCTTTCTCAACGTACTCCACTTTGGAGCGGGCACGTATAGGTATCGTAGCTAACCAGTCCGCCTTGTCGCGTTTCGTGCTTGGATATTCAAGAAACACCACTTGTCGTGCTTGAGTCGCCAAGATAAATGGTTCGTACTTAGTTTTGTACCTCTTTCGATGGTTTATGTCAACCATTTCATACTGCTCATTCTTCTTCGTACCAAGTGGATTAGGATCATACCAGTCAACATCAAACAAAAAGGTTCTTTTCAAGGGCAAACCGGGATATTCTAGGCGCACTATTCGTTTCAGCTTCCCGTGGAAATCATACAAATCACCTGGTCCTAAATCTTTCCCCCTGACACACACCCCAGAATTGCTTGTAGCCATAGCCGTGTTAGAGTCAATCGTATGGAACCTAAGGCCATTGACTATGTAAGATGGGAATGTGTAGACCTTTTTGAATGGTCCTCTGCTAGAGCACTCAAGTAAGGGCATGTGACATTGTTGACAGGATCTCGGACATACTCCTTGAACCAATCTGGAAATTCTGATTCCATCTTTGAGTCAAGGAGTTCTTCAAGCGTATCCTCTGCCATCTGAGGATTCTTCTCCAGACAACGCTCTTTGAAAACGCTGTGGGCATTGACATGATTATAAGTCTACATACTAGCTAGGAGGTATTAGTTAAAAGTTCAATTTTAGTTGATTTTAATAAGGTACTCACCCAGCAAATATCACCATATACTTGTCAACCTCAGCACAATTCGTGAGGACATAATATTGAGCTGCCTTCAGCTCCTTATCCGTCAGATATTCTTTCTTACTATGTCCCAAAGGTCTCCCTGAGACCCTAAAAATAGATAGGGAAACATCATCATCCTCTTGAATTTCGAATGTGTATGCATTTCGAGATGGCCTAGATGCCTTTGTTGGGGCGTGGTCCTCAAAGTAATAGGAGCAGAAGGTTGCAGTTTCCTCTCGAACGTACGCATTCGCAATCGATCCTTCAGGTTTACCTTTGTTCTTGACATATTTCTTCAATTTCCCCAAGTACCTGTAATATATATTCAGGTAAGACGATGTTAGAAATGAAAATCTATCCGTCATTTTAAGTACATGATTGCAATTATTTCACACCTCTCGAATGGATACATCCATCGACATCGAACCGTCCAAAGAAGTCTTGCTTCATGTGGAAGGTGAACCGGCAAGTGCTCCATAGAATCAAAGAAGCTCGGTGGAAAGATACGCTAGAGCTTGCATAGAATCAACGGTATGTAACTTTCAAGATTTTCTAACACTTGATCGTGAACCACCCTTGTGCATAAATTCTTGAAAAATAAGCTCAGCTCGGTGATAGCGATCTAGACAGTTTAGGTAGCAGTTCTCGAAATGCAACCGGGATAAGCCTCTCCATGAACACATGACAGTCGTGGCTCTTCATCCCAAACATCTTTGTCTTCTTCAAATCCACACAACGCTCCAATTTCGAGGCGTAATTGTCGGGGAACTTCAATGCCTTCACCCAATCAAACAGTATTGACCTAGATTCATTGTCAATTGTGTAGCATGCCTTGGGCCACTTACCTTCATCATTCCTCTTTGTCAACTCCGGCCTTTTACACCATGTATCCAACTCGGCTCTAGATTTGACATTATCCTTTGTTTTTCCGGGAATGTTGCAAATTGTGTTGAAGCAGTTCTCGAACACGTTCTTCTCAATGTGCATGAAATCTAGGTTGTGACGTATAAGAAGACTGCCCCAATAAGGCAAGTCCCAGAAGATGCTTCTCTTCTTCCATCCACATTTGTTGCTAATTTTCTTGTTATGCTTATCCCACCCAAGTTCAGTCACTTTTATAAGACCCAACCTATCAATCTCCGCAAGAATTTGTGCACCAGTAAGTCATCTTGGGGCTCCTTTCTTTTCTACTTTGTTTTTCAAGAATTGATCCCTGTTTTTCCTGAACGGATGATTACTTGGTAGAAACCTACGATGACAATCAAACCAACATACCTTCCCGCTATCCTTTAGTCTAAATGCATCAGTGTCCTCTAAACAATGTGGACATGCATGTTTCCCGGTGGTTTTCCTTCCAGATAGCATGGAGTACGCAGGAAAGTCACTCACAGTCCAAAGTAGTGCTGCTCTCAAGGTAAAGTTCTTCTTGGTTGACACATCATATGCAGGGATACCCTTCTCCCACATCTCAATCAGCTCCTTGATTAGGGGTTGCAAGAAGACATCCAACGTCATTCCTGGATCTTTTGGCCCACGAACCAACATAGTCAAAAACATGAATGGTTCCTTCATGCACTCACCGAGGAGCAGGTTGTACGGAGTGAGCATCACTGGCCAACAAGAGTACGCCCGTTCACTTCCAAACGGGTTAAAACCATCCGTACAGAGCCCCAATCGTACATTTCTAGACTCGGCTGCAAACTCCGAATATGTCTTGTCAAACTCTTTCCATGCCGGTGAGTCTGATGGATGATCCATTCTACCCTCTGCATCTTCCAGGATTACTCGCTCCTTGTGCCACCGCATTTTATCGGCACAAGCACTTGAAGCGTACAACCTCTTCAAATGAGGTGCTAGAGGGAAGTACCACATTTTCTTATGTGGGAGATTTTTCTTCTGACGTTTCTTTGAAGCCCCCTCCTTGTACTGCTTGTAACGGTCCTTACCACAGAACTTGCACTTCAATAAATCTACATCCTCCCCCCCCCCCCCAATAGATCATGCACATATCCAGACAACAGTCAATGGTTACCATAGGCAACCCCAACCCCCGCATCTTTTTCTTCGCTTGGTAAAAGTTGGTGGGAACTAGGTTTTCTTCAGGACAAAGATCCGACATTACTTGTACCCATTCATTGAAGTTCGCTTCGGATTGCTGGCCATTAGCCTTGCAACTCATTAGCCGAGCCAACAAAGACAACTCGCTGATCCTACACCCCGGATAAATCGACTTCTTTACGGATTCCAGCAAGTCAAAGAACACCTGATCTGCAGGATTCGGAGGCTCCTCCACATCCCCCTCGATTCTAGTGGTACTAGTGTCCATAAATTCTGCCCCGGCAGCATTAAACACCATTTCTTCGACACGATCATGAAAAGCATGAGATTTAGATGTACTTTGACCCCCAAGTTGCTCATTTTTTTCTCTTCCTTCCACGCTGCCTAAATTGCTCATATGTCATGGACGGTGTTGCTTCCTCACCATGGTGATTCCATACCTCATACTCAGGCAGGAATCCATTACGTTACAAGTGATCGATTACCGCTGTAGGAGTCAAATATTGCTTGTTTCTGCATTTTTTCCAATTTGCAAGGGCACTTTATCAAACCCCCCTTTACACAAGCCGGATGTGTCATCGCAAATGCGATGAAGGCTTCAACCCCTTCCACAAAACTAGATTGAAGTCTGCCATTAACAGTACGACAGTACATCCATGAACGATTGGGATTCATTGGATGATTATATAACCTAACACATCTGAATTTATTAGATCGTATTGAATTTCAACTCAATTCCAATTCCTGGCTATAATTGCATTGTTAATTATAATACGTTCCAAATTTCATGAATTATATGCATTTTACATTTAAAGTTTTTTTCATGCAATTTTCTTTTATTCCCATTACAATTACCAATTTATAAATTAAAAGCATTTCAATTATACGAATTATAAATTATAATTTATAAATTACGAATTACCAATTTATATTCCCATCGAATTATACGAATTACCAATTTTTTTTATACAAATTAACAAAGTCCAATACATACTTACAAACATTAAACTAAATCAAAATAAATACCATAAATAACATACATACTGATGAGACAATATTCTAACGTCTCATTTGGTCCTTTTTAGCGGTCTTTTGTTAGTCTTTGACCTTAGTTTTATAGTGTTTTTGTACGTTTTTATGCTTTGGTACTTTGTTTGTGTTTTGTAGGATTTTTTGTGTTATTTGGTCCCGAAGGTGAAAATCGGAGTGAAGACATTGGTTATAGATCTCTGAATGAAGAGTAATTGGGCGAAGACGAAAGTGGATTCGGAGTTCGGACGAAGAATTGAGAGGCGTTTTAGCGTGACTTGCAAAAGTGATGATTTACAGAGCACTCTAGCCATTTTGGACATAACTCTCTCATATCAAGTCTGATTTACCTGATCTCGGTGGACATGGAAGGATAATTCAAAGGGCTACAACTTTCGTGCTAAAATCGTAGCCAAATTCTTCCTGAAGAAAAGGATACAGACATCTCAAGTTTACTGTCAGAAAGCATGTTCGCCACGGCGAGACATTTAGGCGCGCCGCGGCGAGATTTCCCGAGAGCTTATTTGCTGGGCAATTTTCTGGTCGAATTCTGCTAGAATTCTACTCGTTTTTTCTCCTATAAATAGGATTCTTTCACCATTGATTGATCTTGGAGCTTGGTTTACCTCTTGTAAGAAGCATTGATATCGAATTCTTGGTAATCTTTTGATAACTATATATTGTTTATCTTCAATTCGTGTTTTCTTCTGTTTATCGAATTGTATGATCTTGCATGCGATAATCACCATGTTTATGCTTGGAATATTCAATACCTTGACGTCATTCATCTTTGCTTCCCTCATGAGTAGTTAAATCACTCCGAACACGGTAGTTATGTGATAGTCTTGCATATTCGTTTCTAGGGTTTTGGATTCATTAATATAGGCTAGTCTCGTATAAAATCTTCGTAAAAACCTTCAATTCGATAAGTCCGTATTAAATTCTCTAAATTGTTAATGTTTAAGGATCGTGAATTGACGACTCACGATTTCTCTAGTATAATATATTCTAAGAACAATTGGTTGAATCGAATTGATTGATTTATGTACGCCGACCGTGTGACAAATATGAATGATTGCCCTAGAACGAATTAGCATTACTTGATCATTACTACTGTGTTCATCTTCTCTCTTTGATCAAACCAGTTTATATGTTTCCTGTTTTAATCTGTGTTTTAGAAGTACAATCACTCAAATCTATATGTTACTTACAAACAAACTATTTACTCTCATTCGTTGTGGTAGCCTAATTAATTCCCTAGAGAACGATACCGAGTTAAGCATAGTCTACAACTACAGCTTATTCTCTTAAGTTATTTAGAGTATAATTTGAGCTCATCAAATTTGGCACCGCTGCCGGGGAGTTAATTCCTACTGTAGCGTGTGGGTGTAATATTTTATTTGCTTTTTTTTACTTACCTTCGATTTCTGCACTAACAGAAACTAAGATTTTTTGAGGTTTTTGATTTTGTAGAAGAACCTTTGCAGGTTTATGCCCGGTACAAGATCGCAAGGAACACCTCTGCAACCTCTTGTATCTGAGATCGATATACACTACCATCAGCTTCGAAGACAGAACTTAGCCGCTGTTGAAATGGGTGACGTCAACGAGAATACTCCCAGAGACAACGGTGTTGTTGAGACCCCTGTAATCACTTATGGGACCTATATGCAGCCTGGTGAAATTAAGTCTGGGGGATCAGCTGTTGTGCTCTCTAACAATGCTAGGAACATGGAGATCAAGTCTCATCACTTCCATGACATGCCTAAGTATTATGGGATGGCTAATGAGGATGTTATCCGGTTTCTCAAGGAGTTCGAGGGGCTGATTGCTAGGATTCCGCTTCCTGTAGGCACAGTAACGGTTTCTAATGAGGAAATCAGGAAGAAGGTCTTTCCCATGTGTATGCAGGATAAAGCAAAGAGCTGGCTGTTGAATCAACCTGAAGGCTCTCTGGCTACTTGGGATGATCTATACAGGGCCTTTATGAACAAGTTCTATCCGGCGGAGAAGACTAGGCAGCTTCGAGTGCAGATTGAGAAGTTCATGCAGATGAATGATGAGAGATTTTACGAGGCCAGGGAGCGATTCCTGAACTTGATCTCTCAATGCCCTCACCATAGGTTGAGTGAGATGGATTTATGCTGCAAGTTCTATGAGGGACTCGACTGGGAAGCACAGAACATGGTGGATATGACCGTGGATGGCTCTATCGTTACGGCATCTCCGGCTGCATTGAATGAGGCTTTTGAGAAGCTTGCTGCCATCTCCCAGCTTAAGGGAACTAGAGGTAGACCAAGGAGAGCTGAAGCAAAAGCCGTGGAGCAAACACCAGGCCCTAGTACTATTGAATTGGCAGAACAGATTAAGGAGATGAGGATGCTTGGCACTATCCCTGCACCAGTGGCTCCGGTTAATGAGAGGTGTAATTTGTGTGGTAATTTCGGTCATGGTGCTAGTATGTGTAGACTTCCTGAGATTATGGGGGAGAACCCAATTCCGGAGATCATTTGCTGGGTGCAAAACAAGCAGCGTGGTGGTTGGCAACCAAATCCGGGAATGAATGCAGGCACTACTAAGGTGCAACCCTTCAACCCCGACCGTTCCAATTTATCCTATGGAGGTCATTTCTATGAGAATGCACCACAATGAGTTCGCACAAATGAGTTCGATTCAGAGCTCCGTTTCAACAGAGTCTACCTGCCAGTTCAGCTCACTACTAATGCACCGCGAAACGTTGATCAGGAGATTAGAGCTCACATGGAGAGATCAGAGAGGTTCTGGGCAGAAGCACAACGGAATCAAGCCAAGAATGACCATAGGTTTGAGAGCATTGAGCAATCGTAAAAGAGGTTAGAGAAGACTCTTGGTGATCTGGTCGGCGCCTTCCAACAAAGAGAGAAGGGTAAACTCCCCGCAACTGTCGAGAATAACAGAATACTTGTTGTGGAGGTAGCTTTTGACAAGCCAGGAGTAGTGAAGACTGTTATTACGACTTGCACTTGTAACCATGATAAGGTGGTTTCCCAGGTTGAGGCAACACCGACACAGGAAGCAAGAAGGGTGATAACATCTGGTCCTGCGATTCCAGGAGAGAAGGCGAATGCAGGACCAACTCAGATGATCAAAAAGGAAGAGAAGAGCATTAGTGATGCAAACAATTTCGATTTGGTTGTCGGGATGGGCAGTTCTTCTGAGGTTACAGGTATTATTGATACTGGAGCTGCAGTTAACTTGATGACATTCGAGACTTATGAGGAACTCAACCTGAAGGGTCTAGAACCGAGAAGATGCTTTGTGACCATGGCTAATGATACTCGAAGCAAATGCATGGGAGTTGTTGAGGATGTCCCCGTAACCATTGGTGGAGATGTGTTTATGACTGATTTTGTGGTTGTCGAGTCACCGCAGGTGAAGATCAAAGAGATGGGCAAGGATATGCTGCTTCTTGGGCGCCCATTCGTCAAGTCTACTCACATGATAGTCGATCTTTATGGTCATACATGTACTATCCAGGTTTGCGGTGAGAAACACGAGTTACAAGCTGTCACCACATCATATTCTCCTGCACAGGTTGACACCAGGAATTACATTGCAGCACACACCGGTCCACTCTACACCTACTCTCGCTCACGAGTGAACATGGGACAGAGAAGGCTGGTAACCTAAAGCTCAATTAGCTCCAGCATGGAAGAAGTCGAGCTAACGACTATAAACAAAAGCCCCCTTTTGTTTTCCATTCATTTAGACTGATTTTTCATTTCGTACACTTGCTTGTTATTTCGTATCGTTAGACTATTTGTTTATGTGGTTTGCTTGTTTTTAGTTTATTTGTGTCTCTGGAAGGTGGGACCTTTGCACTCATACGAGGGAACTCGTAAACTCTAGCTGAGGCTTGGAGCTTCGATCTTGCGACGCGAGATTGAACTAAGTGCAAGTGAATTTTTTGCGAAAAATTCACTCTCGCCACGGCGAAGCATCTTGCTCGCCGCGGCGAGGTGGTCTCCCTGTTTCTGTTTGTGCATTCGTAGGTTTTCGCCGCGGCGAGATCTTACGATTGTATATATATCTGCGAAGAAAAAAAAAAGGCATCTGTTGTTTCGTAAAAACTAGCCGCGGCGAGCTAGGTTTTTTTTAAAACGTTTTCTCTTCTTCTTCTTCCTCACCGCTCCTCTTTCTTCCATTCTTCTTCCCGTTTTTCTTCTTCTCTTCACTCCAATCTCCCTTTCTCCCTCAATTCTCCACCAAATTCCCCCATTATCGTTGCAAATCAACGGGTTTTTCCTCCTCTCCCCGTTCCTTGCATCACTTTTGTGTGTTTTCCACCCATTCCTTCGGATTCGAAAGGTAAATTGGCTTGAACTTCCTTCTTCCTTAGTTTTTTTAGTTTACTTGAATTATATGGTTGATCGTCGTTAGTTGTGATTGCTTGGGTGTAGTAGTTCGGTTTTGATTGATGCATGGATTCCTTACTCGTTGATTTTGGAACTTCCTTGTGTTTTCCAATTTTGTGCAATGCTTGCCCGTTTTTGACAATTACTGCCACCTTGTCCCTCTTTTGCTATGAATTTCAATACTCCTATGCTTGTGAACTAATGTGACTCATGTATTGGCCATGATATTGAATTTTGAGTTGGTTTGGAGAATTTTGCATTATCCCCTGTTCCCTGCTCTTTTATTGCTACTGGCTCTTTGATCATGAATCGGTTTGGGGAGGTAGTTCTCTACCCCAATTATTCTACACTAACACCTTTCTCGCAGGCACTATGTCTCATGATTACCAGCGATGCGCCATAGAGGCGAGTCCAATAGCACGGCCGGACAGAGCGGTCCCGTAGATGAGTTCTCCCACCTGTCCGCGGAAGGAAGGGCTTTTATGGAAGCAAACTTTATGGAGCCCAGGAAAGCATGGCCCGAGCAGGAATTGGCTCTTGATGAGTTGGAGGATGTTGTCTATGCTCGAGTCTGGACAAGGATCCGATATTTAGGTTGGAGCAAGCTCTTCGGCAAGCAGCTGCCCTATGACCCGAAGCTGGTTAGGGAATTCTACATCAGCCTCCACGACTTGGCTGACGGGGTGATGACGATTCGCGGTGTCAAGATTCAGTTCTCACCTGGGAGTATCCGGGAATTCCTAGAGTCTAGGGTGTTCCAAGCAGCGGACGACTGGTACAGCCACTGGGGCAAAAAATTTCACAACCGGCAGTTTGATAGGGATTTAGCCGAGTTTGTACTTCTACCTGGTACTGATCCGGAGGACCACAGGACCAAAACCACCATAGCCACCCACTTCCTCAAGCCAGAGGTTCGCCTCTGGAAACATCTGATACTGTATAATGTGCCCCCAACTCACATTTTACCACCCTGACCCCTCCCACAGCCCGCCTTATTCGAGCGATCATGGACGGGCAGTTTGTCGACGCCCCAGATATAATTATGGCGGAGGCTCAGTCCCAGGAGGCTAAAGGAAATCTCCTCAGTTTTCCATGCCTCATTACCAATATCTGCCGGTCCTTCAATGTTCCCGGTATTCAGGGCTCCGAGAAACCCAAAGGAGCTATGAAATCCGCTAGCGCCAGAGTCATCCTCGGCCGCCATCCCACTCCTATCAGGGACGCCGATACCACTGCAGAGCAGTCCGCTCCACCTGGTTCTTCCGACTTTCAGCATTACTTCGAGCAGATGCAAGCACAGTTTCAGGAGTGGCAGGAACACAATATGCCCAGATTGAGGATCAGTACTCCCGCATCGAGGACCACTACCGGCGACAGGAGGAGCGAGATAGGAGAGCTGAGGCTAGGGAGCAGCGTGAGCTTGAGTGCTTAGAGAGGCAGGAGGCACTCTGGAAGGCGCAGCAGGATTTCTGGGAGCAGCACTTCGGTGGTGGCCCTTCTGGATCCGCCTGATCACCCCTGCTGAGACAACACTATGGTTGGTCATTCTATACAGTCGTTCTTACACTATTCATTGCTAGGGACTAGCACTTGTTTAGGTTTGGGGAGGTGGTCGACTATATCTTTAGCTAAAGTTGTCTCGTTTTGTACTCTATTTCGTACTCTTTTTTTATTTTTTATCTTCATGTATTCTGTTCAACTGGTATGTTAGCCACTTGTTTGTGTTAGTTTTATATTTCCTTTCCAGTGGAGTCCAGTTTAGATGTTAGTACTTTTATTATCTCTTGTGGTGAGTCTGAGTCAATTACCAAGTCGAACGTCTATTGCGAATGGTAAATTCTCTTGCTGCTTACGTTTTGTTTAATGTCTAGCTAGAAGTAGTGTAGTAGGCTTTTAATCCTGCAAGGTCGTTTCTCTTGTAAATAGCAAGTCTAGTTAGCCCTGTAGTCCAAAAGCCTGTGAGGAGCCTAGCCGAAGAAAAAATATTGTACCGGCACCTGTTATTGTGTGATTTCCTGGGATGTGCAAGTTTTTACGTATTACTTGCGCCTTTTCATACTTATGTGTACTTAGTTTGGTTGGGGATGACGAACGGCATTCTTTACTTTGCGGATTTTATTTTCCCCCGATCTATCGAACTGGTTTGGGGAGAGGATTGTTCACTATGAATGTTATGAGCCGTTATAATTGTGCTGCGAAAATCTGTTTACTGCTCCCTAAGCTTATGATATTTGAACCTCGGGGTGGATCTATGGTCTTTATTGATCACCGTTAGTCGTGTTAGGCGTGTTTCAAATACTACCTATATACCGGCGTGGCCTTAAAAGCCATATGTCCATGAGGGTTGATGGCACGTATACCAAACTGACACGCACAAAAGTGCGGACTTTTGGTAAAACAGACACCTGCAAAAAATTGAGATTAAAAGAGCCCAGGTGGCCATGCACTAAAGTCAGTGAAGCATTATGAGATTTGATGTTGTTTTGAAATGGATGAGGGGAGTAGTTCCAGTTTTTTCAATTTTTTCTGGAGGAATACAGTCATGTGCCAAAGTCCCTTTCGACTCAATGAGACGAGTACAATAGCATAACATATTTGAGGCATCCTTGTGGCGAAAGTCATCTTCCAAGTTTACTTTTTGAGCTATACCCTGTATGGATACTTCCATGAGAGTGAGTGATACACTTTATACACTTGTGAGGGACTAGCGGGTTAGGCTTAATTGTTATTTACTTGAGAAACGATCGTGTCTGATTACCTGCTTACTATTTCTGCCAAGGTTAGGTTGAGAACAAAATTTTTGCATCTTGTGAATTTAATGTTTTCAATGGTAAATTCGGTCGCTTGGAAATTTGACTCTTTGTTTGTTTCTGTTTCGAGTCTAGTTCTTGTTTAGGTTGTTTGTTTGCTCGAGGACGAGCAAAGGTTCGGTTTGGGGATTTTGATGAGACAATATTCTAACGTCTCATTTGGTCCTTTTTAGCGGTCTTTTGTTAGTCTTTGACCTTAGTTTTATAGTGTTTTTGTACGTTTTTATGCTTTGGTACTTTGTTTGTGTTTTGTAGGATTTTTTGTGTTATTTGGTCCCGAAGGTGAAAATCGGAGTGAAGACATTGGTTATAGATCTCTGAATGAGGAGTAATTGGGCGAATACGGAAGTGGATTCGGAGTTCGGATGAAGAATTGAGAGGCGTTTTAGCGTGACTTGCAAAAGTGATGATTTACGGAGCAGTCTAGCCATTTTGGACATAACTGTCTCATATCAAGTCTGATTTACCTGATCTCGGTGGCCATGGAAATATAATTCAAAGGGCTACAACTTTCGTGCTAAAATCGTAGCCAAATTCTTCCTGAAGGAAAAGATACAGACATCGCAAGTTGATTGTCAGAAAGCATCTTCGCCGCGGCGAGATTTCCCGAGAGCTTATTTGCTGGGCGATTTTCTGGTCGAATTCTGCTAGAATTCTACTCGTTTTTTCTCCTATAAATAGGATTCTTTCACCATAACTTAGTTTACCCTAGATTTACATAGGAAAAAGCTCAGGAACTAGGTTTTGACATTGATTGATCGATCTTGGAGCTTGGTTTACCTCTTGTAAGAAGCATTGATATCGAATTCTTGGTAATCTTTTGATAACTCTCTATTGTTTATCTTCAATTCGTGTTTTCTTCTGTTTATCGAATTGTATGATCTTGCATGCGATAATCACCATGTTTATGCTTGGTATATTCAATACCTTGACGTCATTCATCTTTGCTTCCCTCATGAGTAGTTAAATCACTCCGAACACGATAGTTATGTGATAGTCTTGCATATTCGTTTCTAGGGTTTTGGACTCGTTCATATAGGTTAGTCTCGTATAAAATCTTCGTAAAAACCTTCAATTCGATAAGTCCGTATTAAATTCTGTAAATTGTTCATGTTTAAGGATCGTGAATTGACGACTCACAATTCTCCAGTATAATATATTCTAAGAACAATTGGTTGAATCGAATTGATTGATTTATGTACGCCGATCGTGTGACAAATATGAATGATTGCCCTAGAACGAATTAGCATTACTTGATCATTACTACTGTGTTCATCTTCTCTCTTTGATCAAACCAGTTTATTTGTTTCCTGTTTTAATCTGTGTTTTAGAAGTACAATCACTCAAATCTATTTGTTACTTACAAACAAACTGTTTACTCTCATTCGTTGTGGTAGCGTGATTAATTCCCTAGAGAATGATACCGAGTTAAGCATAATCTACAACTACAGCTTATTCTCTTAAATTATTTAGAGTATAATTTGAGCTCATCAACTATCATCAGAGTTGGTTGGTTTACCCTTTTTCTTAAGCAATTTATAGCAAAATATAGGAGTAAGGAGTAGGGAGTTACTAAAGTTAGAGTAAAGCCCCAATACAGAATTTGTAGCAGCACTTTCAACGTGAGCAATATATAATCTCCTAAATATTTACCCCATTACAACATCACTTCTACAATTCAAAACTAGTTGAATCGAGTTGTTTTTACTGTTGGGGTATTTTGATGTTCTCGGTGTTAGAACTACACTAATGACTAGTTCAGTGGACCGGTGTTTTGTGTCAAGTCTGAGTCGTATTAATCCCGATACATTCTTTTTTACACTATGACTTCATTTATAACTATATCTTTTTACGGAAAATTACATATACCTCATGATAGATACCCTTGTTTCATTTAGGTACCCGTTAGTGTAACAATTACATCCAGGTTCAAAAAGTTAAATTTTTGTTGACCAGCTTTAATTTATAGACAAACCAAACAGACCTTAGTTATTTTCTAACCTTTTCTAATTTGCCACCCCACACACACATATACATACGTGTATATACGTATATATACATACATGTATATTCGTATATATGTGTATACATATATATACATATAAACATATGTATATACGTGTGTGTGTATATGTATGCATATATATATATATATATATATATATATATATATATATATATATATTAAATGTTGGAATAATTTTTATTTCCAGTAATAATTATTTGAATTATTTGGTACTTCTCTTTTATAAACTTTTTTAAGGAATACATTTTGAACCATTTTTGTGTTTCGTTCAGCGTGTGTATGTATATTCAAGCTTGCTCAGGAGCATCCAAGTTAAATTAAGGGCCCTTAAATCAATAATTATTTTCTAAAAGAATATTTATTTTATTATTGTTATTTAATTAAGTACATGCTATACTAATAGGATTTTTAGATCCTAATATGTACATTTGTTTAACAAAATACATGAAAAAGTTATTGTACAAAATGATTTTTAGAAACAATACGTATATATAAAATGTACTACATAGTGCTCGATACTTGGCCGACGTAATATATATTAACACGTATATACTTATAGTGAATGACACCAATTGCCGGATAATCACTTGAAACATTCAAGCTAGAAGCGATAATTGAACTAAATAATTTTGTAGTGAAAAAATCTGAAATAAGGAGACAAAATGTCAAGTTTTGGTATATAAATAGCCTCCATTTAACTACCCAACGGCTACTTTTTTTTAAATTAACGGTCAGAAATCAATTACATTTAAGTATATACAAGTTCAGTTTTACATTGATAACTTAAGACTATTTGACCATTCAGAAAAGCTAATAATTGAGCAAGAGTAGAAATGAATTTTCCAGTTTTTAAATCGCCAAAAGTCAAATTCGTGAACTTACATGTAATTGATTTTTATCTAACTGGACTCACATATTATTGTTACACTAACGAATACCTATCTGTAATTACAAAATCTAACAAGGGATCCATATGTAATTCGCCCATCTTTTTATATTACTATAGCTTTGCCAGTAATTTGTGATCAACCCAGTGAGTATGCAACAAGTGAAATACGCGGAAAAGCACAAATCACAATCGACAAGTAAACAGTAGAACACTAGTGACTAGTGGTATCATCAAACAAACAAGTGCAGAGAAACCATTTCAAAATGAATAATAGCGGACATAACGATTAAGGCACAATTACACACCATAGGAACACCAACCTTTTGAACACGCAAGACCCCACAGACAATAAATTACACCTCTTGACACACCAAGTATAACCAATTCTAACATGGGAACACAGCAGAAATTCCCAATACATAACATTACAACCACAACTAGTTCAAATCTTGCATCAACCCAAAACTAGATACTCAGATCATGACCGCTGTATATATAGCATATTGAGAACTTGATTCTCTGGTGCAAACTTCAGTATGCTAGGTTAGCATAGGATATAACAATACTACATGTTAATATAAGTAAGAAAATTATAACTCAGCCGACAACCGGTGGTTAAAGCTTTTGTTCTAAAAAAGAAATCTTTTCACCCTACGACAATAGACGTTCAAAAAACCACACAGCATTGAAATCCTTGCAACAATGTAAGAGTAGAAACGAAACTATATTGCAACGCTTTCCTACTTCACTTCTAGCTTTCCCTTTTACAAAGAGCAAAGCTAAACTAAAAGGTCAGATCATATTACTTCTACCCAAAAGCCAAACAACCCCCAAAAAATAAATATGAAAAAAACCACAACGAATATAATAAAAAGACAAAAGAAAACAAAACGCCCCAAAACCCCAAAGCTCCTAAGAAAATGAGAAAAACATACTAAAAAACTGAACAGAACCCATCATGAGGTAAAATGGGGCTCCCCAAAATCTTGGCTTCTACCACTCCAGAGTTCACTGAAGTTCCCTGTCCAATGACTCTGCCAGAAAGCTGTTTAATGGGCCTCAGAATAGTATCCGTTAATGGGCCACCCATAATCACTAAGTAGAAGTTAGCATCCATTTGCAACACCGTTGGCAACAATCTGCTCTGGAACAACAGCTGGTTTCACGCTCTTCAGGTTATCGCCGAAATGTAAAGCAGAGCTGTTTTCGGTGGTCTTGGCCTCTGGTGTGGCTTCCTTATCTAAACTGGAGACTACTTCAGATGAATTTTGAGTTTTAAGATCCCCATTTGAGACTTCAGTGTTATCCTTGGCCTTCTCTTCAGTTGCTGCCTTTCCTTCCCATACCTGCTGAGCCTAGAAAAGATATATAACCAAAATATGAAGTCAACAGTCAATACATACATTTGCATAAAACACAATGTATGCCCTGCAAAGTACACATCTCATCTCGTAACCTATGAAACTAAAATGACAAATTACCTACCTGCTTGTGGTATAGCTGTTGCTTGGCTTTCTTCTCCTGAATTCTTTTCTGGCGATCCTCGTAGAAATCAAAATCATCCAGGATACATTGTTTGCTAACATAGTCTTTGAATACCTTGAGCACTTCAAGACCTTGATCTAATTTAACCTGCAAAATCACATCCACACATTATTTCAGGCATTTCCACTAAATTGGAGCGACATGGAATCATGAAAGTCCACAACAATTTAAGAAATCAAGTAATACCTCTTGGGTGTCCCTGCTGTTGGTAACAGGTTTGTTCTCATTATTTTCCAGGATAATATGCTTCAACATACTGTTCGGCACATCCTTCACAATATGCCACTTCACAGGGAAACATCCAATCCACTTGTCTTGCTGCCAGTACTCAACATTCTTGTTGAAATCAACTGGTCCAACCATCTCAGCAACACCAACAAACTGACCACTTGTGTTAACCTGTAAGAAATAGGGTAGACATTTTAGAAACTATATGAAGCATTATAAAAATCTGACCATCAGCTAGAAATTCCAGGAATACATACCGAGAAGAACAAGAAAATAGGACATCCACCAGACTTCGTTTGAGCATCTGCATATGCAGCGTCCAGCTTTTTGTTACCATTAGGAGTGCTAGACCAGACATTGTACTTGATGCTCTTATGTACATCATCCTCACTGTACGACTTGATAATGAAAAACATGGCTTCAGGATAAGTGACAGGAAACTCTGCTAGGTTATATTGCTCCCGGTCTGGAGTCAAACTCAACTTTTGCTTTTCATCATCATTTGTTACACTGAAGGGTATGTTCTGACCTTTCACAGCCAGAGCCACAGGAACAAATGCCTTCTGGTTCTTCGTGATCTTGGCTCTTGGTCCCCTATTCAATTCGTTCAAGCCATCCATACTCTCATTCCCATAACCATAGAATCCATTTCCTCTGCCCCTGGGCTTGTACTTGCCATCAACAGACATCCAGCGGGGATTATTAACTCTTGAACTATAAAAGTTGGACCCATAGCCCATACTGGTTCTGTAAGGATTTCCATACTGGCCATAGAACTTGCTGGGATACATTCCACTTGCGTAACCGCTAGTGTTCAAGCCAGGCAGTGGCCTTGGGTGGTGAAAACTCTGAAGGGGTAAAGATAACAATTATTTGAGGAAAATAATAACAATATAATTGAACAGGAAGATAGATGGATAGGCAATATCACATCAAATGACTAACAAGATGATGAACCGGAGACATTCATAGGTGATCATGTTTTATGGGTAACACTATAGTTAGTGATAACAAAATCTAGACATAGTATAGATCTCTAGGAAATGAGTTGTTAAAAATGCAGAAAGAAAGTTGATGGAGGAAGCATACCATGAGATGGGGTTGATAATTTTGATTCTTGGTTGATGCAGCACCATTTCCGCTAGAAAGAGATGAATTCATGGCTGAACTAGTTAATGACCTTGACGCATCAGCAAAGTATTGGTTGTCATACCACATTGCTGACTGATAAGGATCAAACCCCTGATAACCTACTGCTCCAGGCAGAGAACCCCTCCCATTGGAACCATTTGAACTATAAGACGAATTCTGATATGCCGTTCTCCCGGTGACTGTACCATTGGATCCCTTTGCACCCCCTCCATTGGCAATCCCGCTCGATTTTGACATTGTGGAATCCACTAACAATGGTGCCTGCTCACCAGTAACAGAGGTGGTAATCTCACTTTTCACTGGGACAGCTGGAGTGGTGTATGGACCACTTGTCGGTGTCATTGACTGGAAATACACATTAGGGTATTGATACTGCTGAGCGCCATATGCCTGCCCATCTTGTCCAAGGGAAGGCACGGGAGACGTAGCAGGGGAATATGGACCATAAGGGGCATAACCATACCCGGGATGATACATGACGGATCCATTGTCACCAAATGCTCCCTGAGAATTTCCAAGAACAAAAGGAAAACAGATAAAAGCATTATTAGTAAAGAAATTTGAACAGTATATACAGTTCCGGTAAAACCCATTATAAGTTCGTAAACACAACAAAGTACTTACAGGATTCATCTCTACTCCATCGCCATTCGTATATCTTTTAAATTCCTCGGAATCCATACTAGATGGATCAAAGCCTAATTAAAACGGACCCCAATCAAGAAAATTGGTTAGATGCAGACCGAATGCCAATGTTATGAAACCAAACAGATAAAAAAACAAGAGAATTTGATAGTTTTATATTGACATCGACTTTCGATTCTTCTCAAAAAAAAAAAAAAAAAAAACATAAGACTTCCGATTCATAAGAAGATAAGCAGCAGCATGAATGTTAAAAGGGGAGCAGTACCATAAAAGTATCCGGCTGGATACCAGCCACCAAGATAAGCAGCCATTCCAGGATCCACAAAATCAGTAGACACAGGCGTGACAGACTTGTTGTCTGACTGACCATTAGCCAAGTTGTTGGAATCAACCGATTGCTGCAACAAAGTCATAAATTCAGTAACATTAATTTAAACAAAGGTTAAAAATCACAAACGAAAAATTGAATCTTTGATAGACAAAGAACCTTTTTGGTAGCTTCTGGCACTTCCATACCCTTCGTCTTGGAATCCAAAGACAAGTTCTGCAACAAACCTGCTGCCTCTATAGCAAAACACGAGTAAAGGAATTCCACAAATTCGTCAAAATAAGAACCCAAAATTATTTAATTTAAAAAAAATTCTACGCTCCGAATCAACTCAAAATCATTCATTCAACAAAGAAACAGATCTCTTTAGAATCTTCAATCTATAAATAAATAAGTAAAAATCTTGTGTAGATAAGAAAAGTCGAACGATGTTTTGGTAGCTCTAAAACACATAAGAGCAATTTGAAAACCCAATAGAACAACAGATCCACAAGAAACACAGCAGAGTAATAAAAATTGTAACGAAAATTGACGAAAAAAGTAGAGTTAGAAGAAAAGGATACGATCTGCGGGAGGAGCAACAGCTGCCATGATTCTGGATCGTAAATCCGGTGGATAGAGAGACCTGAGAGATAACGGAGAAGAAGAAGAAGAGTGTTTGAGTTGTGTTGTGTGTGGTAACAACAGCCGCCAAAAGATTTAGAGGGTTTAGGTTAAGAGGCGGAAACAAAAAGGCCGCGTCGAGGGTTTTGATCCACCTTATATATATAAATAAATATAGGGTGTATATCCGATTCCTTTTCTTATATATTACACTCTCGCCCCTATTCTTTCGATTATTCCATTTCAATTCCTCTCCTTTTAAATATCCACTTCGCCTTTCTTTCTTTTCGGTTATAATTGACAGGCTTTCCCACGTGGCGTGTTTTTACTCGTTTGATGTGTCACCGTGACAGCCTTGTTGGGCTTTTCGTTCGTGAGATGACGGAAATGGCCTTGGAGTATGTTGACTTTGGGTTTCTTTGAGGACTTTCGTTCACTAATTAGACATTACAATTTTCTTAATTTGAGTAACCCAACTAAATGGGAATGTATTTATTTTATACTTAGTCCGACCGGCCAGGAACTCACGAGACGATTTGAACCAGTGGTTTCTCGATCGTTGACCACTTAACCGTGAGTTGTTGAACCGATAATTGGTGATTTTGATTTTAATATTTGAAGTGTGGATCAAGGAAGGAACTGGCGATCCCACATGGGAGTTATGACAATATTTGTCTGGTGGGCATGGCATCGTCAATGCATAAGATGTATATTTGATTGAAAATTTTTTGAGGAACATCGATCAAACTGCACATCAATTGTGACTACAATTGGGAAGCACATCATAGAGGCCAATATGATAGTTGAGAAGACGTTGGACATAAGGTATTTATACATCGCCTGGCATTAAAACCTTATGGTTTTATAAAACTTCTTGTTAAGTTCCAACACAAACGGTTTCATATACCTCTCTGATAAGAGTCGGGGCAATCGTTATCTCATGTTGACCTATTATTCCTATAGGTTGCCTTTCATTTATGGTCTGTTGTGTGTTGTGCATTTTCAAAAGTTACCAGTCTAGTCACTAAGTTGGAAGAAATATATGAATGGAAGGAAATGGAGAGAATGATGATGAGGGTCAACTTATCATGATGGTTGAATCGGTTCGGCTGAGTGTGGATGAGCATTGGCGAGAAGTTAGATGACCTTGTTGGAGGAGGCTAGCTGGTAGTCGTCGGAAGGAGATGGATGAAGAATGATGGTTCGATGGAGTGATCAGAAAGCTTCAAAGTCGACGACGTTCGATGGAGATAGCTAGGGTTTTATCAGTTAGAATGTGATGATCCTCCAACGTTCATTAACTATTCCTTTTATTCGTTCGAATATTCCATCATGTCCGTTGGACTAGCTGACCTTCGAGATCTTAGGGGAGTCGATGGTTTCTAGTTCCTTTGACTGATCAAGATCATGACTCTACGGGGGATGGACTCCTTGGGGAAATTTTGTTTTTGATTTAAGGGACTCTCAAATTCGATGTATAACCTTGTGAATCATGTTTACGAAGGTGTTAGTTGAAAGTTAACACTAGATACATTTTTGTAACAGAATCTTGTTATTGACTATAGAGTATCCCGTATATGCATGTGTGAATGGTACACTGAAGTGTCATTTTTTAAGTTTCATACTATATCTGCGTTTTTTAGTATGCTCATTATCATCATTTGCGTACCATGTAGTAAGTTGTTTAGCACATATTGTTTGCCACTGAATTGATCGACTATCTGACCTAATGTGTATTACATAGTGCAGTTGAACAGTTAATTAATTAACAGTTGTATCAGAGTGTGGATTTGTTGTATATTGTTGTTTTTCCCCGTTGGCCTGAACTCCTTGTATCTCAGATTCACCATTGAACACCCAAATCAGGAAACATGCATAGAGTATTGAGATGGATCTCTGGTTATGGGCTTTTGGCATTCAATGTGCTTCACTTCAACATCACCGAACTCTCTTTATAAATTATTGAGCAGGATCGACTTAGTCCAAGAAGAGAGGAGATTTTCAGAAGCTTTTTTAGCACAATGATTTTCAGTGGTTGGCAAGTTTCCATAAGTGTACTGTGGGATACCCGGATTCCTCACAAGCCTAGGTCCGGTAGAAACATCGTCTGTCCTGGGACTTAAATATTTCAACTTGGAATTTATTATTAATGTTTATTAGTATGTTGTTGTGTATTATTTAATTTTTAGTAAAATTTATAATTTAGAGCTTTTTTTCAAATATAAACTAATAAAACGTTCGAACAGACAATCGAACACAATCGATGCGAACAGTAGAATGCAAATGAGCGGCACATGCGAACCGAGCACGAACCATAAGAAAAAAGTCGAACCGAACTCGAACCATAAGAAAAAAGTCGAACCGAACCCGAACACTATTTTGTACTTGTTCGTCGACATGAACACGAACCGAACATACCACCGAACGAACATATGAACGCCAAATATTCAGTTCGTGTACACCCCTAATCCAAAGTATCTGATAGAATGTAATTCTAGCACCTTTGTTTAAAATTGAATGCAAGTTTCAAGCTCATATTAGGAGAGTGCAAACAAAGGAAAAATCAACAGGATTAACCCTAATCTGCGCCGTCTTCTCTGCCCATCGCCTGCTGGCCGGAAAACGCTTCAAGCAGTTTCCACCGGCGTCCCTCTCCTCTCCGGCTGTGTCCCTCATGGCTACAATGGAGAACCCGACCAATAGGACCCAAAAACGCCAGAGACAGGTCTCTGGAGATTTCTCGAGCGAAGCTGACCCGATTGAACCTTATACGGCCTCCATGGAAGATGAGCTCCCTGCTCATCAAGACTCTTATGCCTATAAGCTTTACGGTGGTTACAAGCAACCGGATGTAGCAGTCGACAAGAAACGTACCCAAGAGGAATGTAAATTAATCAAGGTTTTGGAGGCAACTCCTGAAATTCCCTTTAAACAGGTAATCTTGAACAAAGAATTCCAACAGTGTATTGAAGAATCCTGGAAAGATGCCATTATAATTAAAATCCTGGGGAAGCCATGGTTCTTTCAAGCACTGGTGGCGAAATTGGATAAACTATGGGGCCTGAACGGTGACTCCGAGTTACTGGATCTTGGACACAATTGCTATTGCCTTAAAGGCGCTAAACCGGACATTCGGGACAAAATTCTGACTGCAAGGCCTTGGCAAATCGCAGGTAGCTTTCTGTCGATTCGCAAGTGGGAACCTGGATTCCGAGCAGACAATGATAAAGTGCACACTACGATAACTTGGGCAAGAATTCTTAATCTCCCAGTTGAATTATTTAGGGAATCTATCATTGAGACTTTGGCAAACTGTGTGGGTGATCCGTTAAAGATCGATGGTAACACCTATAACGCATCACGAGGGAAATTTGCAAGATTATGTGTGCAAATTAGGCTTGATGTACCACTTGAGACGGGCATCTGTGTGGGTGATACGATTTATCAAGTAGTGTACGAGAATTTACCGTTGGTTTGTTATTCTTGCGGTAGCGTGGGTCATCAGACTAGCGAATGTGGTAAACAGAATAAAAATCGGTCACCTAATACTGTGAACTCGGACCAGGATGAAAAAATAATCAGGAATGCTCCAGTTGAATGGTTAGTGGAGAAGGCCAAAAATAAGGAGTTTGGCGAGTGGATGACGGTGTCAAGAAAGAAGAAACCTATACCAAACGGATCATCGAACTCTAACTATGATCGTAACCAGGGAAAGGGGCAATCCAATGGTAGGAATGCTCAGGGGAATCGACACCAGGAGACTGGAAAAGAGCAGATGAATAATTCGAATACATGAAGGAATAAGGGGAAAGGAATTGTTATTGACTCAGGAAAGTCTCAGGAACAGAATGATAATCCCAGTGCTTCTGGGAAAAGAAACTTACCCAAATCGATTCCTACACGGAATCTGAAACAGAACTTCCAGATTTTGAGAAGGACAGAATCAGTTTTTAAGACTAATGATGGTGGTGGAAACTACACATTTCAAGCTGGTGGATCGAGTAAGGGACCTAATACTGAAGTTGCTAACTCTTTCGCAGCACTTGAAGACACAGAGTTGATCGATGTCGATTTGATCACTGATGGAACACGAGTGACATTTGATCCAGGTTATGGAGGCTCCCGGCCTGTTGTGTTGCCGAACGATAATAGAAGAGGAAGAGATGGTAGTGATACACCACATTCTTCTGAACTTGTTGCTTCTGCGGATTGTGATATGGAGGGAGGGACGGATAGCATATCCGATCCATCCAACTGACTTATTCCAGTTTCCAATGAGAGTTCTGACATGGAATTGTCAAGGGGCAGGTGGCCCGGATTTTAAGAGAAATTTTCAGGATATGATTAGGGAACTTCGTCCCCAAGTTTGCTTCATCATGGAGACGAGAGTATTTCCTGTGAACGCTGATATGATACTTCCTACGCTTGGCTTCCCGGATTGGGTTATAGCACCCACTCATGGGATGATGGGAGGTATCTGGCTCTTTTGGGATGCCAACGAGACAGACGTCGAGATTCTACACATCGATGACCAGGCAATTCATGTGTTGATCAATAGACGAAACCAGCCTAGTTGGTGTCTTTCTGGGATTTATGCCCAACCTAGGCAAGAAGACAAGGTCAGATTATTCAACAGCTTGGAGGAGTTTTCTAGATCTTTAACGATGTCGTGGATGGTGACAGGAGATTTTAATGAAATCAGGTTTACTCACGAAAAACTGGGAGGTAACGTTGATTCAATACGCAGATGCCAAGCATTTAATAGTTGGATAGAGAGATGTCTGCTTCAGGACCTTGGATTTCATGGACCGAAATTCACCTGGGATAATAAGCGAGATGGGTTAGCACACATCCAGGAGAGAATAGACCAATCATTGGCGAATGAAGCTTGGTGTAAGCTTTTTCCTCAGAATATCGTGATCCATGTTCCCAGGACCCATTCGGATCATCACCCACTCCTTACCTGCTGTTTTGGGTTTGATGAAGATAGGAAATACCGCCCCTTCCGGTTTGAGAAGGCTTGGTTCGGAAATGATGAGTGCAAGCAGCTTATTGAGGAGATTTGGAAGGATGGAGCTCAGGTTGTTAGTGCAATTCAACGGGTTCCTGATATTTTAGGTTCGTGGAATAAAGAAAGATTCGGCAATACCTTTAACAGGAAACGAAAGCTGCGGGGACGACTTGATGGCATCCAAAAGTCTTTATCGCAGCATCATAGTTCTTTTTTGGCAAATCTGGAAAAAACACTGATTCGTGAGTACAATGATGTGCTTAAACAGGAGGAATTATTCTGGTTCCAGAAATCTAGAGTGAAATGGATAATGGATGGCGACTCGAACACTAAATTCTTCCATCAATCAACGTTGGCTAGACGGAAAACAAATAAAATCATCCTGCTTCGAATTGATGATGATTGGATCCAGGACCAAAACATTTCGAAGCAGCATGGTAGAGAGCATTTCAAAAAGATCTTTGCACCTGACCGATCTGCTGTTGGTCCGCGCCCTATGGGAATTTCCAGATTTCAGGCCCGATTGACTTCTGATGAGAACAGTACACTAGCCGAACTCCCATCTGCCCGTGAGATTAAGGACGCGGTTTGGGCAACGCATCCTACTAAGGCGCCAGGTCCTGACGGTCTCCAAGGTTTCTTTTACCACCACTGTTGGGATACTGTTGGCGAGTCCGTGGTCCATTTTATTCAGCATGCTTTTGAGTTTGGCAGCTTTGACGCATTGATGCATGAAAGTACCCAATCCTAGCTCTATTTCGGATTAGACCCGAAGGTACCCAATCCTAGCTCTATTTCGGAATTTTGACCCATATCGCTTTGACCCATATCGCTTTGTAATGTGCTATATAAAATCACTAAATGCATTACGATTCGGTTGAAACATCTCATGCCGGATTTGATATCCTTGTGCCAGTCAAGTTTCATCAGTGGGCGTAGTACACAGGACAATATTATTGTTATGCAGGAAATTATCCACTCTCTTAAAGCGAAGAAGAAGAATAAAGTAGGTTGTATGATAATGAAGCTGGATCTTGAGAAAGCCTATGACCGAGTTAGCTGGAATTTTCTGGAAGAAACCTTGGAAGCGTTTAACTTTCCACGGAATCTCATTCGCCTAATTATGTTCTGTGTTCGGCACACTACATCACGCATACTTTGGAACGGAGAGCCCCTCGAACCCATCACACATACATGCGGTTTACGTCAGGGCGACCCACTTTCGCCTTATCTTTTTGTCCTGTGTATAGAGAGATTGTCTTATTTGATTAATGAGAAGGTATCATAGGGGAGATGGGAGCCGATCAAGCCATGTAGGAATGGACCAGCTTTCTCTCACATTCTGTTTGCAGATGATCTCATTCTTATGAGCAAGGCTAATGTTGCAAATGCTAGAGTGATTAAACATGTGATTGATGATTTCTGTTCTAGCTCGGGATTAAATTTAAATCTCACCAAGTATAAGGTCTTCTTCTCTAAATCAGGGGGTGCGGAGCTTAAGCGGGCCATCACGGATATTTTGGGATTCACTCAGACACCAAATTTGGGTAAGTATCTGGGCATCTATATGCGCCATGGTCGTGTGAGCAGAGCCGATGCGGGTAGACTTATTGATAAAGTCACATCACGTTATGCGGGTTGGAAGAAGAAATTTTTATCCACTGCTGGCCGAGCTACTCTTATTCAAGCCGTCACATCATCAGTGCCTTTATATGATATGCAATCCTCGTGGCTCCCTGAACATGTTTGTAATAGATTGGATAAGCTCAACCGTGACTTCCTTTGGTCTAATGATGTCTCTCAACGGAAAACCCATCTTGTAGGATGGAAGAAAGTGGTTCTGCCAAAAGCAGCCGGTGGGCTAGGTTTGCGGGAGGCGAGAACAAACAATGAGGCAATGCTCCCAAAGATTATCTGGAAGACAGCAAGGAAGGAGAAATCGATTTGGATGGAGCTTGTGCAACAAAAGTATTTGAAGGGACGAAACATCCTACACTATTCGTCTAAACCGGGGGATAGCCCGATGTGGAAGGGAGTTGTGAAGTGTGCTGATAAGCTCAACTCTTGTTTCCGGTGGCAGGTTGGAGATAGCTCATCTATCACATTTCTCCTTGATAGGTGGTATAAGGATCGAAGGCTATTCGAGGATCTGGGGATTGTGGATAAGCGAGACTATGAGATACGACTAAACCAAGTTCTTCACGAGGATGGAGAATGGGACTTCTCTGTTTTGCATACCATTCTCCCGCAATGGCTCCAAGATGAGCTCCAAAATTCGAATACAATACTGCTGATCGGAGTGATAGGCTCATTTGGAATGGGACAGCATCGGGAGACTTCTCATGTCAATCGGCATATAAAATCCTGCATAAACAGAATCATGGTGAGCCGGTATTGAACAGGAGATGGGAAATCATTTGGAAAAGCAGGTTGTCGAACAAGATCAAACATTTTATTTGGCTTGCGATTCATGATAAACTCCTCACGAATGTCCTAAGATACTCCAGGAATATGGCGGCGTCTGCTGCGTGTACTCAGTGTGGCTTGGAGGATGAATCGGTGGTCCATCTATTGAGGCATTGCCCTGTTGCAAAACGTATTTGGAAGGAAGTGATTCAACCACATGATTTATCCAAGTTTGAAGCCATTTCAGATGTTGATTGGATCCGCATAAATCTGCAAGAACACTTTGTGTCAAAACTAAATCCCGACTTCGCCTGGCCGGCTGTGTTTGCTGCTGCAATATGGAACATTTGGAAGTCACGAAATGCTGCGGTGTTTCGGGGAAAGGCGGAAAGCTTGCCAAGGTTACTCTTCTTAATAAATCAGCTGGGCAGTGATTTAAACTTGAGGTTGAATCCGAATAGTAGCTATCAAAACAGCCTCAAATGGAAGAAACCAAAGTTAACATGAACGAAACTAAATGTAGATGGGAGTTGCAGACCGCAAGATAACTCGGGGGCGCTTGGTGGCCTGCTTCGTGATGAAGATGGTAAATGGTTGTGGGGCTTCTCTTCACCTCTGCATAACCCAACAGTAAATAACAGAGCTGCATAGTGTGTTGCGAGAATTCGAGTTGGCCTGGGATGGGAGAATTCCGAAGCTGCAAGTGGAGACAGATTCAGTAGCTATTTTCAACTGGCTAACTGAGACAGACAGCCCGCCGATTGAGCTGGAACCACTAGTTCTTCGCTGCAAGGAACTACTCCGCAAACCTTGGGATATAAATCTCCAGAAGATTGATCGTCGTGCCAACAGCTGCACGGATCACTGAGCAAGTTTAGATTACAATTACGGGGGTGAAAAACTATGGTTTGATCCGCCTATTTCTGTAATTCCCGCTTTGGGTTTTGACATTGGCTCTTAAGCCTTAATACATCTTGTCTTACCAAAAAAAAAAAAAAAAGTATCTGATAGAATTGAAATCCAACTCGTTTCCAGTCCAATTTTATTAATCAGAGGTAACAAACTAACACACTTCATTGCTTAACTAGCCGATTGGTACTACAAGTATTATATGATCAAAAAGTCTTATAAATGAATTCTTGTTTTTTTAAAGGTCATATATAAGGAACTGCACTAGTGGGATCTGAGGAACTGCCTGATGTTAAATAAATGCTCTCGATAAACACCTATTGAAAAAGTGGAACCGATAAAAAAATGTAGATCATCATTCCAGCAGCAAAACTCTCACAGAAACAATTTCCTTCATAATAATGTGATAGATTAGAACAAGTACCATCATTTGTCTACAACCACACCAATCAAATGAAAGCTAGAATCGAACAGTATTTGATCAGTGGTCAAGGTGATGCTGAAGGAACAAGCTCTCACAGAAGATCCAAAACCAAAGCGTTAACGATTATATGACCAAGGGATCAAGCTTGTTAGAATCATTTTTTAGATCATCTCCTCCAGTAAGCAGATCATCATACGTAACAGGAACTCGTATGCGATTATGAACAGACGTGCGCTGTTGCCCAGCATTTGGCTTTTTGTGTTGGCTATGATCATGTGATGGTGGAGGCTCAAATACATTTGATAGACTTGTTGTTTCAGCCTGGTTGGCCGCCTCAGAATTTTTTTCAAAACACACTTTCATTGTCTTTGGCTGTGCAGGGTTTTGATTACTGCGAAATTGCTGCTTGAATTGGTTCTGGAAAAGAATAAGAAAAAAGGAAAGCATGAGAACACTGTTAGGGGACAAATTCATAAGAGTATTAGCAATGCAACAGTTTCAGAGAAGGGGCCAAATTCATATTGGACATCTAATTGATATAAACTCAAACGACCATGAAATTTTAGACTCTAAGTATGTCTGTATGGGAAGTTAAACAAATAAAAGTTCAAACCACCAACATGACAATTTCGGAACTCAAGAGCTTGTGAAAGCAAATTTATGTTCTTAAAATTGAGCCAGAAGCCAACAACAATGCAATAAAACTAGATCAAACAGAAACCAAGAAAAATCACCACCACTAAAAGTCCAATAAAAGTGCATGTTTTCTTTGTCCTTTCCCATTGACAAGTTTGAGCAACTACGTGACAGATAAAATTTTAATAAAGCAGTCTAAATGTCAGCAGAACAGAAGATCTAGGAGATGTTACGACATCCAAACTTTAACACAGAAAGAAGAGTGGAAGTCTCAAATTCCATTCATGCACAAGAGCAGTGTATTCGTATTAACATTCTTGACCTTTGACTCATCTTTAGTTTAAAGCATACCACCTCCTAATTGGTCGCAAAAAGAGCAATTTTAAAAATAGCCTTCGTTTCGATACACTTTATTTAGAAATCAAGACAAACCTCGAACTCTTTTCCTTTTCTCATTATCTCTTTATAAGCATTTGGATCGCGCGACTTGATGATATTCCATAATATACCACCACCAGTCCGTGAACGCCGTCCATCAACAGTCTTCTGACCTCCGCAAGCTTGAATTGCATCAACCTGCAGTATTTTCCATATTAACAATCTTGATATTATGATTGTAAGAAAAAACAACGCATAAAGACCACTAAATGTGGAACTGTAACAATCCCATGAAAATGGCATGCAAAAAAGAGTTGTTCATTATGAAATGTCTTGAGACCAAAACCAAGACATGGTTTTTTTATGATGCTTAAGAAAACAGTAGTACTGCTTATTACTAAAACAATCCAGAAATTTTCCCCTCCTCTCAAGTGAAGAACCAGATATGTTTAGTTGGATTATATAGTATGTTATCTAAATCTAGTAATTATGATACTCACAAGTAATTCAGATGCTAACGGAAAATTATCAAATGGTATCAAGTATGCTTTCTTCCATTACATCTTATTAATCCTGTCCCAACATAAGTATGCTATCTTCTATATATGAATCTGAGTTATCTGACATAATACTTCCTGACCATGTCATGGTGATAGATGCATACATGGTTCAGAAGTTAATAGCAGAAGGACAAATGACCCAAATCAACCTCATGAATGGATAAATCAAGTAGCGAAAAGCTATCTCAGATCAAACATGAATGATAGGAAGAAATCCATCAGCCTCAAGAATCTGCCATTAAAGAAAGAAACAAGATTGAGGATCAGAATTAACTAATTAAGTAGTTGGCCCTTAAGAATGTAGTGAATTGATAACCAGAATCTCACCTTTTATCACGATTACCAAGTGAATATTCATAGTTTTACTAATTACCAACTAAACTTTAAATGTTGAAGAGTCAGCAGGAAAACAAAGCATGTGCTTGTTATGTGACAAGAGGAAGGACATTAACAATACAATATCAAAACCAGGATGTAGTAACCTAGTATAAGTAATCCTTTTCTCTTTTGCTCACAACACAGAAACTCTTACAAAAGTCCATACAAACAGTAAGACCCTCAAAGTAATATCCGACAAAGTACACTCTGTCTACTCAAGTAATCTATTAAAATTCATTCATTAAGGAGATCCCCTATCCTACATGCTACAGAAAGGTCAAGGCCAACCGTAAGTGTGCAGCTGATCACTACTTGTAGAGCAGCAAAGGATTAAATGGTCTAAGAAGCAAAGATTTTTACCTCTTTTACGAGATCACTCAGAGCAGCCACGCCAAGACAACCAACAGCATTCCAGACAAGATAAGGTTTTTTCTCTTTCAAACGCTTACATACATCCAAAACAAACCTAGAAAGCGAGACAAACATAGAACTCAGTGAAATGAGCGTGTAAATAGGTATACATTGGCAAAGATGAGCAATAGATTATAAAGTATAATCGAAGAAACTCCATAAAGTGAGCCTAACAAATGACCAAAGTACAGCAAGGCAAAGAACTTACAGACGGTTGAACTGTATAACATATATACTAGAAAATGATTTTGCCGTCTAAGATGCAAAGAACAAAAGGGGAGAAGGCCAGATCATATATCAACAGTTCATAGTGTAAATGGTAGGCTGCTCGTTGAGAAAGTTCATTGATACATACTAGAAAATATGCTTCATTGATTAATAGCCGACTAATGAATCATATTTCTCTATGGAATGATATGCTAAGGTCTCCAGTATCATAAATCAAAGAGAGGCATCAGATAAGTCACTTATAAAATAGAAGTACAATAACTAGATCAATCCTAAATTGAAAATTTTCAAACCTGTTGATATCAGTGATATTTGAGCCAACACTGCTGCTTCTCTTTTGCTTATTTTTCCTTTTCTTCTTCTTCTTCTTATGTCTTGAGCTTCTCTGGCCTGATTCTTGATTTACTTGGTTAACGCCAACATCACAGCTCTCCACTAATCCAGCCTTCGAAAACTGTTCAGTTAACTCACCCTCTTCAACATCAAGCATATCAACATCATCTCCACTCTCCTCATCAAAAAGGGATTCAAGGACACTCTCTCTTCCTTCCATGAGATTAAGAAGCTGCCGCAGTAGCAATTGCAAGACAAGTCAGGCATTTCACATATGACCATAACAATTAAAAAAATGAACTAAAGGATGCACAAGCTTTCCGCGCATATATCTCACAACAAAATATTATCATGGTCAAACTCCACAAAAATCACAATAGCAATTCAGACACACACACATACACCGTTTTGTTCATACCTCCATCCTCGTGTACTTCACAAAATTCGTTGTCAAATTGAACACATGAAAGTTAACAAAATAAATAAATGGCAAACAAAAGTACATATGCAATTGGCTTGATTCTGGATAAGAAACATAAGAATTAGATAGGAAAAAGGGCAAATCAAGCCATTCATCTCAAACAAATACATTACTGAGCTAACACTATTACAGAAGCACTCACCATAAAAACCTTTTTAGCAATTAAAAAATTGTTTGGGATCGCATCGGAAGCAAAATTGATTGATCAAAATTGATTAGTCCGATGATGAGAATCAATAAAGGATGAGGCGGAGGAGGAGGTGGACAACTGAAGAATAATCAAAAGTTCCCCAACTAACGATGGAATCGAATAGTAAGGAAACGGAAGTGGCTATATGAATTGATTGAGTCGGGAGTCGGGTAGTGATCAGGTTATTACCCTACTCGCCAATTGGCTTCTTAATTAAGAATTCGATTATCACTAGAGCCCAGATAAAACTCAAGTATGAGCGAATATCAGTGCAAAACCCTAACTAAAGTCCTAGTAAATCCTAATCCAAGTGAGTGGCTGCTTCTGTTATGTTCTGCCTCGATTAGAAACAGAAGAGATATATAAACCCCTGACATTCAACCATATTCCATCGTTGTATCATCATTCTTTACAATAAAGAACGATTCATCTAACACCGTAAAAGGAACAGAAATTTCACTTTGCTACAAAAATCAACGTAGAGATTAACAAGATGGAGAAATTGCCAATTTCAGAGGAGATTGGACACACCTGTAAAGAATGATGGCAGCTGATTCTGCAGACAAAGCACCAAGAGCTCGTTAAAGTGAACCAATAGAGTAAACCGAATGGCAGAATGATGAATCGAGGCGGCTATCTTATGCCCATCTAACCTCAACTTTCCTTTTTTTCTTTCTTTTTTTTTCGATTTCTCGCTTGTATAGGTACATGTCCCAGCGTTGTCGTCTCATTTTTTAGAGTGGCTCTCCAAGCTTACCGCACGTGACTTGCACTCGATATCCTAGTGAAGGGAACTCAGCCCTTAGCACTTGAGCCAGCAATCGTGATATTTAACCTCAAATTCCATTACATGAAATCAAGAGTCAGTCACTAGACTAGCTACTATATGTTACTTTCAATACTTATTTTACGATAATTAAGGATGTAGGAACACAATATAAGTTATCAATTATACTAAACTCGCTTAAGGCAACCTGGAGTATCATATCTACTAAACTATAGTTGAATAATCCTATCGAATTATATTGATTTTTTAATCATTAACATTTGTATAATGTCAAGATTTCAAATTTCTTCATTCTTTATTTATAGAAATTTATACAAAATAATAATCTCAAATGCAACGTTGTTTGAAATCGTCGTGAAACTTTCATCAAAATTTTGCAGGTTTGGATTGGTGAAAGCTACGATGTGAGAACTTAAACCATATCCAACCCTCAAACTCTATAAAACACACCTCTCTGTATGTCAATATCCCACTCACATCAAACCTAACTAAACTCTTTGTAACCCTTAAACCATATAGAACCCAGTTTTTTTCTTTTCGTCCTCATTTCTCTTTAAACTACACTGTTCTTTTCTTATTTATTTCAAAACTTCATTCTTCATTTTATTTTGAAATGTCGTTAATTAATTATATTAAACTAAATAAAAATGAAAACATTACCAGTTTTTTTACAATACTGGGAAATAGAAATGCAATATTTGAGAATATAAATTTATATGTTTGATAAAAAATTATAATACTCGGGAAAAAATATACAATACTTGAGAATATAAATTACAATGAAAGGAATATGTGATTTTTAATAGACGAGTTAAAGAAAACATGACTCGCGCTAGTTCGTGAACTTGAAACTCGACGATCTTCACTTATGAAAATTTTAGAAACATTGTTCGACGCCTTGTGCTTCCTTATACTTGACATGAATTTTTTTAATGAGAATTTGTGAACTAGTAAAATATATAGTGTAATTATTATAGAGATAAGTGATTGCAAACTTACAAACACTTTAAATACTAAAAGTCAAAATGTTAAAGATGCTTCTGTAATCACTACTCCGGCAACGCTCCACCCGATTAGCTTGACTTCGTACCTAGGATTGATATTTAGCAAGTGACAGTCGTGATCACTGACAGAGCAAGCTCCATACACATGCCATGACTTATAGGTCTATTTTCATATCTTTGAATCTTTTAGCTCTTCAAGTCATAATGTAATGTAACTAACTCTTCTTAAAGCTCTTTTAACTTGGAAGTTTTAGTAAAACTCTTAACTTGAACTTGAAACTTCTCTTGAAACGTCTTAAAATTTAACTTGACCGTGAGTCCACTTGGCATCGCAGGGTCATACCCCAGCCCATAGCCCATGTTCGCCTCTTAAAATTCTTAAAACAATATTAGAGGCACTAATCACACTCCAGCCGATACTCTTGAAATGTCACAATACTTGGGACGGTGTCCTTACAAGCCCTTACTTTTGCTTAAACTTTAAAACTTTTTTTACTTTTAACTTTTAACATATTATAAAGTGAATGCATGCTTCTAAACTCCAACTAATACATGAATGATCTAGGGTGTGCATATATATAAAGTAGTAGTACCATCTTAAGCATGATTAAAAATAAAAACATTTTACCATGAGGTAATCTGGAAAAATAATACTCCCTCCGTTCCGGGTTCATCTTCCCACGTACCGGGTATAGGTTTTAATCCAACTTATTATTTAGTGTTTGTGTATTCAAAGTATGAAGATAATGTAAAAGTTGGGGCAGCTAGAAATTAATGAATAACCAGTACTTGCAAAATTTGTACATGCAGCATGCAATATATAAAATTCCCTCCAAAATGAATAACCTCCAAAAAGTAGAGACTTACCTCCAAAAATTTACATTTCCCACCAAAATGCAAGTGCCAACATCTCCAAAATGAATTACTTTTATCGTTATATCTCCAAGAGAGAATTACATCGGAGACAAATTTACTTGTTCACGTTCAGTATTGACATTACAATGTTTAAATATTTATTGTATATTTGTCTGAAATCATTTATACACGTATTTTTATGAGTTTAATGTTGTCATTAAGATGTGATATATTGAGTGATATATATATATATCATTTGAATATTGAAGATTAATATGTGGTCTGCATCATATTCTTATAGGGATGTAGTGATTATCATAACTACGAATAATTAGGTTATTCATGATCGACACATGAACAATTTAAAGTATGTTCTTATACATTATTGAGAAACCATTTAATTATAGACATGTAGGGTGATGTAATACATATAACCACTGTCTTTGACTTAAAGGTTGGTGTTCTAACGCAATAGAATCCAGACAATAGATTTTGGTGAAAATTGTACTCTAGCCGGTCGTAGGCTTTTTCATCATCTAATTTTAACGCAAAGAAATATTGTTTGGATCTTTTCCTTCTGGCTTATCATATGGAGTTTACGGGCAAGCATTATTTTGTCTGTAATTAGCCTTAGCCTTCCTAGGACAAAGGCGTTCCCAAATGGGAATATAAGGCCATTAAGGGGCATTCCATGTACAAAAAATTTGGAAATGTTTTGCAACTAAACTTCAAAGCGAGTGGTGAATCAATAACCCCTAAACTTTAAAATGTAGTTGAGTTGAATCAAATCTGACTCGACTAGTTAATGCAACAAGTTCTCTACCAATCTTGTACATGGAATACCAGGAACATCGTTGAATATTCAAAGTGACGGGACTTCCAAAGTGAGTCCAACCCTTAATAAGCCAAACTGAATACCAGGAACTATGACAGCCAAGAAAAAAAATACCAAGAACATCGTTGAATATTCAATCCAAGACACCTGACGGGACTTCCTCCAGATTTTCATGAGCAAACAAGTGCAGGAAAAAAAAAAAAAAACCAGCAGAAAGACTTTATTCAGGCTACTTTGGAATCCAGAAACAGAAAACAAGCACCAGGTGATCTACGGAACAAGTACTAAAGCTATAAAAAGAGAACTATATTGCAATGCCTTTTTTCCAACCTTGCTTCCAGCTTCTCTTTCCAGGCACAAAAGCAAAGCTAGCTTTACAAGATCGGATTGTACTCCCACAACCACAACAACTGGAAATGATAAGGAAGGAGAAACAAAATTAACCTTGAAAAAAAAAAGCACAATAGAAACTATAACAGAGACCACAAAACACCCCAAAACCCCATGATCCCCACCAAGGAAATGAGAACATGTTAGAAACTGAACTGGTACCCATCTCAGTGAAATGGGGCTCTTTTCCATGCTGCAGAGCTCTCGGCTCAGAGACACTTCAACGTACTCTGCAGCAAGACATAGGAGGGCAGCCCAATGCTTCACGATCTAAAACTCAGCATTGGGGTGTGTTTCCGATCTTATCAATCCATGGGCCGCCCTTCAGCACATCAGAAGTGTTAGCACCCATTTGCCACACCATTACTTGGTTGCTTCTCTGCAACAGCAGCAGGTTTAAGTTTCGGGACATCACCAGATAGGGGCACGGAGCTTTTTTCTGTAGGCATAGCTTCGTTGATCAAGACTGGAGCAACTTCAGATGATGTCAGAGGTTTTACATCACCACCTACATCTTCCTTGTTCTCATTGTTTTTCTCCTCGCTGTTTTTCCCTTCCCATACTTGCTGCGCCTGCTTTTGGAACTGTTGTTGCTTAGCTTTCTTGTCCTGAATTCTTTTCTGGCGATCCTCATAGAAATCAAAATCATCCAGGATACACTGTCTACTAGTATGTTCTTTAAATATCTTTAGCATCTCAAGCCCCTGGTCGAATTTGACCTGCACAGAGAATAACACATAATGATTATAAGAAACAAGATATAAAGTACAAGAGCGCAGCATAGAACCCTTATAATTGGAAAGCAAATAGATCACCTCCTGGGTGTCCCTGCTGTTTGTAACAGGTTTGTTCTCATTATTTTCAAGGATAATGTGCTTCAACATGCTATTTGGCAGATCTTTCACCATGTGCCACTTGACAGGGAAGCAACCAATCCACTTGTCTTGTTGCCAGTACTCGACATTCTTGTTGAAATCAACAGGTCCAACCATCTCAGCAACACCAACAAATTGACCACTCGTGTTTACCTATCATAAATAGGCAAGATTAGTACTATTGCTTTTAATTAGTGCAAAACATAGTGATTGTACATAACTAGACAAATTACATAAGTACTTGCCGAAAAATAAAGAAAAACAGGGCAGTCTCCGGACTTCTGTTGCGCATCCAAGTAGGCAGCATCAAGCTTCTTGTTACCATTTGGGGTGCTGGACCAAACATTGTACTTGATACTCTTGTGTACATCATCTTCACTGTATGACTTGATAATGAAAAACTTGGCCTCAGAATAAGTTTCTGGCAAATCTGGTAGGTTATATTGTTCTTTATCTGGTGCATTCGATTTCGGTTTTTCATCATCGGCGGTCACAGTGAAGGGGATGTTCTGGCCTTTGACAGCCAGAGCCACTGGCACGAATCCCTTCTGATTCTTAGAGATCTTGGCTCTTGGTCCCCTGTTCAATTCATTCAAGCCGTCCATGTTCTCGTTGCCATATCCATAGATTCCTCTACCCCTGGGCTTGAACTTGCTGTCAACTGACACCCAGCCCCGTCCATTTATCCTTGAATCAAAGCCATTGGACCCATAACCCGGACCAGATCTGTAATTCCCATACTGACTATATAATTTGTTGGGATACACTCTGTTATACCCGTTAGTTGTGTTCATGCCGGGCATTGGCCTTGCATGGTGTGAACCCTGAAACAGTAAAAATACAATGAGTTTCAACTAAGGATCCCTAAACAACAACCAAAGAGATGGACAAATATGAGAAAGATATCAGATATACAAAAACCAATAGTGAGAAACGATCACATGAGCTCAAGACAGACTATGCGTGTTGCAGTTTTCATATAGTGCAGTTTCACATGCTAAAATTTAAGCCTGCACTTGCCAATTTTAATTATGTTACAGTGAACAAATTTAAGCCAAGCGAAACTACTTTATGCAGTTCTCATTGTATTGCCAGAAGATATTTTGTTTCGGCCTGAGATCCAATGGAACTTCTTATAAACAATCTCAAGTTTTAAGTTGGAAATTATTGGTTTCAGGCGAGACCATTATTACACTTGTGGAGTTTTGTATTGGTAGCATCTGATGTTTTTAAAACTTTTTAGCGTATCTATATATTCACAACATACAACCTCCCAGAAGTATTACAGTATTACTACATATAAGGACGTTGCAGAACCTACCATGAGATGAGGTTGGTAATTCTGGTTCCGAGAAGGAAACCCATTCCCATAAGAGAAAGACGAGGTCATTGCTGAATTAGTCAATGGTCTGGAATGCCCATCGGCGAAGTAAGGGCTGTCTAACCATGGCATAGGCGACTGCATACCCTCATACGCACACCTAGGATCTTGATACGACGGGACACCTCCAGGAACAGTACCCCTTCCGTAGGACCCATTATACCCAACCCTACCCGAATATGTGCCGTTATTTTTTGCACCCCCGCTATTGGCCATGCCACTTGGTTTTGAATTTGTAGAATCCAAAGTAGCTTGATCAGCAACTACAGGTGTAGTTATCTCACCTTTAGCGGGGGCAGGCATGCTGGGATAAGGATTACTTGTTGGTGTCAGTGACTGAAAATACGGACTTGGATACTGATAGTGTTGAGCCCCGTACAATTGCGCATCGTGCCCCAGTGCAGGCACAGGGGATGTGGCTGGTGAATATGGCCCATACGGGGCATAACCATAGCCCGGGTGATACATAACTGATCCATTCTCCGCATAGCCTCCCTGAAATTTTCCAAAACCAAAAACAGAAACATAACCAAACATGAAGATTCATCTAACATCATAGTCCCAGCACATAAAGACAACTGAGGTATACTTATCCCTAGTACTTTGGGTGACCCTGAAGCAGAAATGATAAAATAGTTGCAGAGAACTTACTGGATTCATGTCCACTCCATCATGACTCATATATCTTGAATAATCCTCCCATTCAATACCAGTTGTATCATAGCCTGATTTCAAATTAGTGAGGTTTAGGGCCAGAATGAAAAAAAGGCACATAATGAAAAGGGCAAATGATAGTGGTTCAAAATAACATAATACTATTAGATTCTTGAATCTTGAGTGAAGGGGGGACTTACTGCCATAATAATATCCTCCAGATTGATACCCATTATGTGGCGGAGCAACTGTTGGATCCATAACGTTCGGTATTACAGGTGTTACAGACCTATCTGACTGAACTCCATTAGCCAAGCTAGTAGAATCAGCTGAAATCTGCACGATACATTTAACCTCGCATTAACTGAAACGATTTGTCCAGAGATACATACATAAATACATATCTAGGTGAAAAAAGCTCAAGATTAGCACCTTTTTGTTGGCATCTGTAATCTCAATAGTCTTGGTCTTTGAATCCAGAGACAATTTCTGCAACAACTCTGCAGTCTCTATTGAAGAGGGTAAAGGACAAAACATTCTTCCTAAAAAAACTTCCCCATATAAATCAATAGCTTGTTTTCCAACATGTATCAATTGATGAAAAAGGGCTGAAACATTTCCGTATAATTCCATCCACCTTACCAAGTCAGTATCAACGATAATCAATTCATAACAAGCTTTAAACTATAAAAAAACCGTACAAAATCGAAACAAATAACCCTAAACACTCCTTCATCAAGCTGAAAAACAAATCTAGAACCAATCATAGAGAACCTAACAACCAAATCCACACAGGAAAACCTTCTTAAGAACAAACAGAAGAGCTGAAACTAATGAATCGAAAACGAGCAGAGATCTATCAACACTTGACCATTTCAGTAGCTGAAAAAAAAGGATACGATCTGCGGGAGGAGCAACAGCCGCCATGAGAATAGATCTGGGACGTAGAGAGAGTGAGGAATCCAATGAGGAGCGAGAGCGTTAGCCGCCACGAACCAGTGGAGAGAATCTGATGAGGGTTTTTGGAGAGAGGAAGAGAGAGAAAGAGAAAGACTGTGCTGAGGGTTTTGATCCATCTTAAATTGGCTTCCTGGTTTGGTGATTGATTCAAAAAAAAATCTGCTTCTTTTCCAGTTTCGTCCCTCTATGTTCTCGGTATTTTCGGATCTTGCCACTTGATTCTTTCACCTGCCTGTGACAGTAGATTTCACTTTCTCGAAGTGTGATTGGTTAGATTTGAAACGTGGAGGGTTGTTATTGGGTGGGTTGCATCATGTGTCGGTCTTGCTGGAGCAAGTGGGTGATGGTAGTTGCATGTGTGGATTGGACAAAACGTCATTGTAGTGGGATGAATTTTCCATGGGCGACTAAGGTTTACTTGTTGGACTGACTTTATGATGATATATTGATCTTCTTAGCTCTTAAGAAACAAATGAATAAATTAACGTAATAAGAAGTCCAAAACGCTCTAAAACTTCCAATCTTCTCATAAGTGGACACTCCCGGACGGATAAATGTTTGCTAGTTCAAGTAGTAAGGGTTCGAACTAATTTAATTAAGATTTTGAATTTAAGTCTTATGAATATAAAAAAAAAACACCCTAAAATAGTCTGACAATACTCAACTGAATTAGTCACAATTGCTCAAATTCAATAAAAAAAAATTGTCACGCTATACATATATAGAATTGGGTAACAATTATCAATACTAAGAAAAAGTTACTCCCTCCGTTCTTTTTAAAGTTTACTTTTTGCCATTTCGGGAGTTTTTTTAAAAGTTTCGCACCTGATTATGTTTCTGAACATTCAGAATCTGAGTTTTTTTATGATGTAGGCAAATTGGATGCTCTTTCTGATGAGGTTTATAACGAATTGTCGCAGGTTACTGTCTCTTCTTAATTGCCTCATGTTCGTTCTACACCAGCGATTGATATTGGGCGTGCTTAGCTCCAGCCGCAACGGTTTGTGTCATCACGTGTGGGTAATCATAAGTCTATTGTGTCTTTGTCTTTGGCTTAATATGCACCTGCGAATCCTATTACGCTGGAATATTTTGATACTGGTTACGAAAGGGATTTATTTGTGGAAATACTCGTTGTTAGGTGTAATTGTTGGTAAAAAAAAATTCCATTTAATGCTATGGAAAAATATGTGTGTAAATATTGAAAGGCTTTTCCTGCTATTAGCTTGATTGATATGGTGTCTTTGTGTTTTGATTCAACAATAAACTTGATATGGATTTTATTCTTAATGTTGGCCATTGGACAATAAATGGCATATACCCGTTGTTATAGCGGCAATGGACACCTGGTATGAGTTTGGATGTCACTACCCTTGAGTCCCTATTTGTCAGCGCTTTTTATGGATTACTTGGCTAGACTGTTGCAAAGAAGTTTTTATAATTCTAATTTCAGTTTCTACCCTATATGCAAGAAGTTGGGGGCTTATTCAACTTGAATTTGCTGATGATTTAATGATTTTATGTAAGGCTGCAACATACTTTGCATCGCTTTTCAGATGTCTCTTGTCTGCAAGTGAATAAAGAGAAAAGTATTATTTTCCTAGGAGGAGTAAAAGAGGAAGATAAGTCTGGTATTCTTTAGATTTTACAGTTCCCTGAGGGGAGGTTCCATATTATATATTTTGGGATCCCTCTTAGCCCCAAGAGATTAAGAATAGCTGAGTACGAGCCTATAATACATAAAGTTGACTCAAAAAGTCCAGGCTTGGTCTTCCAACACCCTAAGCTATGCTGGGAGATTAGCCACTCTAAAATCAAAACTGCTTAGCATTGACAGATTTTGGACACAAGTTTTGTGTTTCCTGCTGGTGTTTATACTATACTTAATAGAATTCTCAGGAACTTTCATAGGTTTGGTCATGCGATGAAAGAAGATTATTGTTGGTTGGCATAATCCATGTCGGCCTAAGGATATAGGTGGTTTGGGCATTAAAGAGGTCCTTACTTGGAACAAAAGCTCTATGTGCAGATATCTATTTGACTTGTTGGTCCCGCTTCTTCACTCTGGCATAAATGGATTCAGGTGTACGTGTTGAAGGGAGGTCCTTCTGGACCATTACAGCCAAACCTAGTACTAGTGGTTTGTGGAAAAGCTTGCTTGGTTTAAGAGATGCTATATTACTACTTGTGGATTTATCTCCTGTCCAATCTTTGCCTCCAAAAGATAGAGTGCAACACCTGTATCGGCAATTCTTCCTTTTGGTGCATGTTACTACTTGTGGATTTTTTAAATTATTTTTTTATAATTTGATAATTTTTTCTATTTTTAAAAGATTTTTGAATTTTAAAAATCATTTAAACATTTCTTTTGAAAATCAAAGTCCAAAATAAACCATAGCGCGTCACGTGGTGGACTAATTCGGTCAAAATCGAATTAGGGCGAATTATTGGGTCAAACTCAATTCTTCGGTGGACACGCCATCAATTTCGATGGAAAATTGAACGGAATATATAAATTGTATGTGTTTTGTTGTTGTGTATTAAAATCGATAAATACCATTCTACTGTACCTAAATTGACACTATCTCATTGCAGCGTACCTAAAAAAAAATTACCCATATATTACAGTATATATATAAGAGGACAACTATTGGAGTTGTCCAATTGGGTACTTAATTTAAGTTAAATTGGACTCATTCATAATATATATGTAAATTAGACTTTAATTGCAAAAAAAAAAAAAATCTGTTTTCTCCAATTAGATTACAAGCCCTAATGCAACCCCAACAAAATCAATTCATCATACAAAAAATAAACTTAATATGTGTTCTCCAATTAAATTTCAAACTCTAAAAATACAACGATAACCAATCTTTCTTCTCCATCTTCTCCAATTGAATTAAAACTGAAAGAATTAAAGGACCGTAACTTTGTACTTCTAACTCAACTCTGTTAAGAACAATGTTAAGCAAGCAGTATAATGACACATGTTTTGACCGACTAAAAAGATCACTGTTAAGAACGATATTGTTCTAACAGTAATACTACTGAAACATAATAAACAATCAAAACACAACGGAATGTAACAATGTAGACCAGAATAAATATGTGGATCTGAAATTTGTAAATCAGAGCAACAGTCACTGTTGATATTGATGTTAAATCAACAGCGTCTGTAACACTACTTAACAGTGATGAATAGAACTTCTAGATTCCAACACAACAATAATAGACAGCAAAATGTAAGCGTTGAAGACCATAAATAAATCTTTGTCGTGCCTTAGGCAAAATATCCATATCAATGAAAGATGATTTATAAAAACTAGGTTTAAGTTTCTACAAGTCAGAAACCTTAAACTGTAAAAGCTTAACAACGGTGTAGCCAAAACTAGGGGTGAGCAAAAAAGCCGCCCGACCGACCCACCCACCCGCACAAACCGCCCGCGTCTCACCCGCACCAGCCAATTTTATTTTTTTAAAATTTTTTTTGTGGGTTGAAAAATTTTCAACCCGCCATTGGTGGGCGGGTGGCGGGTTGGGCGTGTGCCACCCGCCACCCACCCGACCCGTCCGCCGTTAGTAATAAAAGAATAGTTCATAGTTGTAGTATGTAATGAAAACGTTTTTTGATTTCTCCTCAGTTGCTACTTGCTACTCACTGTAAATAGAAACTTCAAACTAAACTATACTCCAATGTAGCAGACCCCAATCTGTTGTGCCTATTTTATTTGGATATCCCCTATTGTTGTATGATTTAATTTGGATTTGAAACTTTGTTTATGATCATTGCTACTTGGGGATTTATAGATTCATTTTACATTTCAAATTTATATTTTTTTTGGTCTATTTTCACCCGCCTATCCGCCCGCCATTGTCATCACCCGAACCGCCACGGGTTGGAAAAATATTCCACCCGCCGAGGGTTGAAAAAATAATCACCCGCCATAGCTGGGTCGGGTTGAATTTTTATAAATATCCGTCCGCGCTCACCCCTAGCCAAAACAACTACCCAAATTATACTCACCTAGCTTAACACTAAGGTACCGAGGTTACACACTTGACATAAAGAATATAACTTGAAGTTTAGCTAAAGACACAAGCAGAGAGTAAAGTATGTATGTAGTCGACTAGCTCTATTATTGCGTGCTTGAAACAATGAACCATCTCTTGTATTTATAGAGTCTTGAACGTGCAGAAGAGATGCTTCATAGATATTGTTGCCTTGCATAAGATCTTCCCTTGTATTATCAGATTTTCTTCTTTCAGCAAATTGCTTTCCTTCTTTAGATCTTCAAAATCTTTCCTTCCTTAAATCTTCTCATCTTGTTCCTTACTTTATTCGATTCATTCCAAACATGTTCCTATAACACAATCAAACAACTAAAATCGTGGCACAAGGTTAAGTTAGTGAATAAGGCAAAATCCTAATTTATAGAAAATAAAGTGCAACATACATAACAGTCACTATTGAGCAAACATTGATAGTAAACTACTATTGTTGTTATAACAATAATTACTGTATCTTGCACTTTCAAAAACAGATTAATTCGCACTAACCTAAACCCTACTTCAACTCAAAAAAAGGGCAAACCATCATCAGAAATAACAATATTACTTACATTCATATACTTGATCAATTATTTGTAAATATGTGCCACAATAACACGTGTAGCGTGTTTTCACGTTCTAGTTGTTATATAAAGAGTGTTAAAACGTAGGATTTCGGATTGGTACTTGGAACAAGATCAACAGACAATGTTGCCAACAGTGTTGTTCAACAATGTCTTCAACACAGTAAACAAAACGCACCGGATGAATTTGAATGAAACTTCTATTACCAAGCCAACATATATAAAAATGTTGGCCATGCCTTTAGGCAAAATATCTATTGACAGGAAAAGTAGATCTAATCAACTAGGTTTAATACAATCACAGATGATTGATTAAACAACCAAAACTAGCCCTAGAAGAACTAACAGTAAAAGCTATTCTAGGTCGATGTTTGAAAGAGTTATTCCAACAATGAATACTCTTAGACAAACTCTAAAGCTAGCAGAAAACAAGAAGCCTAAACTCTTTAATAAAATCTTGATTGATCATCAAAAAGGCTTCTTCATTGCTCGGCTGAGTCCTTGTATATATACTTGAGATATCGACAGCTCCCATCCAAGTCGAAAGGCAATAGGATCTCAGCAAAGGCAATTTTCTTTGTCTTGTTTTCTTCAATATTCAGCTAGAAGGAAATTCCCATATTAGTGTCTTCAACAATATATTTCCTTCTTGCTTTCTTCAACAATCTTCTTGAAAGATTCTCTCTTTAATCTTGTATTCTTCTTGCAACTATGTTCTTCCTGTACATATGTGATGATCCGAGATCTCAGCAGGAAGAAACTAACGTTGTTTCTCTCAGATCCGGGTCGGAAAATCTTTCCAAGATTATCTCTAGAGAATCTTTTATTTCCTTCTTTCTTTCAAGGTGTCCATAACTTGTCAAACTCTTTCCTTCTTTTTAGATTGCATTCCTTGTGTCCAAAGCAACTCAAACTCTTTCCTTATTCCTGCAGAAATTCGAATTGATTGCTTCCAGTCCAAGTCATCAATCCAATTGGCCTGCTTGTTTCTATGTTGTCTGCTGTTGTCCGTAATGTTGTTCCAACATTGTATCGGCACTACTATTTCGCAGTGTTGCACAACATTGAAATCCTGCAGTTCACAAACGACAACAACAAACATAAACATTGAACTGAATCATGAAAGATAAGATTATCTAATGAAGTGTAACTTGCACTTTCAATCCCCCCCCCCCCCCCCTTAATCTTAGTCTTTCATCAAGCAATATCATTCCTTTGGGCTCATTGATTCATTTTGATCCATTAAGCATGTTTAAGCCCAACTTGATATATCCTACAAAATATTCATAGAAAAACAACTACAAACATTGAACCGGTTATGTTACAAAGAAAGGTTGAATTACTAAACAAAGTGCAATAAATCGCACTTTCAATCTCACCCTTAATTCTGACCTTTCTTCACACAACCTAAAACCAGTTTGTTAGTCAAATCGAACAAATAGGATTTAAACAAGTCAAGAGGAATCCTTTGTTGGGAACTGAAAGATAAAGTGCAATCGATCAATGTTGATGGACAATGTTGAGTCAACACATAACTCAACATTGCTGTAAATATGCACTTTCAAACTCCCTCTTATTTCTTTCTCTACTCATCTCCTTTGAACACATCATGGGCATCATATCATACTTCTTTTGACAATTCCTGCACTCAGTAGTTAGTGAATAAAGACAAACTTGCGTAGAATCGCAGTATAAGTGCAGTAAACAAAGTCGTGTTGACACAACATTGCAGTCAACATTGCACTATTCAATCTCCCCCTTTGTCTTTCTTCACAAAAACACACCTGAACAAACTTGTTAGAAACACCTGAACAAACTTGTTAGAAACAAACAAATATAACAGGCATGAAACTACAGAACTCCCCCTCAACATTAGACGAGAGCAATATAACAAAATAAAGTATGTTAGCTTTTTGTTCAATCTCTTCTCTTCTCCCCCTTTGTTGAGAAGAAAGATATCTCTCAGATTATTCAACCAAGTTCACAGAAGGAGACAAGAAGACATGCAATGAGTGCAATACTGAGTTGTGGACTATAGGACCTGCAATAAGAGCTGTGCAATGTTGGAGAATGATGTTGAAAACATTGAGTTCAACACTGGCAGCCAAGGTGATAACAAAAGCAGGAAAAGAGTTTGGATCGGCTGGAGGATGTCGAATCGTGAATAGAGGTTGGATTAATGGAGAGCGTGTTAGGATAAGAGTGGATGGTCATGATGGGTGTTGTTGGGTTTTAAAAGATCCTGCAAATATATATCAATGCTACGTAAACTGCATATAATCATAATAAAAGATTAAAGTTGCAAGTAAAACAGTTATCCGTCAAGTCATAGTAATCAGATAAACAGATAAACCCTAGGGAGGTTGACCAAAAATCTTGATCTTAAATAATGACTTGACATGCAAGAACAGGAAAGCAAAAAACCCCAAACCCCAATGAAACACCTTAGACCTGAAACACCTCAGACCTACTCCCCCTCAAACCCTAAAACACTCAGAAAGGTCAGATAGATAAGCACATATAAAAAAGAGCAAATATAAGTCACAAAGTACTCCAAGGACAGCCAATGTTGACCAGCATGTTGACTCAACATTGATGACAACATCGGAAAATCAGACCACTCTTAATGTAAGTCAGCCAGGAAACCAAGTCTCAAAATGTGCAGATTCGATTAACACCACTGATGCTGCAGGCAAAGACAGAGAGAGAAAGGAATACCAAAGAAACACACTCAACATTGCCTCAAGAAGTAAATTGAACAATTAGCATAAGTTTGAGTGGGGGTGACCATGAGACCGTGAACCATGTCAAATAATTGGAACACGTATGAATCCGCTCCAAAGCCGGGTTTGCGGAGTTAGGCAAACACACGTCTCATGGCATAAAATCACTCATTTGACCACATTGGGTAATTTGGTACTCAGAAAGTGAACCAGCAGCATTACGAGAATCGACACTTTGTGCGTGTCGGTTTCCAGTACAGGCCATCAACCCTCATGACATATGACACATTGGCCACGTCGATATCTGGATAGTATTTGAAACCTGCCCAACACGATCCTCAACGGAAACACTTCGAGCCCTTTTTATCATAATTCATTAGATTTATTAAGCACAAAGGATATGAGGCAACATCAAGTGCGAGTCAAGGTACGAGTAAAAATAGCTAAAAAGCAGCAAAAGTGGGTTTTACATAAAGCAAACACACAGGAGACTCGATCCCTTTCAACCTTGGTTTCAAATAGCCTTTCAAACCCTAAGCATCACCACTGTAAGCTACAAAGCAGGAACAGCAATAGACCAGTACAAAAGCACAGAAAGCACATAGACACACACAAAAAAAAAATAAAAGGCAACAAAAAAAAAACACATCACTTTTCTGCAGCCAGTGTTGACTGTGATGTTGAGTCAACACTGGTTTCAACATCGAAGATCACAAAGAGCACAAATCAAGAGATCTCCTAAGACTGAAGAATCTCTCACAATCTAAAGGCTTGGTAAAAATATCTGCAAGTTGATTGGTTGTATCTAAGTGTTGTATGACTATTACTTGCATATTGACCATATCCTTAAGAAAATTATGCCTAATGTCTATGTGTTTCGTGCGTGAGTGCAAAACAGGCTTCTTAAAATTATTTATGGCACTAAAGTCATCACAGAACATCAACAAGGTATCACATTGTCGACCAAAGTCATGCAGCATATTTTTCACCCATATCAATTGAGTAACACAACTCCCAGATGTTACATGTTCAGATTCAACATATGAGAGTGACACATTGTTCTGTTTCTTGCAATACCATGACATTAAATTAGAATCAAGATAAAAGCAACCTCCACTAGTGTATTTTCTATCATCTAGATCACCAACCCAATCAGAATCACTAAATCCTACTAGATTAGCATTTGTATCACATGCATACCATAATCTAAGATTAACAGTTCTCGATATATATATGAAAAATCTTTTAAGAACAATCAGGTGTGGGATTTTAGGTTAGACTGATACCTGGCACAAACACACACATAAAACATGATGTCAGGTATGCTGGTTGATAGATATAGAAGGCTGTGAGTCATTGTTCTGTACAATGTTGGGTCAACATCATCTCCAACATCGATTCTGCTGAGCATAAGACCATTAGCCATATGAGTGCTGGGTTCGCCTTATCATGCTCATCTCATGGGTACCGTCAGATGGAATTTCTGCCTGTAATGTTGAACTCAATGTTGTGTCATCATTGCTGTCAGCATTGACAATTTCTCCTTGTACACCAGCTGGAGTTCTTGGTTTAGACACCTTTTGTGTTCGATGTCGGTTTTCTCGGGAGTAGTGTCAGATTACCTGCAACAACCTGTTTATTCTTGGAGTGCTGCCTTTACGGGCAGACATCGAAGAGGCAGTTTGAAAGCGACATGTTGATGTCAATGTTGACTCAACATTGTTTTCATTCATCGATTTGACTCTTCCGGTGATAATCTGGATAGATCAATGAACCATGTATGAACCTGAAAACATTAGTAGAAACTGATTCCTCAGGGTTAGTCCAGAAAAGTGTTTCACAGTTTTGAGAATCATCATAGTCGAAAAAGACTTCTTTTGTCAATGTTGGACCAACATTGTTTCTCAACATTGTTCACAACAGCAGATAGGGCTTTGGCATGAACTTCTGGATCATCATCTTCCAGTTCGTCATCTAAAACATCACTGAGACAAGCAAGCATAGTCTTTTTCTTTCGAAGAGTGTTTGCACATTCATTCTGATAATGCCCCCATCCTTGACATTCAAAACATCTAACTTTACTAAGTTTACTAAGACTAGGGCTAGAGTTAGACACACCAGTTTTCTTTTTGAAATTTCTAGTTCCTTTTGAGTTGCTCGAAGAGCCTCTATTAGAATTCTTCCTGAATCTAAGTTTCTCAATTTTCCTAACCAAGTCATTGTAGGCTTCTTGGTCATCATGTAATCATCACTACTGCTTTCAAGCTCAGTAACTTTAGCTTTAGATTTAGAGTGAAGGGACATACTAAGGATTTTCGTACCTTTTCTTTCGTTATCAATTATCTCAAGAAATTTCAAATTGTTCATCAAGGTATGAAAATCCATAGTAGCCAGATTGTGAGTGTCTTCCAAAATAGTAACTTTAGTGTCAAATTTTGAAGAGAGAGAACGAATGGCTTTAGAAATCAGTTGCTTGTTGGAAATAGCATCACCAAGAAGTTGAACATCATTAGACAAAGTCAAAAGCTTTTCAAAATAAGAATCAATGGTTTCAGCTTCTTCCATTCTTAGATTTTTAAATTTTGACCAAAGCATTCGAAGTTTAGTTTGTTTGACACTATTATCACCTTCACAATGATTCTGAAGTAAGTCCCAAGCTTGTTTAGCAGTAGTGCAATTTTGAATGATTTTAAACATATGAGCATCAACATGTCCAAAAATGGCATTTAAAGCTTTTTCATTGTAAGAGCTTAAAAGAAAGTCACCTGCAGTGAAGCGTTCTTCAGGTATGGGAACAATATCTCCATCAGCATCAGGTCCTTGATGGGCCAGACAAATCCTTCAAGAACAGATCTCCAAGCTCGACCTTCAATGGACTTGATGTATGTCCTCATCCTGATTTTCCAGTAGTGGTAGTTCGATCCATCAAGCATAGGTGGCCTGTAGACACTTGAGTTTGCAACATCCATTGTAGTAGTACCAAATCCAGACACCAGTAGTTAGGTGGTTGGCTTTGATACCACTTGTTAAAACGTAGGATCCCGGATTGGTACTTGGAACAAGATCAACAGACAATGTTGCCAACAGTGTTGTTCAACAATGTCTTCAACACAGTAAACAAAACGCACCGGATGAATTTGAATGAAACTTCTATTACCAAGCCAACATATATAAAAATGTTGGCCGTGCCTTTAGGCAAAATATCTATTGACAGGAAAAGTAGATCTAATCAACTAGGTTTAATACAATCACAGATGATTGATTAAACAACCAAAACTAGCCCTAGAAGAACTAACAGTAAAAGCTATTCTAGGTCGATGTTTGAAAGAGTTATTCCAACAATGAATACTCTTAGACAAACTCTAAAGCTAGCAGAAAATAAGAAGCCTAAACTCTTTAATAAAATCTTGATTGATCATCAAAAAGGCTTCTTCATTGCTCATTTGAGTCCTTATATATACTTGAGATATCGGCTCCCATCCAAGTCGAAAGCAATAGGATCTCAAGAAAGGCAATTTTCTTTGTCTTGTTTTCTTGATATTCAGCTAGAAGGAAATTCCCATATTAGTGTCTTCAACAATATATTTCCTTCTTGCTTTCTTCAACAATCTTCTTGAAAGATTCTCTCTTTAATCTTGTATTCTTCTTGCAACTATGTTCTTCCTGTACATATGTGATGATCCGGGATCTCAGCAGGAAGAAACTAACGTTGTTTCTCTGTATCTGGCTGGCTGGAAAATCTTCCCAAGATTATCTCTAGAGAATCTTTTATTTCCTTCTTTCTTTCAAGGTGCCCATAACTTGTCAAACTCTTTCATTCTTTTTAGATTGCATTCCTTGTGTCCAAAGCAACTCAAACTCTTTCCTTATTCTGCGAAATTGAATTGATTGCTTCGGTCAAGTCATCGATCAATTGGCTGCTTGTTTCTATGTAAATCTGTTGTCCGTACACTACAAGAAAACTTGGAAAAAACGACGTTATGGGGCGACGGATTCCCATAACGACGGATCGGTAAACTGGGCGACGGAATCTATCCGTCGCCCAGTTTGGCGACGGATAATAGTTATCCGTCGCTTATTAGCGACGGATAACTTATCCGTCGCTAACTTGGGCGACGGATAACTATTTATCCGTCGCCCAAGTTTGACTTTTATTAAAAAAAAAAGAAAATTTTTTTTTTAAAAACTGGCGACGGATAGATTATCCGTCAGCCTTATAGCGACGGATACCTATCCGTCGCCATTTTAAACGACGGATCGATTACGGGCGGACACGTGTCCGTCGACGAAATTTCCTAATTTCACCGGACGGAGGCGAGCCTCATTTTCTTCATCTTCTCCTTCTTCTTCCTCATTCTCTTCTTTTCCTCTCTTCGGTTTAGGTGAATTGTTCGTTATTCCGCCAATCTTGGTGCCTAATCGAAGCTAGTGGACAAGGAGTTTGTTTCTTCGATCAATTTGATTTCTACCGATTAATCAAGGTATTTTGGCTAAAACCTAGTTTTTTAAAATTTGGGGATTTTGTTTATTTTGATTAATTTGAGCAATTATATGTATATATGATAAGTATGTAGTAGTTAGTTTAGTTAATTTGATCAATTATATGTAATTTGTTCAATTTGATAGTTAGTTTAATTAATGATATGAATGTATGTAGTATGTTAAGTTTGGTATGTATGAATGTATGTAGTTAGTTTGATTTGTGTGTTAAGTATATATAGTTAGTTTAGTTAATTTGATATGTTTGTTAAGTATAGAAGTATGTAGTTTTGATTTGATAAATTTGTATGTTAAGTATGTAATTTGATATGAATATATGTAGTAATTGATATGTATAGAGTAATTAGTTAATTTGATATGTATGTTAAGTATATAATATATGTACTAAGATGTTGAAATTGTTATTATATATGTCCAATTTTGTAACACATCGAACACTTAATTAATAATTAATTTATAAGGAACATATAATAATTAACAATTAACCTCTACAATCTTCTTATCCGGATTGGAATCGATCTAATAAATTAAATACGATCTAATCAATTGGAACGTCTCAGGTTAAAAATAAAGTAAACAATGAATTCCGACCGTTCATGGATGTACGATAAATGCGGTAAATAATGAGTTTCTAGGAGTTTCGTAGAAGGGGTTAAAGGTTTCATCTCGTTTGCCATGGGACATCCGGTTTGTGCAATTGGGGGTTGATAAAGTGTCCTTGCACATTGGAAACCTGCGGAAACAAGCAATTTATGACGCCTACTGCAGTATTCGAGCACTTGCGACGTTATGGATTCATGCCTGAGTATCATGTATGGATTCATCACGGTGAGAAGCATTGTCCATGGCATACCTCCGATGGAGGAGGCGGGGTTTGGGGCCGCCTATTGAGTGCCTTGTCGGAACATGTGCATGGTGTATTGGGAGGAGGATGTAGATCTGTTGGAATGCAAGTTACGTGGTAGGGGCGTCACAAGTGATGAGGAGGGGGTGCATGAGAATGAGGAGTTTCATCCGTTTTGTCTCTAAAGCTTGTATAACTAGTAATCATTAGTTGATATATATATGAAACCAAACATTATGGTAAAATTGAAGTGATGTAACTTATATTATGTAATGCCTTAACAATTGGTCAAGCTAATATAACTTATATTACGTAGCAATTGATTGAATTATTGTGAAATTGATTTATTACCGTAAATGAAAGACCTCGATCTAATGAATTCAAGCGTGTCGTTATTATCTAATTATTCAATGAATACCGATCGTGGATGGATGTATTATCGTACTCTCAATGGCGTAGTTCAATGGAGTTTTACGAAAGGGTTGAAGGTTTCATTGAATTTGCAATGTCAAATCCGTCTTGTGTAAAGGATGGGTTGATAAAGTGTCCTTGTGCAATGAAACAGGTCTTGAAACAAGCAATCGTGACTCCTAAAGTGGTAGTCCGACTTGAGGAAAAATGGATTCCTTCCGCATATCGGTATGGAATCATCATGGTGAGGAAGCGGCAATCAATACATATGACCAATCTGAGACAACGTGGAAGGAAGAAAAAATGAACAAGTCGGGAACAATCCCAATCAAGGCGATGCTATTCGAGCTCGAGTCGAACAAATGGTGTCACGATCTTTGCAGGGCGGAGTTCGGACACAACCAACACTGAAACCGAGGTGGAGGTGGAGGAACCACCGAATCCGAGGATCGGTTGTTCTTTGACTTGTTAGAATCATCGAGAAGCGGTTTACCCGGGTGTAAGTGGCCGAGTTGTCTTTGTTATCTCGGCTAATGAGTTGTAAGGCTAATGGCGGCCAATCAAACGAGCTTCAATGAATGGGTTGGCGTAATGTCGGACCTTTGTCTGAAGAAAACCTAGTTCCACCAACTTTTACCAAGCGAAGAAAAAGATGGGATTAGAAATTTGTGGTAACCATAGGTATTGTCGAAAATGTGCATGATATATTGGGAGGAGGATGCGGATCTAATAGAATGCAAGTTACGTGGTAAGGAGCAGTACAAGCGTTACAAGGAGAATGCAAAGAAGCGACAAAGAAAAATCTCTCACATAAGAAAATGTGGTACTTCCCTCTAGCACCTCGTTTGAAAAGATTGTATGCTTCAAGTGCTTCTGCGGATAAAATGCGGTGGCACAAGGAGCGAGTAATCTCGGATAATCTTTGAAGGTGGTAGAATGGACCATCAATGAGACTCACCGCATGGAAATCGTTTGACAAGACATATCCGAGTTTGCGGCCGAATCTAGAAATGTCGTTTGGGACTTTATGCGGATGGTTTTAACCCGTTCGATTAGTGAACGTAAATACTCTTGTTGGCGATTATGCTCACACCGCATAATCGCCCCGGTGAGTGCATGAAGGAGCTATTCATGTTTCATTGCATTGGTGCTGGGCGAAAGATCTGGGTGACGTTGGATGTTTTCTTGCAACCCTAATCAAGGCTGATCGAGTTGTGGACGGATGGTATCTGCATATGATGTGTCGACAAAAAGAACTTCACCTTGAGGCGGCTCTTCTTTGGACCGTGGTGACTTCCTGCGTACTCCATGCTATCTGGAAGGAAAAGCAGGGAAATATGCATGTCCACATTGCTTGGAGGATCTGAGATGCATTTAGGCGAAGGGTAGTGGAAAATTTTGTTGGTTTGATTGTCATCGTGGGTTGCTAGAAAGTGACCATCCGTTCGGGAAGAACAAGGATCAATTCTTGAAAAATAAAGTCGTCGACAAAAAGCCCGACAAGACTTCTTGGTGCACAAATTCTTGCGGAGATTGATAGATTGGGTCTTATGAAGGTGGTGAGCTTGGGTGGATGAAGCATAACGAGAAAATTGGTAAAAATGTGGTTGGAGGAAGAAGCATTTTACGGGACTTGCCTTCTTGGGCGATCTTCTTATCCGTCACAACTTAGATTTCATGCACATTGAGAAGAACGTGTTCGAGAACTTATTCAATACACTTTGCAACATTGAGGGAAAAACAAAGGACCATGCGAAGTCTAGATCCGAGTTGTCGACGTGGTGTAAAGGCTGAGTTGACAAAGAAGGATGAGAATGGTAAGTGGTCGAAGCGTGCTACACAATTGACAACGCTTCTAGGTCAATTTTGTTTGATTGGGTGAGGCATTGAGTTTCCCAGATAATTACGCCTCAAATTTAGAGGTGTGTGGATTTGAAGAAGACAAAGGTTTATGGGATGAAGAGCCACGATCATGTGTTCATGGAGAGGCTTATCCGGTAGCATTTCGAGCTTCTGCAAACACGTATGGACCGCTATCACCGAGTTGAGCTTATTTTTCAAAATTTAGGCCTGAGGGTGGTTCATGATAAAGTGTTGGAAAATCTTGAAAGGAACATACCATTGATTCTATGCTGGCTCGGCGTATCTTTCCACCGAAATTGGTTTGATTCTATGGAGCACTTGTCGGTTCACCTTCCTCATGAAGCGAGACTTCTTTGGTCGGTTCGATGTCGATGGATGTATCCATTCGAGAGGTACTTGGGAAATTGAAGAAGTATGTCAACAACAAAGGTAAACTGAAGGTTCGATTGCCAATGCCTACATTCGAGAGGAAACCAACCTTACGCTCTTATTACTTTGATGAACACGTCCCTCTGAAGATGACAAGGCTCGAAATGCGTACACATTCGTAGTTCAAGCGGATGATGAGTTTTCCCTATCTGTCTTCGAGGTATCGGGAGACCTCTTGGTGCGACTAAGAAAGAATATCTTACGGATAAAGAGTTGAAAGCAGCTCAATATTATGTCCTCACGAATTATGCTGAGGTTGACCAGTATATGGTACTATTTGCGAGGTCAGCAACCATTTATTTAAATTTTAATATAGCTACGCAAGTCTCTACTTCAATTATAGACTTATCATCGAATCAATGTTTGCAGTTTTTTCAAAAAGCGTTGTTTGGAAGAAAATCCTCAGATGACAGAGGATATACTAGAGGAACTACTTGACTCAAAAATTCTCTGAAATTTCAGTTGGTTCCAGAGTATGTCCGAATCTATTAACAACGTCACATGCATATACTTAAAGGCTCTCATGAGTCCATTCAATAGGTCTACACATTCCCAGGTTATATAGTCAATGGCCTTAGGTTCCACACGACTGAATGTAACACGGCCATGGCGACAAGCAACTCCGGGGTGTGTGTTAATGGTGCAGAAGAGTATGGAGACGCTACTTTGTTTGATTTCCACGGCAAGCTAAAACGAATTGTGAGGATTGAATATTCTGGATTGCCATTTAAACGAACCTTCTTGTTTGACGTTGAGTGGTATGATCCTAGTCTTAGAGGACGGCTATAATGGTATATTATGTGTATTATGAGTAATTATATGTGTTATTATAATCTGTTATGTATTATAACTCGTACTAACACATTTTTATTGTATTTATTACATTTTTTTGCGGATGCATGAGAGGCCGTCCACCTATCGTCCCCCCATGTGGCCGCATGATAGTGGTGGGTCGGGGACACCGTCGAACGAGGGCTCGAAGATCGGAATGACGGTCTCAGATTCTGAGACCCCCGAGAGAAGAGCAAGTGGCTCACGGTCGGCCGGACACATCTTTGGAGGGCGACCACGGATTGTCCCTACCGTGTTCGATCAAACAATCCCAACGTCCGTGGGACGGCTTGCTGTGATTTTCCTATTGGTCTGCCAAGTAAGTATTATACATTCTTCTTAAATATGTAAAACATAAGCGATAATGATAGTTGACAAGTATAAATTGTTGTACTAAAGTAATGCATATTCGTTTCTTGTATCTTATACATTGACAACTTATGGCCTCGGGAGGTGCACAACAAACTAGGTGACATCTTAGGAGCGGGAAAAGAGGCGGGGTGGTGAGTGTTGGAGCCACATCTCGGAGCGCATGAGGGCCGAGTACTTGAGGTAAGTTAAAATATGACATTCATTTGTTTGTAATTATAATCGTTTTAATATGAGTGGTATGTTAGCCACTGTATGTGAGTGGTATGTTGGCCACTTTATTTGGGTGATATGTTAGTCACCATTGTGTTAGTAAATTTTAGGACAATGTGAGTGGTATGTTAGCCACTGTATGTGAGTGGTATGTTAGCCACTTTATTTGGGTGATATGTTAGTCACCATTGTGTTAGTAAATTTTAGGACAATGTGAGTGGTATGTTAGCCACTGTATGTGAGTGGTATGTTAGCCACTTTATTTGGGTGATATGTTAGTCACCATTGTGTTAGTAAATTTTAGGACAATGTGAGTGGTATGTTAGCCACTGTATGTGAGTGGTATATATGTTAGCCACTTTATTTGGGTGATATGTTAGTCACCATTGTGTTAGTAAATTTTAGGACAATGTGAGTGGTATGTTAGCCACTGTATGTGAGTGGTATGTTAGCCACTTTATTTGGGTGATATGTTAGTCACCATTGTGTTAGTAAATTTTAGGACAATGTGAGTGGTATGTTAGCCACTGTATGTGAGTGGTATGTTAGCCACTATATGTGAGTGGTATGTTAGCCACTTTATTTGGGTGATATGTTAGTCACCATATACATTATGTTGTTAGGACATGTATTGACTTTGGATGTTGTATGAAATTGGGAATGTAGAAGGAGTACTTCATTCCCGGGAGTTGATCCACAGATCTGGCGTTTAGACTGTGGGATCCAAACTGTCTGAGGATATGGTCTGTGACGTGGAAGGCCATTCGGGATCGGTGGCCCAATCCTCCACAGTTGATGCTGTGAGTGGGCCTTTGGGATGCCTACATGGCGCCGAATCGATGTCGGGGCGTTGCTTGGACCAACAGCGTAACCGCATCCATCGTCACGGCAGAAGGGCCGTTCACCACCTTGGGAGGCGATCTCATTGCGATTATTATCAATCGGTGCGTATATATGTGTTTTGCAATCTAGCATTACGTGTATGCATGAAGTCTCTGCTCTATTACTTGTAGATGATAAATTGTTGACTAGATCTGGTTTGATTCGGTGGCACGGGGAGGTGACATCCAGTATGCCATCTTCAAGAAGGCCAAGCGTATGCGGTATGGACCGATAGGGCCTCGTCTATCTTGGTATGTTTATGTTGCTTAAAGTTCATATTTGTACACTATTACAAGTTACTTTTTAAAAGCGATGGCGATCATTATATCTGCTATTTACGATTTCAGTGAGGTTGATGCTCGGTGGCGGCGGAGGACGAGACGGGTGATGTGTTGTCAACTGAACAAGTTGACAACATCTTCCTAGAGGTCAACAAACCGGACAAGAAAGGACGAATATATGGACTCGGGAGCCTCGGTTTGCATCTGGCTAGTCCGGCGTGCTCCTCATCATCATCCCAGCAGTCCAGACGTCCGGTTTACACACAGGACCAGGTCTCGGAAATGGTGCAGTCGCAGGTCCGGGAACATGTTGCTCGGCTAACTCAAGAGATGGAGCAACAAAGGGACGAGATGGAGCGCCGCGACAGAGAACGAAGGGAGGAGAACGAGCGCCTTGATTCTGAATGGAGCAGTTCATGTCCCAGTTCCGCCATCACCCACCCCCACCCCCGTCTGATAGCTAGTTATGTATCTGTATGTTCGGATTTTTTTCATATTTACACTTGTTTGGATAATTTCTCCAGCTCCGAATATTACTTTTTTATTCATTGAAACATTTTCCGTATTATTGATTTATTATCGAACATTATATTGATTAAATAGGTGAACTACGAAAAATAGGGATTAATATGAAATAAATAGTGACGGAAGTAGTGACGGAATTCACAGTGACGGAATTAGTGACGGAATTCACAGTGACGGAATTTCAAATTCCGTCACTAGTCCAATTAAAATATTTAGCGACGGATAGATTCTATCCGTCGCTATATTTAGCGACGGATAGATCCTATCCGTCGCTAAATTTCGGAATTAAAAAAAAATAATTGGTCAATCCGTCGTCCAATCCGTCGCGAATTGGACGACGGATTGTTATCCGTCGCCACAGCTCCAGGGGGGCGACGGATTTTCTATCCGTCGCCCGATCCGTCGCCAGAGCTGGGGCGACGGATAGCTGGCCTGTAGCGACGGATCTATCCGTCGCTACAGGCCAGATTTTTTGTAGTGGTAATGTTGTTCCAACATTGTATCGACACTATTTCGCAGTGTTGCACAACATTGAAATCCTGCAGTTCACAAACAACAACAACAAACACAAACATTGAACTGAATCATGAAAGATAAGATTATCTAATCAAGTGCAACTTGCACTTTCAAAGAGACCGTTGAGTCGATTCCTCGAAACGTAATCGAGCTCGAGCTCGGATCGCTCGTTAACTTTTGAACTTTAGCTCGTTACCAGATAAAAGACATATAAATATTAAAAGATATATTTAACCGAGTCTAATTAAGTATCAGCAAGTCGAACCCTACTCTACTCGATATATAACATACGACAAATTAGGATCTAGTTTGGCTCGAAGACCTATCGAACAAGAGCTCAAATATTAACGAACGAGCCTAAGTTTCGACACTTCGACTCCATAACACCTCTGTTCTTGTAGATGTATCGATCAACGCATCAGGGAGCAAATGCTTCGACTCCACGGCTTTTTTGCATATGCTAAAACTCTCGTCGTTGGCTTCCAGATTGCTTTCCACTTATCTACTTGGGCATGAAATTTTGAAATGGGACATGGCGGAAAGAGACTCTTGTTTTTTGTTGGGGTTGGAAAACTCTTTTATTCAACAACAACAAAATTATATGTAGGAGGAGTTAAACTCACGACTCTACTACAATACAAAAAAACCAACCCCTTTCTCACTTTCACTCTTTTTCTATCTACCTCGCTCTTCTATGTTTTGTGTTGTGTGTGTCTTACAATTCATCTTAGCATCTCTATTTATAGCTGAAATCTGAGAGTGCTTCCTATTCATAGCAGCAACACCAACACTATTTATGGTGTTCATATGAATTTGCCTCAATTTTCCTTGAGTAGTTCATCCACTTTCAACAATGGAGGCTGCAACATTCATGGAGCATGCTGATGAACAGGGAGAGTCAAAGAGGGAGGCTCAACAGTGAGCTAGGAACAAATGAGCTAGGCTGGATACTCAACATTTTTTTCACTCATGTACTTATCCTTCTGTTGCTGGTGTTGCTAATATGAGATCAGTGATTCTCAGTACAGCAGCATTTTGTACGTGTATTCAGAATTTAAGACAACAAGCAGTGATGGAAAAGTATTACTAGTACAAAAAAAAGTAGGAAAGAGTGAAAAAGAATAGAATACACAATACATCATGGAGAAAACTAATAAGCATAGTTATCCTGAAAATCTTCATTGGCATTAACTTGAACAACTACAGGACTTCTGACTTGATGAAATCCATCAGACCAAGTAATCGAACCGAAGTCGTACCTCCCCTGCGACACCTTCAACGGCTTAAGAGTAATGTAGTACACCAATTCTTCCTTAAAAGCCGAAAAGATCAAGATTCTAGGCCAAACGAACACCTCAACTCCATCAGGACTTACGGTCCTGACGTAGTATATAGCTGTTTTGGCACGTCCAACATTGCGAACTGTTCTCTTGACTGTGGTGGTGCATTTAAGATCTGAGATGGTGATAGATGGGTAGTTCAGGTCCCAATCAGGTACGGCGTGTTCAGGACATCTCGTGCAGGTTGCTAGAGGGCAGATTACCATTGCTTGTATTTGTTCCTCTGTGTAACCGTTGTTGCATAGAAAAAGAACGTAGTCTCGTGTGGTCATGTCGTAGATTAGTCCTGGATTAAATGCCTTTGTTGGGTTTATGTGTCCAGCACCAATGTCGAATGGATCAGAGGTTTTCGTTGATGCTTCTACTGAAATACCATCACCAGTTCTGTCAGAATTATAGGCTGGGGAAAAAAGATAATCAGCTTATCAGCATTTGTCCACATATATATACCTTTTGAGGATTAAGTATATTTACTTTCTTACCAGAAGTCATGAGGGCAGATCTAATTGCAGCAGGGGACCAGCTCGGATGAGCAGATTTGAGGAGTGCAACAACACCAGTTACGTGTGGGCAAGACATTGACGTTCCAGACTCGAAATTCCAACCAACAGAGCGAGCATCAGCTGAAAAAACAGATGGAGGAATGTTTGTAGGCCATGCTGCCAATATGTTGACTCCTGGTGCAGAGATATCTGGCTGTACAAGTAAACATACATTTGAAATCTTGATAGTTACTAGGAGAAAATTCGTTGTGATTTATGAACACTTACTGTGTTGATACCTTAAGAATATCAGGAGAAATCGAGCTTGGACCTCTAGACGAAAAATCTGAAACCACTGGTGCTGGTGAGATTCTGAAGGCTGTTTCACTTGGTAAGATCTGTACCTTGGTCACACTTCATGTTGCAGTGAACTGAATTCATTACAAGTTGAAAATAATTATTAGACCAAGCCTGAATGCATCAAATGACTTACTTTGGATATCGATATATTTTGGTCCCCTGAATGGTGTCTATCCGCACGACAGGGATTATGCTAACAGCAGCAACTGGCCTGGTTAATGGCTGGACAAAGATAAGTGCAGCTGCATTGGCTCTATTCGCTACGTACTCAGCATCTTCACTGTTTATTGATCCCTCGGTGGAGAAACACAGAAGCACTTTCCCAGAGAGCGAATCGTTCCTCCAATTGCTCATATGGCAGATCCTGGATCAACAAAACATTATTAATCAATCAATCCGTGTCTAAGCTGTTACATGGATGACTTATGTATGAGGCTGTGCGTGAGACAGGTAGAGGTCACCAACCCGCCCGTAAAATAGGTACTTGCTTTCGCCAGTGTTCCATGAATTTGTTTGTCTATCAGACCTTCACCCTGCGCAGATGTAATGAAAATAGCTCTAGTTAATTTACAAGCTATCATAATAATGTTCCATGATGCAATGAGACTAAGGATCGTATAGGCCTTTTTCTGAAATGCAGAAATTTAAGAAACATTGTTACCACAAAAGAGCTTCCGTCCTGCAGTAGGATCCTGGTGGGGAAACTTCTGTCCGTCGTGGAAGCAGCAACACATATACTCCAGGGATTAACATTCGCCACAAGAGACAGATCCGGTCCATTATTCCCTGCTGAAAGCACCACACTCACTCCAAGTTGCATTGCATGAAATGAGCCAATATCCGAACTGGAATTAAAGAATGGCCTTAACGGAGGTCCTCTTCCAAAAGAAGCCGATATTACATTCACCCCATCGTGCAATGCATCATCAAAAGCTGCCAGTATATCTTCCCCCATACAGACACCATCAAAGTTTACGTTCCAGCATACTTTATAAACTGCTAGCCTGGCCCTGGGTGCTCCTCCTCGAGCAGTTCCATGTGCGAAGCCAAATAAACCTGTGGTTTTAGCTCTTGATCCCACGGCAGTGGAGGCAGTATGAGTTCCATGACCAAGACCGTCTCGAGATGAAATGTACTCTGGGCTCGTTTTAGTGTCTATCTTTCCATATCGCCTCTCAAAACCAGCAAGGTAGTAGCGCGCACCGATTAGTTTCTTGTTACAATACTTTTTGGGATTAAACTCTTCCCCTGATATGCATTTTCCTTTCCAATGTTTTGGTACAGGCCTCATCCCCGGCTCCTCCTTAAAACTCGCAGAATCTGGCCAGATACCTTCCATTCTCAAAAGGAGCATTGTCAGTTTTGCATATAGGAAATTCCTCTCACATTCTTATTAAAACCTTGTCGGATAATAGTTCATGCATTGAGTCCTCACTATTTCATTTAGTACTTATAGGAGTGAAAATATAACAGATCTGTCTGATGCTTAGCTCTGCTGAAATTAATAAGGCAACATGGATTGCATAACAATTCTTGACGCAAAAGCTTGGCTGTGCGGAAAATGAAATAACATGATGTTTTGAAATTGCACCTGAATCAAAGACTCCAACAATAACATCATCACCATAAGCTAGTTGCAATGGAGTTCCTTTGTTATAGTCCAGAGTAAGACCCATAAAGTCCCAGCTTCTTGTAGTGTGTAGGCTGAGCGTTTCGCTCTCAAACACAGATATAACACCCCTTGTATCTGCATTTGTTTCAAATCCAATCATTATCATTCTACAAACCATGCATAAGAACATTAAATTTTGTTGGATTAATCATCCATTACTTGCTAAGACTGTTGCTTGACTTGCATTGATAGTCGCAGCAAAACCTGAGAACATGTTCTTGTAGCTATAGATAATGGATTCTTTCGCTTCTTCTTGGCTAACAAAGAAAATAAACACGAATATTTCTCAGTCTGCATGCATAATTGGGCCATTGGCTATTTATAAAACACAAGTGGGAATTAGAGCTAGTTAGGCATGCTAATATGGAAGATGTGATGCTTGCTCCGGAAGACCTTTGAAAGACATTGGAGAGAAGCTGAACATGATACTCAGATGTAAGGAACGGATCGTGTTTATGAAGGACATTCCCTAAGTAGACAATGTATACCTGTGTGAAACATGGAAAAAAAGAGAGAATGAGATGACTTATGTATCATTATTAAATGAGGAGACCAGAAACACTTTAAGCAATGAAGTTACATGCGAAGTGGATACTGGGTGAATCAGATAAAGGGAAAGTAAGAGGGACAAGCCCCAAAAGCTACGGAATGCACCACCCATATTGTCTCAATGTGCTCAACCTAAGTGAGATTGCCAGGGTATTAATAGGGACCAAAAAGTTGGCCTCTGCAGGTTAGCTCAGCCATAGTGCTACGTTGACGATGCTGCATAGTATGTACATTTAATACTATTTAATGCTGCATAGTATGTGGTTTATTCTACGTACGCACTATTTGTATTTGATCATCTTGCATTATGAACCCTTGCGTATATACTTTATGAAACATTGTCATAATTGTCAAATAGACATGAATGGGAAGTTCATGTGACTTTCATCATATTATCAGAAATTCAGACTGTTAACAGATGCCACACAACCTCATGTTATCCATCTTTTGCTGATCTGTGTATGTGTTCAAGATTTTAATCTATCTCAAAAGTGAATATTTGAAATGCATTGTAGAGAACATTGAGATACAGTGATAAAGCCTAGTCATTGAACCAGTGAGATAAAACAGATGGAAACTGGAATATCTTGTAAGAATAAAACTAACAGGATTTAACTAGCCGAAATGTTTGGAAGCTACCTGTTATCTCCAATCATTTGAACATTAAGCAGCAATTAGGCAAACTCGGTTTACTAAACAGTCATGAAAACTGGAGTTACTTTCTGTTACACATCCTATTTTTGGTTCTCCTTCATAGCATACATAGGTGAGAATCTGCAAAAGATATAGCATGCATTGGATGGACCTTTCTTTCTTTAATTGTTTTTATGCACATCTAGATTTTTAGCATGCACCTAGTAAACGACTTTATGCCTGTTCTTTATACATACTTATGTATATAGCTTGTAGCTTGTACCAAATTAATATACTTTTACTCGATATAAATATTGTTAGAGATGTAATAGCTAGGGAGTGAACTCATGATTGCCAGTATTGAATCAGCATGAATACATCTACAAAGCAAGCTATAAAACCGAAAATCTCATAACTGAGGGATACATAGACTGGTAGACATAACAACTTTCAATCTAGGTTCATCAAAATGTCAAGAACTGCTATATACCTAGAGATTATAAAGAATCACACTCAGAGAATTAATTAATGCTTCACAGATGGGTATATAGACATTATACTAAAGAAAGAAATCGGTGGCTACGTTTACAACTTACAAGTTCATATATAGGCATGCATGCCTTATACTGCAAGAATTACATTATAGCCTAGATAGTTAGTTAGCTCTGCTCATTTTGTTTCCAAACATGCTCCGTAAGTTATGAGCTATATAGCTATTATATTCCTGCAGGTGTATATGATGAAGGGTCTGAGTCTAGCACCCTTTTACGCCACGCTGTTTCCAATATGAAGTTCATCATTGAGCTTGCAAGAGTGAACATCAACGACGTGGTTCAATGCTCATTCAAGTGAAGAATACTTATGATTGTGTTCAATTGTGTAATGATGCTTTCATGTGCTTCAAGTTATTCACCAGCACAGCTTTTATATGTGAGAGTGAAAAAGCAAAAGTTTGTGAACAGCCTGCATTTAATGAAGTCTTTAGCTGATGAGTATAATGGAAAATAACTGATAAATCATTAGTCTTCAAATGACAGAATATATATGTTCCAAGACTCCAAGTAAAATGTTATAGTCAAGAGAAAAGAGTAACATGATCTGCATGCTCAGTGTACTTGTACATTGTAGAACACTATAGAACTGATTAAAATCTAACAACATGCACTTCTTGGACATATGTAGCTTGCTTAGTTACCAGTTCTGAAGCAGTATTAAATGTAACTCTCCAAGTAGATTGAGACTTCATTTTTTTTTTATCAAATGGGATAGATCAAATCAAGAATACATTACATACTCTGGAACTTTTAATTTATAGTAAATCACCTAGACTGGAAGTATGTACTGATCACTAGTGAGGCGTGACACGAATTAACATGAATGCAAGTATATTGTGGCGTCTTAGGCGGTGAACCTAACTATGGAGACTGGAAATGATCTCCTCCGGAAGGCTTGAAGTTAGTTTGAATCTATATTGATCACCGGGATCGGGAATAACTAAACTGAAAGTTGACTTTGTCGTCTATTTGGTTGTAATTACCTACGCAAGTGTCATAATAATATGTCACTATGAGTCGATCGGTCGGTTAAACCGGACACCCTGTGAACGGACCAGTTACTCATTTTCCATCAATTTTATCAAGACGGACGGTTGGTTGTAAAACTTGTAAGGAGTTGAATTTTTTTTTTTTTTTTTTTTTTGTTCTTCTCAAAATAGGGGTCAATTTAATTTTTCAAACACCAGATTTTGGGGGTTACGACAAAGACCAGCTCACTGAACGTACGTATGTATATCCGGAAAATAGGATCTAACCTATCGCAAAAACTATTCTAATGAAATGAATGGTCAATGTTCTTAATTTCAGGTCAAAGTTTTCCTATACGTCAACTTGAAGTGATTCGTGGATCTTACAGACTTAATGCAAGTCCAACAATTCAAACCAAGGGACAAAAGACAAACAAATCATTCACAAAATTCATGTATCACATAATAAAACAAGTTAAACACCTAATGACTTAAGCTATGTTATTTTCAACTCAAATTTACTGAACTGAATTATAGTATAAAATATAACTAAGCAGAATCGAATCGAATCGAATGAATCAATCGAATGAATGAATGAAGAAATATTGGCCGTTTCTATTCGTCTCAATGTAATGAATCGAATCGATTAAAGCGAATGAAATTGAACTAAACTGTAGTATAAAAAATAACTAAGCAGAACTGAACTGAACTAAACTGAAATTAATAAGTTTTCAGATGAAGAGAACAAAGCCTTACTTTTGTGTTTTTCCTTTTCCTGGCATCGGTTTTTTAGTAATTCAAATTTGATCAATGAAAGAGATTACACAATAGTCGACATCTGTGTTTATGCTATTAGATCACGAAATGTAGTTTTAAAGGAATCACATCGAATCATATTACAGAGCTAATAAGGCAATAGATTTCAGATCTTAAATTCACACATGATAAATTATTAGTTATAATCACAGTCCAGATAATCCAAATTACTACTTCTACTACTAGTACTAGACGGGGGGCTACGGGGCGTTAGATGTAAAGATTTCCACTTGCTTTCTTGTTTAAGGTATGCACCTCTTTGTTTCCATTCCTTACTCAGGTGTGGTGAATATCAGTGATCATAGAGCCGGATCACAAAAAGCATGCCGTTGTCAATGTTTTTATAATACTACACCAATTAATAAGTGCATTTTTATTTTAGTAATTCAATTCATTAAATTAATAGTTAAACATATTTAATTTTGATCAATTTTAGAATGATTTCAATTGAGGAGTTTTATAATACATTGAGGAGTGAGGTGAAACAAAGTGCCTGGAAAGTACATGTACTAATTCATGTGGTCAGTTTAACAATCATCAATAGAAGTATATGCTCAAAAAGCCCGAGTCGTGGATAGAGGTGTTATCTGGTAGGTTCTTGAAACGCATTCTAAGACGCTTAAAACCTAGTCAGTTTAATATTTGGTCCGGCCAACCATATACATTTAAGTTATGTACCATAGGTAATGTATTCATCGATCCGTGGGAAGCGTTATTATCTTAGTTGAATGTATCTTATATATATTTGAAATAACTCTATATCTATATGTTGCAATCTTAATTGAAAAATGTTCAATTACAATCATGGCTTTTCATTACTCGTAGTCATAAATTTATAATCACACATTTAATTAAGAAAAAGTGTATTGTAAAATTTTCTTCGTTAGCTTTGTTTAATTAATAGAGATGATGAATGAATGAATATATGTTTAGGATTTCATTTAATATTAGTTCCACTAATTATGTAGGATTCTTATAATAATATTTTCTAAAATACCAATATGCTCAAAAAGCCCGAGTCGTGGTGGATTGGTGCTCGGATGTTACAAATAAGATCCAATTAATTCTCTGTAAATGCACAAATTAAAGAGAATGAAATTGAAATGTACGTTTAGCTCGACTTCAAATCTTCATTTGCAGTGATATTTAAAATAATAGTAAGAATAACCAGTTGACAAAAATTCAACTCGAATTAATAAAAATTTATTCTAATTTGTACCCAAACAATCTAAATGCCTAGGCATCTAATTGGTCCGGATGAAATGATTGGTTATTTACAACAGCTGGCTAGTACTATTTCTGTAGGGATAGGATAAGAGACGTCTAAATTAATTAATGTATGAGTCGATCGCGTTGAAATATCTTCCAATATTTCAACTTCATTCAAATGCTAGTTGAAAGCGAAATGTTAATATTCCTAGTCTACTGGTAGTGTCTCGGAATTTGAATCTTGATTTGGTGCCTCTCATCAACCATTTCCACTTTCAGCTGTCATCTAAGGTTTAGATACCGTTTAAAAGAAGAAAATAGAATCAAGGCCAAATTGGTTGAAATCACACTATGGGCTGAAAACTGTTCCAACCCATCACTATTCCAGATCCCGTAAGTCCAATATAACAATATTGGCTTGGGGTGACAATTTGTTTAAAATGGTAGGTTCATAGCCACAATTCCTACAATAGTGGGCTCTGTTTTCTTCTGTTGATGCTGCAGACGTCAATTAATGCAGATATATAAAAAATTGTGAGAATATATTCAACAATTGGTTTCAAAAATGCACTCTCAATCCTTCGAACCTCTGGGCCTAAAAAAAAAACCTCTATCGGAATCCATCAAACAAATATACAGTGCTGAATGGAGACCCTCATGATCGTGTGTATAGCTGGAGATTCATGGGCGAACTTTGATGCAGAATCCACAACCGACTTCAACTTGTTCGTGCAGAAATTTAGAGGTATGCTCCGACTAAGTTTTCCGATCGGTGGAACTCTGCAACATGACACTCTGTTTGTGTCATTTTTTTTTTGTTTTTGATTTAATCCTTGAGTTAATAGTTTTTTTTGCCTGTAAATTATGTTTCACACTTGAAGCTGAGTAATCAGCCCTTTTTTCGTGTATTGCATTTTAATTATGATTATGATCAGCATTACAGATGTAGGTTTTTAGTTAAGATCAAAGTTTTCTCTGTTTAGATCATATTGTTTTTGGTTTAGATCATAGTTTTTTTATTTGATATCATAGAGTTTTTAGTTGAGATGTTGTTTGCCCAGTTACACAGTTTTTGGACTGAGCCATCTCTCGCGCAGTGTTTCCTTTGTAATCATACTGTTTTTAGTGGACATCATATGACTTTTGATTGAGATCATAATTATTTAAGTTGGGTTCATATTGTTCTTATTTTGCCTACCTGTAAATTATGTTTCACACTTGAAGCTGAGTAATTACCCTTTTTTTTTTGTGTATTGCATTTTAGCTATGACTACATCACGGTTGTGTCATTTTTATGGTATGAGTGGGATTAATTATGTGCATGATTGTAGCAGTAATGTATGTTTTCACCCTCGAAGTTGTGTAATTACCTTTTTTTGGTTTATTTTTGCAATTAATTATGTTTTCGATTATCAATAAATGCTACCCTTGAGTTTGACGAAGCATCTAGGCCTGATATTTGGAATTCAACAGATGGTGTGAACATGGAACCTGGCATACCGAACCGTTTCACATTCAAGGTCAACAAAGGACAAAAGTGCAGCCTCAATGGGGAAGCAGATTTCCAGAATATGTTGCTTGTATGCCGAGTGCTTAGGAGAAACGATATCGTTGAATTGCACCCGAGGATGTCTTTGGCGATCGTCATAAGCGAAAGTGGGTGGCGCGATGGAGGGACAACGTATAGATATAATGAGCGAAGCGATTCACATGGGCAGGCGAGGGAGAATCTTGATCGAGGCTTACGGCCAATGTTAGTGTCGAGCAATACATGAGGTCACCACATAGCGGGCCAGACGGATCGCCGCGTGGAAAGTACCACGGGAGCTCGAAAAGCGCAAATCGGTTCACTTTAAAAAGTGACAGGCGGATCGGGGCAATGAGGATTTATATCCCGGTGCAACAACAAGAATACCAACATACCCGTGCAATCCCATCGTAGAGGTTAAGGTCCTCAGATCGGCCAATTGGGCATTTTATATTAAAGAAGTTGGTCAGGAGTTTGAAGGTGGCGTTGCCGACTTTGAAGCGGTGATCAAGTTTTACGCAAAGCTAGGATTTCAATTTGACTACGTGCACGAACGATGCAAGTGCGTGGCGGTCAAGTGCAAATGTAGAGACCTGACGGGTTGTAAATGGTTTATCTGAGGATCCATGTCGCCAGTTCTGAGTCGTTCTTTATCGTGAAGCGGACTTAGTACACGTGTCGATGGCTCTCCAAAGTAGTGACTCTAAGAGGCTTGGGTCAATTGATTACTGAGATGGTTAGGGCAACACCAACAATCTCAGCAATCGACATCCAGTATGACTTCAACAAGAATTGGGGGCTGGACATAATATATGAGAAGATCTGGAGGGGGGTGGAGGTTGCCAAGTCCACACCGTTTGGCAATTATGATGACTCGTTTGATGAGTTGCGTTGGTATTCGGAGGGTGTTATGCGGACTAATCCGGGTAGCATTGTCTCAATCGAGACAGAGCCGGTTGAGAACAGGTTCACCAGAATGTTCATTGCCTTCAACGCTTCACTTACGGGCTTTAGGCACTGCCGACCGATGCTCTTTGTGGACGGGACTTTCATGAAGTCCAGATATAAGGGTACTTTGCTGGAAGCTACAGCCAAGGACGGCAACAATGGTAACACACTAATCACTACCTCACTCTCGTTTATAGTGATCATATGTCTGAGTTCAGCAGACCCTTTTTGTGAGTTATGTTGCCACGTTGAACAGTCAGTGTGTATGCTTATTATAACGAGATTATAACTAGTTGTTAAACATCAAAATGGATCCAAGGGATGTGGAATGTGGGTATAATGTTTTTCTTGTATATGGATTACGCAGAAGACTGCACATAATGCTTTTCTCTGTTTACATCATACTGTTTTTGGTTTAGATCATAGTATTTTTATTTGATACCATAGAGTGTTTAGTTGAGATGTTGTTTGCCCAGTTACATAGTTTTTGGACCAAGCCATCCCTCGCATAGTGTTTCCATTGTAATCATACTGTTTTTAGTTTACATCATATGTCTTTTGATTGAGATCATAATGATTTAAGTTGGGTTCGTATTGTTTTTATTTTGCCTACCTGTAAATTATGTTTCACATTTGAAGCTGAGTAATTACCTTTATTTTTTGTGTATTGCATTTTAGCTATGATTACATCACGTTTGTTCCATTTTGTGTTGGACTTAACCAGTTGTGCTGGACTTAACCAGGAATAGCGGAGTAATTCATTTAGGTGTGGGGAATTTACCAGGGTATGCTTAATGATTAATGGTAAAGTCGGATTTGTATAACAAGAATGGGTAGAGATTTCACTTGACTGAACTGGATTTTCAACTTTTGTAGGGCTGTTTCCTGTGGCAATGGCTGTGGTTGCGTGTGAGAACGCGGACAATTGGAAATGGTTTCTCGAAAAGCTGAAAACACATGCCGTTCATGATCGAGAGGTGATGTTTATTTTTGACCGCGCAGGAGGCCTGTTACATGCTTTCAAGGATGTTTATGCAAGGCCGCTACACTTTTTCTGTCTGTACCATCTCATGAAGAACTTGAAATGCATTTATTCTGGAAAGAAGTACTCCGAGGTGTACAGGGGTTACATGTGCAAGCTCCTCAAAGATGCAGCATATGCCCCTTCTGAATACTATTTTAACATAGCTATGGCGAAGTTTCTGGAGAAAGGGGGGGACAAGGCAGCACATTTCATACAGGACCTCCCCAAAGACAAATGGGCAGTTGCGTTTGCCCCTGACGTGCACCGTTATGGGGAACTCACAAGCAACGCGGCCGAGTCATTTAACAATTGGATACTCAGACCAAGGACTCTCCCGGTGACATTCATGCTCGACCAAATTCGTGCTCAAATGATGAGATGGTTCAATGAAAGGAGGGAAGCCGCTGCGAAGTGGACAGGGGCATTGACACCGGCCATGGAGGACAAATGGAATGCTGCACGAGCACTCAGCGCAGGATGGACTGTTTCCCCAACCAATGAGAAAGGAGTGTACGAAGTTCAGTCGACTGACTCTGTCGTGGTATGTCCGCTGTATTATCTGAACCATCTAATTTTTTATTGTTGGTGACCTGCATATTAGCTGGCTGTTGCTGCAATTCTCTGGTCTGAAGTATGATGTTTTATCGAAACAGGTTAACATTCCAAGAAGGTCTTGCACGTGTTACCAGTGGCAGGTGAACGGTTTCCCCTGCGCCCACGCGGTTGTGTGTATATCAAAATCGCAATGGCCTATCACGGATGTAGTTGAGGCTGTGTTCTTTAGTTCAGAGTACAAGAAAGTATACTCCCAGAATATCATGCCAATACCCTCGAGGGAGAAACTTGAATTCATCGACCTCAATCAGCCTACCAAGATCAACCCTCCGGTGGACAGGAAGGTACCAGGGAGGCCAAAGAAGAAGAGGATTCGATCGGCAGGAGAGTCGAGGCGTTCTCAAAATTACCACCCCTACCACCTCTAATCAGATGGAGGTTGACGAGCTAGTTTCTCAACTGAGCAGCAGGCATCAGGCGTTGAGGGTGGCGAACTTCGATAAGCTCGAGACGAGCTACAACGTCTGCAGCCCTCAACAGCGGCGGGAGTGTGGAATCCTCCCTCGAACACTCTCTCAGGAGAGACATCAGCTTCTGGCGGTATGTAGAGGTAAACAGCTCTAAACCATGATCATCGGTGTACTTAACTCCGGCGCATATGAGATGGTCGAGACGAGCGTTGATAGCAGCTTCCATTGGTTTTTCTTTGAAAACTTGTTCTCTTGTAATGACGAATGAAAAGGGATTGGGAGAAGGTGAGGTATTTGTAGGTAGATTAAGGTAGATGAAAGTTTGGAAATGTACATGCATTGAAAAAAAGAAAACATAATGGAAATCTGAATTAGTAACTGATCATGTCATTAACGAGTAACCTGGGGAGATGTTTCTGTTGCACGAGCATAAATGCTATAAAATGATGAAAACTATAATAGAAACTATTGACAGTCTAAATTACTAATGGTTCATGTCATTCTCAAAGTAAAAGCACATCAGACAAGAAAAAATAACAAGGTTCCACATTAAAGGCCTATGATCTCAAAGATAATATCTATGATTTCAGCAGAAAGCCCTATGATCTGAGATGATTACATTTCAAACAGGAGTGCATATTTGATTCACCGAAAATAAAATGAGGAAAACTATGATAGAAACTATTGACAGTCTAAATTAGTAATGGTTCATGTCATTCTCAAAGTAGAAGCACACAGACAAGAAAAAATAAGAAGGCTCCACATTAAAGGCCTATGATCTCAAAGATAAAATATATGATTTCAACATACAACCCTATGATCTGAGATGATTACATTTCAAACAGGAGTGCATATTTGATTCACTGATAATCACAGAGCGGAAAACCCAAGTTCTATTTTTCGCGCACATGGACCACATAAAAGCAAAAAATAGATTCACGACTAATCATGCCAAACAGGTTAAATAGATTCACAGAACACTGGCGTCTAGCCATAGAGTCGCATTGACACATCCAACAGGATTATACACAACAAAAGAACTTCCCAGATGCCATTCTTATGTCAGACACCCTTCGCCGCAATTATAGCCCCATGAAAGGCTGCCGCCATACGGCCCCGGTAGTCAGCACCAGCCTCCATCGTCCACGACACCTCATCAACTTCCTGTGTCCTGATAATCCGCTCAATCGTGTCACATATAACCGGGCCCGAGTCAGGACTCCCTTCAGCCGCTGTGCAATGCCAACGAGCCTCTCCATCTTCGACTGTCGGCTGCTGAGTGGAATCCTTATTCTTAGTGTCTCACAGTGGGCCCTAGCCCTGGCCTCCACATAATCAACCTGTACAGGCACAACAATCGATTCGACGAACAAAGAAGAAAAAGAAACTACAGTTCGGGCACAATTATCTCCAACTGTAAGCTACTGTAAAGCAGACAGAAGACCTTGTACTCACCAGCAACTTAGATGTTAACCAGTGAGCATCCTTCACCCCCTTCAGAATACGAGGATTGTAAAACTCCCACAAGTTCCGTCGGACGGAATAGCACAACAAAGTCCAGTGATCACCGGAGTTAGAAAGTGGACACCTCCCTGCAGTTGTCCTAATTGGGAAAATCCACTTATCATAACGAACCGCCATTGGCAACTTCTCATCTATATAGCAAGAAGCCGCAACCTTGAAGTCAGCTACATGGTTAGACCTAGCTACATATTCCTGCAGCAACACAGATTCCATCACAACCAGGAGAATAAGTATCCAGTCAGCTAGCGCATTCAAGGCAAGTGGTAAACTGGATTCCATAGACAAGCACTCACCCAGACTGAACTCTTGAAGACAAACAGCTTCTGATCACATGTGAATCGAGTCTCCTTTGCCGCACGTCCATGCACAGAAGTCGCCACAAATAGGGCCCATGTGTCGACAATCTGTTCAAGGTTTCACGCCAATATATCAGTTATTGTCCACGACATATAAGAAACCAAAAGTACGTAGCCTTGAGAAAACGTCACTCACCCGGTCGGTGTAACTCCCATGGTTCAGAATCAGCTCAAAGTCCATCGCATTGATCGATGCAGTCAACACGAAAGTTGCTACCTCCAACAGCTTCTCACTGCGCAAATGAAAAAATGAAAATATCTAAGCAACGTAGATCCAAACGGTAGAACAAACCTTATGGCGAGATTAACGCTTCGAGTTGATGAAATAAATACCCTTTGTTCACCGTAGCAAATGTCTTGGCCACCCATTCAATCACATCCGGTCGCACATACTCATATGCAGCCCGGCTTCGGTCAACCCTCAACACCCTCGGAGCAGGTGTGGCAAGACAGCCTTTGTAGTTCAAAACACTAGTTACACCAGGACGACGGCTGTTCAACACTGCCATTGCCTCCTTCTCCCTCATCCGAGCTTGCAGATTGACCTCACTGATTGGGGAGTCACTATTAATCACGGCCACTAAAACCCCACCAACACCAATGCCGCGGGCCACACTAGTCTCTGGTGTGGCGTCAAACACCGGATTGGCGACCTCCACCCCTGATATCCCAGGCGGGTCCAGTGAACTGTACACAAGTCGGTGAGGTTCAATCTTGACGCCCCGTGATGCCGGGTACACCGGTGGGTGGCTAGAAGAAGGCTGACTCACCGGAGTCCCCATAATCCCAAGTGAGCATTCACCCTCTCCCCTGGTCCATATAGGCGCAGACGGTGAGAGGCACGCCAATGCATGGCTAACATCGGTGGTATTCAAGCATCCGGATGGGTCCGATGCCCCAGGAACGCCACTACGAACAGCCACACACGTCGGTGTCGCAAGCGCTTCGGCCTCTGCCACATCTAGCTCCCCATTCCACAAGGCAAGCTCTGCCGCAATCCGGTCATTTTCTTTCTGAAGCTCCATTATCTTCTCCTTCTGCGACTCATCAGACTTCAACAACTCGTCAAACTCTACTGACAATCGTCCATGCTTGCTTTTCCATATGTCACGCTCAGACTCAGCCCGGATCTGTGCACACTCAGCCCTTGTTTTTTCCCCCTGCATTTCATCTATTATCGGCCCACTACGCGACTCTGCGAGATCTAGCATGATCTTCAGCTTGTCAATTTCAGTTTCCAGTCCAACAACCCTAGCCTTGTAAATGCCAACAATCCCATCAAGAGTCAAAGCCATAGCTATCCGGATTGCTGTCTGTATCTCAAGGATCGTGTCAACACGGTCATCTAGTTCTGATTTAAGGCAATTGATCTCTGATTCAAGCATCTTAACCCGCTCTTCCTCCACAACCATAGTCTTTCGCGAGCTAAATTTACCTACCGTGTCAGTCAGTTCACGGTCTTCCCGGTGACCTTCCTCCAGTTCCTTAATGCGGGCAGCTTGTCTTACTACCAGGCTCTCCAGATCATGGGTCCCCGCGTGTTCAGACTTGTTCCACTCAACCCCACTCTCTAGCTGCCTTATTCGCCAAGACTTCGCCTCCACCTCAGCCGCTAGTCGCCTCATATCCCCCAATTCTGCAACAAACCTATTATTCAATTGTCAACGCTCTGCATCAATCCATCCTTCTCCACACGTAAGTAATTGATGCCATCGACATCCTCTTGATACGGACTCAACTTATCGTCAACCGAACATAACGGTAAGCTAGGCCCCTCCTGCGCACACTGAATTCCCGAGCCCACAACACATACGTCATCATCCATACACACATCCTCTAACAGTTCCACAGATTCACCTCCGAACGAATTACCACCATCAAACCCGCCACCACTATCGCTACCCGGGAGGCTTTCATTGCCATCCTCCGCCGATTCAAAATCCGTCTCAACGGATTCACAATTCACCTCATCTGTCGGCTTCACCTGGACATCACCCAACAGCCTGACCTCAAACCCGTCTGGATTTAGTCCATCCGACGCAACCTGCAAGTCAGGCTAGACTCATTAACGTGTGAAACTTATTGGCGCGAGCAGGAATATGCTCACTCGTGTAACTAGTATGAATCACCTCATGCAGGCAAACTGTATCCCATCCGGAGGCTTGGATTCCAGCAGCGAGTGATCGAAGGTCCCACTTACGGAAACAGGGAAACCATGGTCCCCCGGCGCGGGCAACTTGTATGGAGCTTATCCCACAAAGCTAGAACTAAGACATTGGAAATGAAATAATTATGCACATCTCATATAATAAAACAGATACTGATACCCGCAGGGTGAACACAACAAAATTATAAACGGATAATTCAACTCACAAGTAAGAATACAAAACAACCTGGGATCTTTAGACTACTGGCCTTTCGCATGGACTCAAACAACGAATCAACAATATATCCACATCAATCGTACTTACAAATGTTGTCGAAATCCTCCAGGTACTTTACCAACTTCAACCCCACATATGAGTTATTGTTGGGTTTAAAGAGAACCGCCAGGAGCAGCATATGAATCAGTCTCGCCACGTCTTCTGCCACATTCGGTTCAAACTCATCCGCTGCTATTTTCTCTCGGAGCAGCTCGCTAATGATGCCCCTAGTCAACAGAAAAGAATGCGTACTCCATTGTTGCCAGCACCGATCAAGGAAGCTTGATTTCCCTACTATCCCTACAACTGTCTCGATCTGCTCCGGCCCACCCCTGATACCAAAAATTAGCTCTAGGTCGGATCGCCTCGACCGGACAATCTTACCACCTATACGGAATCCCTGTGCAGTAGAGGTGGCCCGGAAATCAGCCCGTTCCATGAGAGATGCTATCAATTCATCGGATTTCTTGTACCTCCGTACCTCTCGCCCATCCATCCGGACGGCTGCATCTACGAAGTACCAGAAGGGGGTCTTTTCCAGAACCTCAAGATGGCCCACCCGGAGACCCAGGCCGCGGATCTCTGTTAGTTCAGTTTCCATGTTGCTCCGATAGTGCGGGTGGGATCGCTCTGCTTCCAGTAAGTAGTCCACAGTATTAACCAATTGTTGTCATACATATTCTAATCAATATATGAGAAAATATATATAAAAAAAATGCACTCTTTGATCTTCGGAGGCTCGGCTTCACATGTGCTCGTACTTCCAACATCATCTTCCGTTTCTTGGCTCGGCGAGTCCCCATTGATGGCCCAGTTGCATCTACAACACGGGCAAAAAAACTATCACATAACTGAGCCTTGAAGGTATCACCAAACCCGCTGGAATTGCATTATACGTGCTAGTATCTGTGCATCGCAAGTTGGTTCCCCAGTGTCAACCTCCATTACTGGATGGGCTGCCAAAAAAAAAAAAAAAAAACCACAATTAGAGTAATCGCCTGCCCGTTTTACATGCATCGATGTAAACATAAGGGAAATGCGGTCGGGAGACAATCCTACCAGGGTTATCCGCCGAAGTAACCAGCCCTTCCCCGGTGTATTCATCATCAGTCATCGCATCATCTACACCACAATACAAATTCATGAAGCCACATCCTGTCATGTACTGGTAACTCAAATCACACTAATTTGTATAAGAGATTTCACCTGTATCAACTCGATTGACAATGCGAATCGCCTTTCCCTTCCTCTTAATCCTAATCTCAGGTGTATCTGCCACCGAACATAAAAAAAAAAGCGAGCCATGACTACCGTCTACAACCAATAGTCAGAATATATCCATGCCTACTGACGTCAACAAACACTCACCACAGACACCATCCAACCTCACATTGCAAGTCCCGTCGCCGCTGTTCCCTACTACGGCTGTGCAGGAGCTCCTACGCCTACCACCTTTCCACCCCCCCACGTCCAACTGCACATGTTTGCCCGTCGGGCCTCCAGTAGGAAATCACATACCATTAGGCCCCAGACGATTGGTACACATAATGTGCAATTACGGGGTTACACGATGCATAAAATAACTAGCGATTACACTAAACGAGCATCACCATCAAAGGAATGAACAATTAAAAATATAATCCGGACAACAGACAGTTGGATATCCTCCTGCCTCAGTCAAAAAAAATATAATCCCACACCGTATATAACTGGCACATTCCCTGTAATTAGCCCAAGCAGCCTTAGGATCTCAAGCAATAGAAACTCCAACAACATAAGAACAAAATGAAACCGTTTTACAATAGATGAATCAGAGACTCACTAATCGAGGGTCCATTCATATAAACCGCTAAGGGACAATTGAAACACAGTAGAAGCTGCATCAAACATATACCGTAATATGGCCACCAAAAAAAAAAAAAAAGGAATGCGCATCTGAGTTTACAGCTGGGCAACAAAACATCCACCTACATCCAGTGTGCTTAACTGGGCCGGCGGTCAAAACTCCATCATCAGCTCGGCATTCAACGCCTGCCCGACCTAACAAAAATAAAAAACAAATCATGCCCAATTCTTCTTCAGCCGATCCGTCAATACGATCGAAGCAAAAAAACAATATGATCTCAACTCAAAAATCTATGATCTTAACTGAAAAACCTTTGATCTCAACTAAAAACACTATGGTCACAGTGACAACCCTGTGAGGGATGACTCACTCCAAAAACTATGTTCACATGCAAACAACATACAAAAACAAGTGAAAACGCTATGATCTCAAACAGAATACACAACACCAACCACCACTTAAATGTAGGTGTAATCATCAGACGGCCGGAATAACTCCGCCACTAACCTGCTTCATGTTTCTCCCATTTGTTTGAGTGTGCTTCGTCCGAAGGTTCCATAGTCGTTGCCCAATTCTCCCAATTCTTCCTCTCACAATTTCACAGTTACAATTGAAAATGATCAACAGTAGACACTGTTGCTACATATGGGGGAAAATAATTCGGGTGGTTGCCAGGTCACCGATTTCCGGTACTGTTGACGGACAACAGCATTAAATGCACTGCATGCCCACATGGCCCAAAGGGCGGCCTTGAACACATTGCTTGGCTGCTGAGATGCTAGTTCTTCTTTCATGAGCTGAAGCTAGTTTACTAGCTGTTGTACCTGACATCGATTTGGAAAAAAAGGTGTGTGCTGGGACAGATTCACTTGAATATTGTGGGCTGGAAAATGAGTTACCCTAGAATCAACGTCACATGACCATATTTTGTACATATAAGTACATGATACATCCATCTACACCTCACCAAATTCATTCAGTTCTACGTGGAATTTTGTGAAATTAGTTACATTTTAGTCAGTATATATTTCAATGTTATTTTTTTGTATGTTGACTGCATATATAATTTTTATTAAATCTCATATAACTTTATCTAAAAAAATCTGAAAAATATATGGAACATATATTTGAATTCGTCGTGACAAAACGAATCCATAGACACCAATCTTGAATACTATTATTAATTAAATAAATTATTTTATCTATTAAAATAAAATATAAATTTATTAAATAAGATAAAATGAAATACTGAAATTTTTAAAAAAGAGCATTTATTAAATTAATTAAATCTTGCGTGGAATTAGTTGCATTTTCAACCGGTATATACATATTTCACAGTTTATTTTTGGTATGTTGGTTGCATATATAATTTTTATTAAATCTCATATAACTTTATCTACAAAAATTCGGAAAATATATTGAACATATATTTGAATTCCCCATGACAAGACGAATCTATAGACACCAATTTTGAATACTATTATTCATTAAATAAATTATATTATTTATTAAAATAAAATATAAATTTATTAACAAGATAAAATGAAATAATTAAATTTAAAAAATAGATAATTTATTAAATTAATTCAATCCTACGTGGAATTTTGTGGAATTAGTTACATTTTCAACCAGTATATATTTCACTATTTATTTTTTGTATGTTGGCTGCATATATAGTTTTTATTAAGTCTCATATAAATTTATCTACAAAATTCAGAAAAATATTTATGTTTATATTAATAGATATTTATATTTTCAATTAATATATAATAGATATTTATATTTTCAATTATACATTTTGATTCTACGGTTGAGCAGATTCCGAATAGGGGAGAGAATTTTGTTGCATCAAGTTTTGCTAGGTTAAACGTGAGGAACTGATGCTAATGTTTTAGCACTTAAATTATCAGTTGGGTGTTCTTATATAATATAATACTCCATCTGTTCCATTAAAAACTTCATAACTTTCCTTTTTTGGTGTTTCCTATAAACTTCCTAACCCAAAAAAGGAAAGTTATCCCACTATCTAATTCTTTATTATTTCTCTTTCTTACTTTATCATCATTTTATTCATTCTCTCACTTACTTTATCTCTCACTTACAACTTTATCAATATACTACCACTCACAAATTAATATTTAACTAATTTTCCTTAAACTAAGATAAAGTAGCTCCTTAGGAAGCTTTTAATGGACTGGATGGAGTATAATATGAAGATGATGAGCTAAACCCACCAGATTCATTCAAATTCCATCCATCCTACGTGAAATTTTAATTCTACGGTTAAGCAGAGTCTGAATAGGGGAACGTAGTAGTATTGTTGCTAAGATCATGTGAGCAATGTTATTGATTGGTGATAAAATTTTATGTCTTATGGTTGCTGAAAATGCAGAAGGTTTGCCGGCCAAATTAAGAACTAAATTTGTTCGAGATTTCGAGTGGTAACATTTAGTAATTGATAGGGATTTTTCTTTGGTGATTAAATTTCTTAAATCGACAAATTTTAGCTTTGCCCCTTTGTTTCACTTTTCAAAGAAATTCACGTTTTTGATGGAAAATTTTGTTCCATATCTTTCACTATTAAACCTACCTATATACATATCATTAATCATTTATCTCCATCTTCATGCCCGATATTGATTATTTGTTTGTATTAATAAAGAAAAATCAATTTGTCGTATTTTTTTCTGATTTATTTTTTTACGTTTCAATTGGTGTTTCTCCAATTATGGAGGATGGTCCAAGCATAAAAGAAGTAGAAAAGTACTAAATAATAGACTTATTTAAGTGATAGTTATGATGAGAATAATTAAGTTTGAGTGTACATCTTCAACAAATTAAATTAAAACATTTCAATATAATAGATAGATGTTGATGAAGTGGATTATATACTATGGCTCTGTTTAGCAAAACTAGTTGATAAGCTAGCTGGTAGCTGATTTGGTAGCTGATAAGCTAGTTGGTTTTTATAAAAGTGTTTCGTAAATCAATTAGCTGATAAGCTAACTGATTTGCTAAATATGGTATGAAAAAACAAATCAGCTAGCTTATTTTTTTGATAAGCTTCATGAACAAGCTTATCGGATCAACTAGTTTATCAGCTACAAGCTAGGTGTTCATGTAACAAGTTTATTACGAAAATAAGCTCGTCAAACTGATAAGCTAACTGATAAGCTCGTGCTAAACATAGGCTCTGTTTAGCAAAACTAGCTGAAAAGCTAGCTGGTAGCTGATTAACTAGCTGGTGGCTGGTTAGGTAGCTGATAAGCTAGCTGATTAGGGAGCTGAGAAGCTAGCTGATTTTAAATGTAGGTGTTTAGCAAATTAGCTGATAAGCTAGCTGGTATTTTGTAAAATGACATAAAAGGGCATTACTCTTATTTTTATTTTATTTAACCTTTCATCGTATTATTAGTCTATAGCTTTTTAAATAATAGTACATCACATTTTGTCCAATTATTCTAAAATATATTCAATGTACTTTATATCGTCACTTTAATAATATCATCAAAATTATCAGAAGTTGAAAGAAATATTTGTTGAGCATTTTAACTTAGTAATGAAAAAAATCAGTAACTGATGTGTACTACATGTATGCATTTTAAAGAGATGCGGATGCATTAATCCTTATGCTAGTTGCAAACAAGTACACAAAATGTATAATAAAGGATCCAACAATATAAAATATAAGTCGAGAATAATAAATAATAAAAACAGTTAGTTTTCCCTTTTTTTTTCTAATTTATGTCAGGGATATTTTCGGAATGAAAAAGATAAGGAGCTTTTTTTTAAAAAAAAAAGCTAACTTGGGTAGCTTCTTAACTAGCTAGCTTTTCAGCTAGCTGATTTAAGAAGCTGCGCGTTCACGTAACGAACTTTTTATTAGTCAATGGTAAAAAAAAACTCATGGAGCTGAAAAGTTAGCTGAAAAGCTAGTGGTAAACATAGCCATAGTATATAAGGACAATACTAAGCTAATCCAACCTTACAAGAATGGAACTTATACACCCTTAGACCATTCACAATGTCATGGTGATGGTCGTGAATAGTGGCATCTGTGAGCCACGACTGAAACGACGATAAAATCTGGAAAAATCATGTCCAATGGGTCGTGGCCACAACCATGAATAGTGTTTTTAATAGATTATTATTATTATTATTATTATTAATTAAATAAATCATTTCATTCACTATAATAAAATAGCAATCTCATATAAATTTATCTACAAAAATCCAAAAAATATTTTTAACATATATTTGAATTCGCCGTGACAAGACAATTCTATAGACATCAATCTTGAATACTATTATTAATTAAATAAATTGTTTTATTCATTAACATAAAATATAAATTTATTGAATAAGATAAAATGAAATAATGGAATTTTAAAAATTAAAAATGACTCATTAAAACACATTATAAATAATAAACGTAGCATCAAGCGTTAAAAAGGATACTCATTTTAAATAGTTTAACATCAAACATATATATATATATATATATATATATATATATATATATATATATATATATATATATATATATATATATATATACCATACCATTTGTGCACTTTCGGTTATTCTGGGCACTTTCGTATGTTTTTCTACTATATTCTAAAGTTGATGATTTACTTTGAAGCACACATGATCCGCATGTGCATAAATGATACTTGAAGCGCTTTCTAATTACTTGGACATTTTCTAATACAAAATTAATGTAAAAAGAAATTTATTTTAAGTTGTATTAACTCTCTACGTTTCATTTTATTTTTGAATTTATGTTTCGACTTTTCTCTAAATACTTATGTATGAAATATAATGAATAGTCGTAAGAGATAGTGAATAAAGTAGAAGAGGTGAGAAGGTAAAGAATAAAGTAATAAATTAATTTTCAATTTTTAGGCACGTGAGGATGAGATCTATCCATATATTATAAAGGCGAGTTTTTATTATCAATTCTAACTATAGTACTTTGGCCCCAAATCAATGTGAGAAATACTTTCATTTTTTCTAGATTAAAAAATTACAAAACAATTATAATCAGGGTAAATTTATTTTTTAGGCCAAGTTAATGCGTATTTGGTTCTGTTACATTTACAATTTTAATCTAATTTTGGTTACATAATTCTGCCAATGATATTAATTCTTTGTAACTATTTATAAATGTGATCAATCAAATCTTCTAAATCCCATAATTCCATCAAAATCGCCATCCACACACTAATTTTTTTAATGGGCATGAATCCAGATGGGAGGACCTTTGGATCTATGCTTGACATAGTCCCTTCAACTGATCTTTTAAGAATGTTCTATGAATCATGTACTAGACATGCTCTTATCAGTTACAGAAGATAGAAGAGACACACGTGAGCTAATTGGTGGTGTGTTGATCTTTACATGTCTATCAACAACATTTTACAATGTGAAGGCTTTCAATTTCCTTTTCTTTATGTATAAGATTCGATCGGGAGGATGAGGTATAAGGTTTCTCTTCTCTATGATCTCTGGTATATACTCGAACCCGTTCCATACATTTGTTACAAGACCTGACCGCAACATTTTATGATTAAATTAGTAAAAACTACATTTTTTTTCGGCGGAGGGGGGGGGGGGTCTACATATACTCTCTAGGCGGGGAAACTCTCTTCGATCTTCTCTCTACTTTCTTGATACATAACTGTTGGTCCAGATAACGACAAAGTAAAAGACTGAAGGGGGGTGTGGGTGAATAGTCTTTTCAACTTTTGACGATAAAACAGTTTCTCAGATATATGTGAAGGTATCTGATACTTATATTCAGAGAGTGGAAGACTTTTGTGATAAGTGCACGTGCTCAGCAAGCTATAAAGTGTGTAAGTACTCAGCAAGAAATAAGTAAGCAATAAATAAAGTGCAGTAAGTAAATAACACAAAGCTTTATAGTGGTATCTGAAGGTGGCGTAATCCCTCAACTAATCCACTCGCCCTTTCTCAGGACTTCAATCCACTAAGATAAGAAATTGAGTTCCCTTTACAAAGTCCTATCTTTTTATCCCTTTAACATTAGGTTCCCAACCAAGTGTTCCCCCTGAGTTATTCCCAGGTTTTCTCAACCAAGTACTTCCTCTACTCAGTAACCTTTGAGCTATTCCTCAGCTTCCAAAGCCAAGTACTTCCTGTTCAACGCCGGTGTGGTGTTGGTTATGGTAGTTTGTCAGGTGAGCAGGCTCTTAATAACTTATACAGTTCTCTAGGAGTGCTCTGTAGAAACATGCAAGCTCACTTAATACACTTTTCAATGCATGGTAAGTTGTTCTTTACTTACCCAAGTCTTGATGTTGTTCAAGATAATGAATCACAGATATGAGTCACAACTATATCTTCTGGATTCAACTCCTTCACAATATGCAATTCTTGTTTAAGGATCAGGACATTTAGAACTTTCGTGCTACTTAGAATTCAAGAGATTTTGTCGCAACAGTAAGTTAGAGAGTAAGTAGGTATGAAGGCTTGTATGCTTGAATATAAATTGCAAGTGATGTTCAGTCTAAGGTGTAAGTGTGTCTTTTAAGCATTCTAAGTGGTGATATTTATAGTTGAAAATCATGCCGTTTGAATAGTATCCGTTAGGCACAATATATAAAATTCAAACTATTGATATCTGAAGTTAGCATGGCAGAGAGATTTGTCTCTTTACAGAGATTTCCTCTTTTGCTTAGACATCTCTGTCTGTGTAATTAATGCACTGCATGTACTAAGTTTTGTCCTGTAGTGTCAACGGAACAATGCAAGCTTTCTGAGGCTTTGCAAGTCCTTGCTCAGTGACCTATTGTGCATCAGAGACCTATTGAAATACTTGTCTTCCAAAGACACTTAATTTCTTCAAGGTATCTGAGCCAAGGTATCTGAGGAGACACTTCTCCTTAGTTTTCATCAATCTTGTGCAGTCTTCTAATCTTCAATAGAATTAGTTCTTGTGCTGGATGCTTTCTTATAATTAGTCTTCTTCAAAAATATAAAAATTATATTTAGAGACCTAACATCCTATACAAGATTTGCTAGACTAACATACTCAATAAGCTTCCTCTTTTACAATGTTCAAGTGAACTAAGAGTACTAGTTACCTTTCTGAGCTAAGATAAATCATTAGGGTTTACTGATCAAAATCTAAAAGATATTCCTAACAATAACGGGCCTGGGGGATCTGATACTCTCTAGGTGGGGAAACTCTCTTAGATCTTCTCTCTACTTTCCTGATCTCCATAACGAACCTGGGGTCACCGATACTCTAGGCGGGGAAAATGTCTTCGATCATCTTTGTACTTTTTTGATCTCCATGATGGGCCGGGAGGGGTGGGGGGGTCTGGCAGTTACTCCCTAGACGGGGAAACTCTCTTCTATCTTCTCTTTACTTTCTTCATCCATAAAGGGCCGCCTGGGGTGTTGGGGGGGGGGGGGGGGAGGGCAACGGTACCATGTGAAATTATGTTCGTAGAATAATAATTTTTGTGTCTTTGGTGGGATGACGCATACCACTGCAGGGTTGCTGGGAACCGGTGGGTTGGAAAAAATATCCGTAACATGTGAAATTACGTTTGTATAATATTTGTGTGTGTGTGGTGGGGTGACCACATATCACCGCGAGATTGTTGGGAACAACCCTATTGATTGTGTTGTATACTTTTGTATTTTATTTTGGTTCCGTTTGAGGGATAATTTTTTTTGTAAAAAAACATGTACCTGTTACTAATTAACAAGTCAGGTACTGTAGGACCCTATTTTTACATTTTCTATAGTTAACATAAATAAACACTCAATAATATAATATTGGATGAAGAATGACTACCGACCGACACCACAACCAACGTTGTCTACAAGGAATTTTGACTATCTTATTTTTTCAATTAATTTATTTAATCTTCACATTTCTATTTATTATTAAAAGTAAACTATATCGTGTCATCGCCACGGGTTAGTACTAGTATATTATATAAATCACGACTGTCTAAACCTCACCAGATTCATTCAGTCCTACGTGGAATTTGGTGGAATTAGATGCATTTTCAGCCAATATATATTTCATATTTATTTTTGGTATATAGTTTTTATTAAATTATATATATATATATATATATATATATATATATATATATATATATATATATATATATATATATATATATATATATATATATATATATATATATATATATATATATATATATAGTATATCGTGGGCCCATTAACCCACAGGTCCCAAGTTATCAGTAAGCACATAGTTTAGATAAGTCTTAACACAAACACTATTTTTAATCATGAATATGATTAGAAGAAAAGATACTGTTAAAAACAGTAGACGAGAGGAATATGATATCCCTCAAATTTTAGACTTATTAAATAGATGGACAATTCCTAGAATTGAGCCTAAGGTTATTTACCAATTAGGAACTTTTGAGAAATTAGGTTTAAAATAGGTAGTAAAAACTACTGAGGAATCTGTCTCGCTAGATAATGATGAATTAGTAATAAAATTACTTAGTGAGAAAGATATAGTTGTTTAAAAAAACCTTTACAAATTTCTCCATATAGGTTTAGTGCAAATTGCTTTTAAACCTAGAAGGATTACCTGAGAGTTTTATAGTTGCTCTTAGAGATGGTAGAAACTTAGATTGGAAAAAAAAATCTTTAATAGGAATTATACAGTCTAGTTTGGCCCATGGTCCAGTTTATTTTGATGTTTATCCGAATTTACAATTATCTTTATCAGATATTAATATTTTAGATTCCTTAACATTAAATGTTAAGACTAATGGTTATAATTATATTGCTGGCATAGAAATATATGTATCTGTTATAGGATTTATTATAAACCTTTGTTTACTTTAAATCCACATTGCCGAAGGGTTGATAAACCTTTAAATGAAACTATTTTAATTGAAACAAATTTTAGCAAATCTAAAATTACTACTCGAAGATCCATTAAATGGGAAGAAATAGAATTTCCAGAAAATTGGACAATTCAACAGGCTGTGCCCTCACAACCTGTTATTCAAAATAATTTAATAGATGTTATCCAAACACCTGAAGGTTTGGTAAAAATGCAATTTGAAAATAATAACAATTTAATAGGATCTTCTTCGAGACTTATTAAGTCTTCATCCATGATCCTTTATATCTTCTATAGACTATGTAGTTGAAACTCCTTCTAGGATGTCAACCTCTGCGAAAAGCAGAATGCAAAAATCTGTAGAAACCATACAAGAAGATCATATAGATGAACTTAGAATAAATAGAGATCGTGATAATATTGTTAAAGGAGTTAACTATACTCCAAGTGAAGCAGATATAACTGCCTCAGAAATGGAATTTCGTTATTAATGGATTTAAACCACCCAATTAATTTTAGCCCTGGCTCGTTGGCTAGGCAAAAGATTAGGGATTAATTCACCCAAATGGGAACCTTTTAAAAATTGGTTTTTTGCAAACTTTTCTCAAAGTGAAAAAACTTATATTCAAGAAGAATTTTATAAAGATTGCGGGGAGCATAATACTATGATTCCATTTGTTCCTTGGTTTGTTTCAAGATATGTGGAACAATATATTTCAGTATTAGAAAGAAATTCTAAACTTTCAACTGGAATTTTTTTACAACAAGTCTATCCTCCGCAACAGTTGTTTCAGATTGAAAAGGGAAATCATAGTTTTCTAGCATTTGCAAAATTACTGGAAGATGAAACTCTACCAGTAACTTGTAGACAAATAAACAGAATGATTGAACAACAAAATTATACTAATCTGTTTATAAATGTCCTTGGAGAACATTTGACTTCTCTAAGTGAAAGGGTAGAATTGGTACTAAAAACCATTAACCCTAATCTTCCTTTAAAAGAAAAGGAAAAGGAACAGGATTCAGCCTGTCCTAATATCCAACCACCTCCTGAAATAGCAGACTTTAAGTTAAAGTCTATGAAGGAACTCGAGAAGTTCTTAACAGAAAAATTCAAGGATATGAAAGTAACAACTTTACATGATGTTGTACAAGAAAATTCTGATTACAAGCAAGTAATCAATGATGAAATCAATAAGCTGGAAAAATGGGCTGATAGACCCACCCAGAGAATGTACTATTATAGGAGACCTTCTCCTATAGATACTTTACATGAGGAACAAGAGTATATCCTGAATAATAGCTATAATGGCAAAAATATCTATGAATGGAACTTAGATGCTTATGCTGATAGGCAAATATATAATATGATTCATAGAATGCTTATGTATTCTACGATTTGTAAAACAAATGGTAACACTGACAAAAATGTTGCAAAAATGATTGTCGCTGGTTTTACAGGACAATTAAAAGGTTGGTGGGATAATTATCTTTCCCCTGAAGGAAAAGATCATATTTTCAATAATGTAAAACAGGAAGATCAAGTATCAGTCGAAAATGCAGTTTATACTTTAGTAGTTACTATTATTGAACATTTTACTGGAAGATATTCCGATAATAGTGAAAATATCAGAACTGTTTTGCAGAATTTAAAATGTAAAACACTGACTGATTTCAGATGGTATAAAGATACTTTCCTAAATAGAGTAGTGGAATTACCTGAATGCAATAGTCCACATTGGAAATCAAAGTTTATTGACGGACTTCTTGCATTATTCGCAGAAAGGGTTAGAAAAAACCTTAGAAAAGATAAGGTTTCTATCCCTTATGAAGATTATACTTATGGCAAACTAATTGGAACTTGTATAGAAGAAGGCTTAGCCTTATGTAATGAGATCAAATTAAACCAACAAATTAAAAGATAAAATTTGAAAGAGAAAGCCCAGTTGGGACAGTTCTGTGACCAATTTGGTATGGATGTACCATCCACATCAAAACCCCATAAGTCGAAAGACAAGTCGGCCTATAAGGGAAAAAAGAAGAGACATTACTCTCCTAAAAAATTAAAAATCCGTAAACACAGAAAAGAAGATAGAGAAGAAAGAAAACGGATTCGAAAGGAACTTATAGTTTGTCGCCAATGTGGTAAATTTGGTCACTTTGCAACAAATTGTTGGACCAAGTGAAAAATAAACAGATTAAAAGATGATAATGATTTAAAAGAAACTCTTTCAAAAATACTCTTAAATTCTGATGAAGAAAAGAGTATAGACTCTTCTGAAGAATCAGATACTTCTAAAAATACTGAAGAAGAGAACATGAAAGTTCTTGATCAAGAATCAGTTTTGTTTGATTCAGAGTCAGATTGTGAACCTTGTATCCTTGGACAACCATGTATCAAGGAAAAAGGAAACACAGATAATGATAAATTCTTTAATAAAGAATTTTACAATATTCTTTCACAATTTCAAGGAACTGAATTAAATGTTTTGGATGGCAATAATATTATTGAACTTCTAAAAACAATTAAAGATCAGGAGTTAAGATCTAAAATTATAGATCAAATGGAAAATATTCCCAGTACTTCCTCGGTTTTACCTGAACCAATGGTTTCCCCTGAGGATTTTAGAAAAAATGAGCCTTACTCTATGACAGAAGTCTATAAACTTTTAAAGTAAAGAAGAAGAATCGAAACTCCTACTTCTACTCATGATTTAGAAATAGAAGTTGAAAACCTTAGAAAGGAAATACAGGCTCTACAAAGAGAAAACAAATTAATAGACTATCGAGTTTCTAAACTCGAAAATTATACAAAAGAAACTAATCACCCTGCTACTGGTGAATCAAGTCGAAGTAAACCAATAGCTCAACATTTTAATTCACAAGTGGATGATAATTTTCTTTCAACTTTAGAAATGGTTATATCCCAAAAATGGTATATTAAAGTTACCTTATTAATAGATGACTATTTTTCAAAAGAATTTACTGCCCTTATAGATAGTGGTGCAGATTTGAATGTAATACATGAAGGATTAATTCCTACAAAGTATTCTCACAAAACTACACATACTCTTTCTCATGCTGGAGGAGAAAAATTAAATGTAAAATATAAGCTTCCTAGAGCTTATATTTGTATTGATAAAAATTGCATTCAAACTAGTGTTTTACTAACAAAAGATATTTCTAATCAAGTAATACTTGGTACCCCTTTTATTTCAAAAATTTATCCTTTTACCCACGTGGATAATACTGGTATTACTGGAACCTTTCAAGGTGGAAAAATCCATTTGAAATTTATTACGAAGCCAGTTAATAGAATGTTACATGAGATGTATGATCATCTCACTATAAAGATGAACCAGATGAACTTCTTAAAACAAGAAATAAATTCCTTGACTATTGAAGAAAAATTATAAAATCCCAAATTACAAGGAAAAATTAAAATAATTGAAAATCAGCTCTCTTTAGAAATTTGTAATGATCATCCCAATGCATTCTGGGATAGAAAGAAACATATAGTTAGTCTTCCTTATGAAGAAGACTTTGATGAAAAAAGAATTCCGACAAAGGCAAGACCTTGTCAAATGAATTCAGAATATTTAGAACTTTGTAAAAAAGAAATAGAATCTTTATTACGGAAAGGCTTGATAAGTCCCTCTCAATCTCCTTGGTCTTGTACAGCTTTTTATGTTAAGAAACATAGTGAACAAGAAAGAGGAGCTCCTAGACTTGTGATAAATTACAAACCCCTTAATAAGGTTTTAAAATGGATTAGGCATCCTATTCCAAATAAAAAAGATCTTTTAGAAAGATTATATGATTCAATACTTTTTTCAAAATTCGATCTAAAATCAGGTTATTGGCAGGTACAAATCGACCAAATGATAGGTATAAAACAACCTTCAACGTTCCAATAGGACATTATGAATGGAATGTTATGCCATTTGGACTAAAAAATGCTCCTTCTGAATTCCAGAAAATTATGAATGATATTTTTACCCCTTATAGTGAGTTTATATTAGATGATATCTTAGTTTTCTCAAAAGATATTGAAACCCATTTCAAACACTTAGACATTTTAAAGAAAATCGTTATACAAAATGGTTTAGTTATTTCAAAACCAAAAATGTCTTTATTTCAAACAAAAAAAGATTTTTGGGACATTATATAGAAAAAAAGTAATATTATCCCAATAAACAGAAGCATTGATTTTCCAGACAAATTTCCTGATGAGATAACTAATAAAACTCAGTTACAAAGATTTTTAGGAAGCTTAAATTATATCTCCTCTTATTATAGAAATATAGCCCAGGATACTGCTATTTTATATGATAGATTTAAAAAGAATCCGAAGCCTTGGTCTGAAGACCACACTCAGACTGTAAGAAAATTAAAAGAAAAAGTTAAGACTTTGCCTTGCCTTATGCTAAGTAATCCTGCATAGGATAAAATTGTTGAAACCGATGCTTCAGATATAGGATATGGAGGTATCTTAAAACAAATAGACCCCCAAAATAAACAAGAATATCTTGTTCGATTCTATTCCGAAAAATGGAATAATAGCCAGAAAAATTATGCTACTATTGCTAAAGAAATTCTTGCGATTGTCAAGTGTATCTTAAAATTTCAGGATGATTTATACAATAAAAAATTTATAATCAAAACAGATTGTAATTCTGCTAAGTTTATGTTCAACAAGGATTTCAAACATGATGTTTCTAAACAAATGTTTGCAAGATGGCAAGCTCATTTAGCTCCTTTTGATTTTGAAATCATCTATAAGAAAGGAGAAGAAAATAGTCTTCCAGATTTTCTGACTCGAGAATATATTTCTTAATTCTCTAGGAATGTACCCACGAGGTAGAGGCTCCCCCTCTTATAGAGGAAGAGGAGGAAGGGGATCAAAAAGAATTTTGGCCCAATTCGGCAAACAAAAGCTTATAGCTATGGATTCGTCACAGAGTTCTGGGGCTCAAAGCTCGGCAGAATACCAAGAATTTCTTGAGTATAAAAGAAAGAAGTAAATTCGATCTTTTTCTAAAATAGTAGCAGAAGAATCTGAAGAAAGTCAGATTAACTATATCGAAAACCGATACCAAGAAGTAATACTTCTATTAGAAAATAGGGATATGCGATGGGCAGACAACCCCTGGACCTTGATGACAAGGTATTTGGATAGGGCATCATATGCCTTAGGATCTTATAAAACAAGATCTTTTTATGAAAATATTTTATCAAACACAGGTTCTTGTGAAATAACACATTTTTCAGGAATACAAAAGGATGTTTATAACTTTAGTAAAATTTATATAAAAAAGATTATATCTTTTGAAGAATGGGGAATAGCACCCCTAAGAGAAAGGGAATTCTATTATCCCAACAATAGAAATCCTATTAAATACAATTACTGGGATTACATTGAAGCATTTAATAAAGTGCTGCTTTATGAAAATGATAGGAAAAAACACTCCTGGTTTATAAAAATCAGTAGTGAAGCTTATGAGCAGGAAATACCAAACTGGTGGAAATATTTTGGAACTACCTGGCTAATATTGTCTGAAAACTTTGCAGCCTTATTAACTGATTGGGTGAAAATTTCTCCCAAAAAGGCAGAGATTCCTAAAGAAAATTACTCCTTATATTCCTTTATAGAATTTTCTATACCCTGGATTTGGAAATGGGTACCTGTTATCGGTAATACCGAAGATGAAATAGCATGTATTAATAGATCTTCTTATACGAAGTTCTGGGAAAAGATGAACAAAAAAGACCCAGAAACAAATCAGCTATACTGTACTGATACAATTAGTCTTATAGAAAGAAGGATAAAATTATATCAGGAGAAGAGAAATCTAGCTACCCAAAAAGAGGATTCGCCCATTGATCAAATCAGGCAAAAACTCAGCATGCAAGCAAAGGATAGCAACAGAGAAATGCTAATAGAAGCATACATAAAAGAAATGAAAAAAGATCTCCTACAGAAATTAGATGGGGAATCTCAGTCTGTGTAATCAGATACGTCCATGGCTTCTGCAAGCCAGGTACAGGAAGACTATCCAGATGCTCAGAATCCGGATGAAACCCAAGAAGACGTCTCCATAGAAGATGTATTTGAGATACTCAAGAGTACTCTCAAGAATAAGCACAAAGAAAAGGAAGAATCTTCCTCAGCAATAATTCTGGCAAACAAGGCCACCTGATGATGGGCCAGAGCACTAATAAAAGAAGGATGATGGAAACTGCTCCACAACAAAAAGAAAAGCTGAAAGTGACAGCCATAATGTAAAGAACGATCAAAAACTTACTGGGTGATAAACGGAAGAAAATTAAAGAGAAAAGGCTGAAAATGACAACATAAGGATAAATTCTATCCTATATAAAGAGGGGAAAATTGAAGCAGAAGAGACCGGGCGAAAAACACTTCCTCTCAGTTTTATATTTTATAATTTGTAATATATCCAAAGTTTGTAAAATACGCGTGCAAGCCATATTGTATTGTAAATTGTTTCTTCTTTACTCTTCAGTTTGTAATATATTAGTTATCATTAATACTATTGGCCTAATGATAGGCTAAGTGTGGTTTGTGTTAAGACAAGTTTAGATTATGTATTTACTATAATTATGGCAAAAAAGGTTTTACTGTTCATCGGTTCATAGTTACTATTCACGACAGGATTATAGATTAAAAGACTTCTATTATTGACTGAAAATAAGAAAGCTAAGGTTTGGAATTGGAATCATGCGTATTAATATATTCCGATAGACATATGAAGGTACTGTTTGTCCCTCTAAGCCCAAAAAAATGGTGTCTCTGGTCTGTTTTGTACTGATAATTATGTCTTGAGAAATATCTTAATATTGACAGATTCTATTCCAATAATATATCCTGATATCTTCTTATTTAAAGTCTATAATTTGAAGCCAGATTAATCTAATGGTTATTGCTCGGGTTTAGTAACATATGAATGAAATGGTTTTGTGATCCATGAACCGAAGTGGTGTGTGTGTGTGTATATATATATGTATACATATATATATATGTATATACATATATATATACATATATATATATGTATGTATGTATGTATATACATATATATATATATATATATATATATATATATATATATATATATATATATATATACAAAACTCCGAAAATTGTTTAGAATATATATTTGAATTCACTGTAACAAGACGAATTCATAGACATCAATCTTGAATATTATTAATAATTAGATTATTTTATTCATTAAAATAAAATATAAATTTAATAATTAAGTCCAAATAATACATATAATATATAAAAATTAATTGGGTAAACCCCACAGATTAATTCAATCATACGTGGAATTTTGTGAAATTGGTTGTATTTAACATATATATATTTCACCGTTTATTTTTGGTATGTTAACATCATATACGTATATAGTTTATTAAACGATATATATTAGTTATGTAAATTCTAAATTGAAAAATAAGCTATAACTTCCATTATTTATTTTTAGTATGTTGACCGCATATATAGTTTTTATTAAAGCTCATATAAATTTATCTACAAAAATCCATAAAAATATTATGAAAATATATTTGGATTCACTTGGACAAGACGAATCCATAAACAACAATTTTAAATATTATTAATTAAGTAAATCATTTTTCATTAAAATAAAATATAAATTTATTAAAGGAGGTAAAATGAAATAATGACAATTTTAAAATAGAGCGTTTATTAAATTCGTAATACTCCCTCCATTTATTTAAAAATAAATTAATAGCTATTTGGGTGTCCAATTGTAAATTTTAATTCTACGGTGGAGCAGAGTTCGAATAGGCGTGGTATTCGTGTTATTGCTAGGGATCATGAGGGCAATGTTATTATTTGGCGTCAAAATTTTATGTCTTATAGTTGTTGCAACTGCGGAAGGTTTGGCAGCCAAATTAATAGCTGCAATTGGTTCGAGATTTTCAATAACAACATGTAATAATTAAAAGAGATTGTTCATTGGTGATTAAATAGTTAAGTCTACATATTTTTATTTAGGGTTGAATCATACCCGTTTGAAAGTATATGAATGTTAAACGCAGAACACTTTTTACTAAACGCATAACACTTTTTAACATATTGCAAAAAGTACCTCAGGTAGTATAAATATGAAAATTGGACCCATATTTATGTTATATTCCACAAAATCCCACATTTTCACAATTATATAATCGTAAACACATAACAACACAATACGATAACAAAAACTCATGTCTTCCAAGTATTGGCCGGACTTTGGCAACTATGACAGATCTGAAGAGTTATTAATTTGTTCATTATCTTAATTTAATATTTTATAGGTGTTTATTATTAGTTTATTGCGTTCGTATTTTTAAATTAATTAAGATTTCATTAGAATTTCGGAAAAACGCGAAAAAAGGGCTGCCACAACCGCGCTCTGGCAGCCTCCAGGCATGATCTGCAGCCCCAAGGTGCCGATTCGTGCTGGCGACCAAATGCCATGCGGTCCGTTTTAATTGGTTTTTTTAATTTTTTTTATTTTTAAGTGCCGTTTAAGTAATTAGACTATATTTTGGACAGTTTTTTACTAATACTTTTTTAAAAAGTGATTAGTTATATTGTTTTAGCGTATATGATTTGATTAAATTTATTTTTATTTGTTTCTGACATTGATCTTATGTTTGAATTTGTCAGCGTTTCCTTTGACATTTGTTCTCTATTATTCTTCAGACTACCATATGTAGTAGAATTACACATGGAAGCGATCTAACAGGATTGTTGAAGAATACAACGTTAACCATTTGGGATGCACCCATTTGGGATCCGCGCCTGGCAGCACCCAAGGCTGCCACAGCGCGGTTGTGGGGGCTGCCACAACAGCGTATTCATTTTTTTTCGCGTTTTTTTCGAAATTCTAATGAAATCTTAATTAATTTAAAAATACAAACGCAATAAACTAATAATAAACACCTATAATATTAAATTAAGATAATGAACAAATTAATACCTCTTCAGATCTGTCATAGTTGCCAAAGTCCGGCCAATACTTGGAATACATGAGTTTTTGTTATCGTATTGTGTTGTTATGTGTTTACGATTATATAATTGTGAAAATGTGGGATATTGTGGAATATAACATAAATATGTGACCAATTTTCATATCTATACTACTTGAGGTACTTTTTGCAATATGTTAAAAAGTGTTCTGCGTTTAGTAAAAAGTGTTCTGCGTTTAACGCGGCCCTGAAAGTATATATGGGATAGGAGTGGGTTTTAAGATTCTAACAACTAGTTCTCTTAATCCGTTAAACCATTGGTGAACTTTTTTATTTGTCTAATGAGCCTAATTGGTGATCTGAGGCGTGATGCTTACATCCTGGTGAATATGGTCCTTTCCCTATAGGTTGCAATTTGACAACAACAATTGGTTGATAACTTGATATCCCTATTTTAGAGCTTTCAATTTAAAATTGTTAATCTAGCTAGAGCTCGTAGAACCAATAAAAACACTTCCTTTCTAAAAGAATTAGTAACATACTTTTCTATATCTTTCTTTTAAAAAGCTGCTATTGTATTACAATTTTGGTTAGAATAATTAATCATAAGTAGGTGACAAATTATTTGTTTCTAGATACTGAAAGAAGACTTCAAATGGAAGCATATACTACATACTATACTATATATGTAGCACTAGATAGCTAGATGACATTACATCCACTTCAAGTTCCCACTAATTGATCGCAAATCTGTGGTACGGTACCACTAATTAATTTAAAACTTAAATATTGTAAGCTTCATTTTTTTTTTTTAACAACCAACAACTTAAATTAATGAGCTAAAAGAGGTTTGTTACATTCTTCCCGGTGTAAATTTATTCATGTCATTCAAAAGGTGATTACTAAGTCATCTTGGACAAACATCCCAAACATAAAATTAAAATTATCTAAAGATCGAGTCGGGGAGGGGATTCAAAAGCATCAGAAGCTACATTAGAGTCTAAACTGTCAAAAGAAAATCCTCTTCCAGCTAGCCTTGGCTAAGATATCTGCAATTCCATTGCACTTCCTGATTCTCCAAAGCTTATTCTTAATTTCCCTGGCCATGCTCTGGTGTTGCCACATCTTTAATAGCAACTATTTCTGATGTGTTATTATAAGTAATTCCTACTTATAAACGTAGGAGCAACTCTAACAAAGGTAGTATATCCTTCTACTTTATTATACAACCAATTCCAACATTGCCAGGGAAACCAAGAGCAGAACCATCAGTATTTATGCAATAATCATGCTCTTTAGAAGGATTCCATTTACAATTGTGAGCTTCATTGTTAATTTCACTATTCATCAACTAAATTAAACTTTGCATGAAAGCATGTGGATTCAACGGTAACAAAATTACCTTTAACTTTTTCCCCACTAAACAATTCTCATTCTCTTTCTACCATACTCTTTCTCTCTCTTTACTTTTCAATTAAACTAACAACCTTAAACCAATAATAAAACATAAAAATCAATAAAATAACTTTAAAAAAATCAAACGCGTCACTTCTTTTTTAAACACATAACTTCTTTATATTTCAATTTTAACTCAGATTATTATTTATCAATTAAATTTTCCCTAATTCAATTTTTAAACTCTATACCGAACAAACACCGTAAATTTGTAATAACACACTCTTCTCTATTCTAACACACAATACTTTCCAAATAACATGCGACTTAATTTGATTCATTATTCATTACACCACGGTCCCATATCAAATGTTACATTTAATTTTAATTCAAAAAATAAAATATAAAAAGGATGGTCGAATATAGTGGTTTTGTATTATGTGACCCTATATGAGTGGTGTCCATAAGCGTATAATTTGTTAAAAGACAAATGTATGCAAAATAATTGAATAGTACTTTAAATTCGAACACATAGTAATATAATTGGTATTAAATTCCAAACTCGAGTTGAGTTTGAAGTTGATGAATAGTAACTAAACTAGAGTTGAGTGTTGAAGTTTTGTGTTTGGTATTTGATAAGGGTAAAAACGTGTCGGTATGTCTTACTCCTCACCAAGGAATATATACATAGCTTCAAGTGGGGCTCCTCGGATGGGTTGTTAGGAATATCTGTAGGAATATCTGTTTAGATTTTGATCAGCAACCTAATGACTTATCTTAGCTCAGAAAGGTGGTTAGTACTCTTGGTTCACTTGAACACTGTAAAAGCGGAAACTCACTAAGTATGATAGTCTAGCTAATCTTGTATAGGATGTTAGGTCTCTGAATGTAATTTTTATTTTCTAAAAAGAAGACCAGGAAGAAGGAATCCAACATGAAAAGTTCAAAGGATTTGAAGATTTGAAGACTGCACAAGATTGCTGAAGACACAGGTTTCCAGATACGTATGACCAGATATCTTAAAGACACAAGCGTTTTTTAAATAAACAGTGTTGCAAAAAGATATCTGAGAAATAAAAGGTTTCTGAGACGAGGAAAGTGCCCACAGATATCTACGCTCAGATACCTTGGACATAAACTATGTTTCTGAAAAGAAATATATTATAACAAGTTGTTTCAACAAGTGATATCTGGAGTTGTGATAAACTCTTGAAAAGGACGTGCACAACATCAGAGAAATCTGATAGTATAAAGATCTCTGATACCATGCATAGTTCTGTTGGCACTACAGGACAAAAGTATAGTACAATGCATTAAATGCGCTGACATAGATGTCTGAACAAAAACGGTAGCTTCTGAAGAGAAGACAAATGTACTACAATACTATACTCAGATATCAATAGTTTGAATTTGATTTAAGCTTAACGGATACTATTCAAACGGCACTCAAATTCATCTATAAATATCAACACTTAGACTGCTTGAGAACACACCTTAGAACACACAGAACTTAGAACACTGAACTTACATTGATTACTCTCACAAGTTCTCTCAAGCACACTACTTACCTTCAAGCTTTCTGTTGCGACCAAAGCTCTTGATTCTAAGTAGCACAAAAGTTCTAAGTGTCCTGATCCTTAACAAGCATTGTTATTTGTGAAAGAGTTGAACTAAGATTTCATATCTGAGATTCATTCTCTTGAACACTTATCATAGACTTGGGTCAGTAAAGAACAAGATACCATACATTGCAAAGTGTATTAAGTATACTTGATCATAGAGCTATCTGCATAACTGAACAAGTTATTAAAGAAGCTCACCTGACAAACTACCTTAAACTAACACCTTAATTGGCGTAGAGTACAGGAAGTACTTAGTTTGGGAAACTAAGGAATAACTCCTAGGTTACTGCGTATAGGAAGTACTTAGTTTGGGAAACTAAGGAATAGCTCAAAAGGTTTCTGAGTACAGGAAGTACTTGGCTGTGAAAGTCGGGGAATAACTCAGGGGGAACACTTGGTTGGGAACCTAGTGTATTTAGGAATCAAGAGAAGATACTTGTAAGGTTACCTCATTTATATGTCTTAGTGGATTCTAGGTCTGAGAAAGGCCGAAGTGGATTAGTTGAAGGATTACGCCACCTTCAGATACCACTATAAAAAGACTTGTGTTATTTACTTTCTGCATCTTAATTATTACTTGCTTAATTTACCTTGCAAAGTATTTACACCTATCTTGCTGAGCACGTGCACTTATCACAAAAAAGTCTTTCGCTCTCTGAAATTAAGTATCAGAAATCTTCACAGATTTATGAGAAACCGTGTTTATCGACAAAATTTTTAAAAGACTATTCACCCCTCCTAGTCTTTTACTTTGCCGTTATCTGGACCAACAAGTGGTATCAGAGCGGGAGGTTCCCAAGCCTTCTGCACTGAACCTAAATCCCAGATAAGTGCCCACTAACTGCTTTTCACCTATAATTGATTTGTTTGTTTAGTGTGTTTGCTGCAGGATGTCTTTAAGTGACGCCCCAATTCTCAAGCCAGAGAATTATGAGAAATGGAAGAACAACATGATGCTCCACCTAGAAGCCATCAGTGACGAAATGATCAACGTGATAAAGAATGGCCCAATAGTCATTCAACAACTCAAGCAAGTCATAGATGTTTCAAATGGTAGAGACAGAGAACAAAGCGATGGGTCTTCACAGACAGATGCGTCAACCAGTGGGAGACCTGCCAGTCAAGTTATTTACTAACCAAAGCCCAGAGAGCTCTGGACATCGGAAGATGCCAAGAGAAATCGACTGGATGGTCAAGCCCGTGACATCATCATATGTTTTACTCCAGAGCACATACAGTGTAAACTGTGGGGTGCAAAAACGGCGAAAGTGGCCTGGCAACTGATTGAAGAAATCTGTGCCGACACTGAGAAAACGAAGGAAATTAAGTTCGAAGTTTTGAAGCTCAAATTCCAAAACTTTAAACAAGGTCCCACAGAGACTCTTGAAGAACTAGATTTCCGATTTACAACACTTATGAGTGATATGGCTGCACATGGTGAAAGTAATAGATATACCCAGTCAGAAAAGATTAAGACTATTGTGAGAAGTCTAAATCATAACTGGGAGCACACAAAGTTTTTCTACTTTAACCAAGGAATGCCAGATATCACTCCTGTGGAACTTTTCTCTCACCTTGCCACCGTTGACTATGAGACAACTCAAAGAGAACAAACAACTGAAAAGTTGCAGAATGTTGCTCTAGTTGCTCAAGGAACTTCTGAAAAGAAAGAAGGCAAGGAGGTGACTAAGGATGCTCTTGCTGTAAAGCAAATGAGAACATATGTCAGTCGAGAGATTGAGAGAAGAAAAGCCAAAGAGAAGCTGAAAAAATATCTAGGCTCAAACTACCACCAGTACAAATATATGCAAAGCTCGCTGAACAAGCCGGGCCAGAAAGCATCAAGTACTGAGGAAGCAAAAATCGGAAATGGTATCTGTTTCTATTGTTAGAAACCTGGTTATTTCAAGAAGGATTGTCCCGCCTTCAACAAACTAAAGACAGGTGACAAGAAAGATAGAAGAATCTTCAAGAGAAGTCAGAAAGCTATGCTCACTGAAGAAAGGAAAAAGATTCAACTCCAACTTGATGCTCTAGATATTGAGTCTGATTCTGAGGATGAAGATTCAGTTGATTCCACACTGCCTTCTCCAAAAATGTGCGGTGTTTCTCATGAAGTAATTGACTTTGGTCAAAAGAAGAAAGAAGTGTGTGGAATGGCTGAAGAAATCTTTCCAGATATCTCCAACATTGAACCTTGTCTAATGGCTGATGAGGTAACACATACTTCCTGTTATACTTATGAAAGTGATGAGGAAGGAATTAAAGATCTGGAACATCTCAGAGGAGAACTTGATCTCTACGAAAGAGAATTTCTGATGGTCCGAGCTAGAGAAGAGATCCTTGAAGAAGAAAAGAATTCTCTTTTAAAGGAAATTCACAAATACTCAAGATATCTGAGAAAAAGGATGCTGAAAATGCATTTCTCAAGGCTCAGATATCTGAGACTGAAAAGTCACTTAAAGAAGCATTGGCCAAACTTCAGAAGAAATATGAAGATCTTCTTTCTAAGAATAAAGAGCTCGAAAAGAAAGAACTATCTTTTCAATCTTATGCCAAAGCTAGTGACACTCTTACTGAAGTACAATCTTATTTAAGAGATCCTTCAGAAAAGAGAGGACTTGGGTTGGACACACACACATACAGTTCTACCACTCTGAATAAGAGTAATGAAAGACGAACATTTGTCCGTGCTCAGCAAGGTGATTCCCAAATAACCTACAGTATCGGTCAGAAAGCTAAGGTTGTTGACAAAGGAAAGGCAGTTGCGACCAAACCTTTGTGGGAAAAACAAGTCCCAAGGAAAATTGTTGGGAATGTTTCTAAAAAGAAATACAACACTGAAAAGTGCAATCACCCACAGTGCTATGTCTCTCATAAAGGAAAAATTGTAGGAGCTGACAAATTCTCCTATGTCACGTTTTCTGGAAAGAAAATAGACTACCCAGAGACTAGCAAAGCTACTGAGGAAAGATCTCAGACAGCACCAGGTGCTCGAAATGGTATTGACTATAAAGCTATCGGGAAACAACTTGCTCGTGAGTACAAACAAGAGCAAGAACGATGGTTAAAGGCTAGAATTGCTCACAGCAATTATCAGAAGTGTAAGATGAATCAAGCCACTGAAAATCTGAATGCCAGGGCTAGAAGAAATCTGGCTAGGAAAGCTAAGTTTGCTGAGAAGCAGACTCAGAAACCTGATAGGTATCTGAAAGCACCAAATGAAGCACCAAGGAACACACCAAGGAAGAAAATGGTTCTTAATAACAATGATACTAATCATTTAACTAGAATTCCTCCTTATGTTCCTGTTAGACAAAAGAATGTTCCCAAGAAATTCATTCAAAAATGAATTCCTACTGGAAGATTCTTTAGTCCAGATGGTTCCATTGTTGGTATGAGAACCTAATCTCCTGTTTCCTGTTTTGTGCTGAACACTCTAAAGACTAATCCAAAGTGGCATTTTGATAGTGGATGTGGGAAGCACATGACAGGAGACAAAGCAAATCTGATTGACTACAGAAAGTGCATTGATGGACCAATTATCAGGTTTGCTGGAGGAGATGAAAATCCAACCATAGGATTCGGCAATCTGAAGTTTGGAGCCCTTACAATCTCTGAAGTACTACATGTAAAAGGATTGTAATATAATCTCCTAAGCATGTGTCAACTAGTAGACAAAGGGTACACTGTCAAGATCAAGTCAAAACTATGCAAAGTGATTGACAATGAGTCAAAGCAGATAGTCTTGGTTGCAAGGCATAAAGGAAATCTTTATGTTGCTGATTGGGCATCCGCCACAACTGAAGAACGTCTCATGGTGAGTCAATCTGGCCAGACTGAAGAAAATTGGCTATGGCATAAAAGAATGAGTCACTTGAATTTCAAAACTCTGAACAAGCTAGCCAAGAAAGAGTTGGTGGTTGGTTTACCCAAAATGACATATAGAAAAGATGGTATATGCTCAGTTTGCCAAATGGGAAAACAATCCAAAACATCTTTCAAGTCTAAAACTAGACATTCTAGTGAAAGGCCACTGCAAATGTTACATATGGATCTTTTTGAATCCTCTGTAACTAGTTATGCAAGAAAGAAGTATGGTCTGGTTGTTGTTGATGATTACTCAAGATTCACTTGGGTTGTCTTTCTCAAACACAAATCTGATGCAAGGGTTGAGATACCCAACTTGCTGAATAAGCTTGAAGTCATGAAAAATGACAAGGTATCTCGTAATGTCGAGCAGACCGTATCGAAGTTTGTGAACTAGTACATAAAAGAATTTTGTACCTGCAAAGGTATACAGCATCAACTATCTTCCGTAAGAACATCACAACAAAATGGTGTTGCTGAAAGGAAGAATAGGACCCTAAAAGAAGCGGCAAGAACAATGCTCGCTGACACTGAAATAAGTGAAATCTATTGGGTTGAAGCTGTAAACACAGCCTGCTACACTCAAAATAGATGTTTGATTAATAAACACCATGACAAAACTCCTTACGAGCTTTTCATTGGTAGACCCCCTAGTATGAAACATCTAAGGGTGTTTGGTTGCAGATGTTTCGTTCTTAATAATGGAAAAGAATACTTGAGAACGTTTCAACCAAAGGTAGATGAAGGAGTATTTCTTGGTTATTCTCTGAATAGCAAAGCCTATAGAATCTACAACAAAAGAACGCAAAAGATTGAGGAATCTGTTCATGTAGTATTCTATGAAGGAAACAAGAAAATACTCTTGAATGATGATCTCTCAGATAGGTTCAAAGAACTGATGATTAAAGATTCTGAAAAAGGATCCTCAAAAGGAAACAATTCTATTATTCAATTAGGGGATGAATATGACGATGAAAAGCAACCATTGCTTAGTAACAACCAGATGACTCTAAGACAGATGAAAAATTTCCTATGAGAATTCCAGAAATAGAACAAGTTACTGAGAACCTTCATCATGTAGAGGTGTCTGAAAATGAGATTGCTGAAATGCAAGATCCAGATTTCCCTAACACTGAAAGAGTGTCAGATATCCATGACATTTCACATGTGTCAGATATCTCAGATACTGTACAAGTATCTCATCAAGATCATATTGATTCACATTCAAATCAAAATGATATTGATCCTACTAGTTCAAAGCCCATTATGAAATGGATAAGAAATCATCCTGGAAAGGATGTGATCGGTCCGTTAGACCAAGGAGTTAGAACTAGAAGAGCAATTGTTGAAAATGCAAATTGTCTCTATGGGTGTTTCATCTCAAATATTGAACAAAAAACTATAGAAGAAGCATTAAAGGATCAAGATTGGATCTCTGCAATGCAAGAAGAGTTGGATCAATTTGAGAGAAACAAAGTCTGGAAACTGGTTCCATTTGTTGACGGAATATCTGTAATCGAAACCAAGTGGGTTTTTAGAAATAAAATGAATGAGTCTGGTGAAATAACCAGAAACAAAGCTAGGTTGGTTGCCAAGGGATTCACCCAGACTGAAGAACTAGATTTTGATGAATCTTATGCACCAGTTGCAAGATTGGATGCAATAAGACTCTTTCTAGCCTTTGCAACTCATAATGACTTTACAGTTTATCAAATGGATGTCAAGAGTGAATTCCTAAATGGTGAACTTGCTGAGGAAGTCTATGTTGAGTAACCACCAGGTTTTGAAGTTTCCTCAGAAAGTAGGATGGTCTATAAACTTTAGAAAGCTCTGTATGGGCTGAAACAAGCTCCAAGAGCATGGTATGATACATTGGCCAGATACCTACTAGAAAGTGATTTTAAGAAAGGAGATGTTGGTAAAACACTCTTCACATTAAACCATGATGGGAAACTACTTTTAGTTCAACTATATGTTGATGACATATTATTTGGATCTAAAGACAAGCAACTTTGTGAAGACTTTGCTGAACTCATGAAATGTAAATTTGAGATGAGCATGATGGGAGAATTGAATTACTTCCTAGGGCTGCAAGTCAAGCAACTCAATGATGGAATATTCATTAGTCAGACAAAGTATGCAAAGGACATGCTCAACAAGTTTAATCTAAAGCCTTCTGAAAAGAATGCTAAGATACCTATGAGCATTGGAACCAAAATAACCTATAATGAATCTGAAAAGAGTGTTGAAGAACACAAGTATAGAAAATTGATTGGGTCTCTACTATACCTCACTGCAAGTAGACCTGATATTCAATATGCAGTTGGAGTGTGTGCTAGATTTCAAACAAATCCAATGCAATCACACTACAACATTGCTATGAAAATATTGAGGTATGTAAAAGGTACTGTAGAAGTTGGATTGTGGTATCCAGAAGATAGTGGATTGAGTTTGGTTGGCTATTCAGATGCCGACTATGCTGGATCATTGCTTGATAGAAAAAGCACCTCAGGAACTTGTCAATTTCTTGGTGCTAGATTGATATCTTGGTTCAACAAGAAACAAAATTCAATTGCCACATCTACCACATAGGCTGAATATATTGCTGCTGGGTGTTGTGCTTCACAGATATTGTGGATACAATAACAACTCAGAGACTATGGACTCAATGAAGAGAAAACTCCCATTTTCTGTGACAACACAAGTGCTATTGCCATAACTCAGAATCCTAAGTTTCATGCAAGGACAAAGCACATTGATGTTAGACACCACTTCATCAGAGACCATGTTGAAAAAGGCAATATAGAGATACTCAAGATTGTCACTGAAGACCAACTTGTAGATATTTTCACTAAGCCATTACAAGAAAGTAGATTTTCAGCCTTAAGACATAGTTTTGGACTAATGGAGCTACCAAAGAACTGAAAAAGTTCAGATATCTGAAGAAGATATCAAAGGAGAGAAAAGAGGAATCTGGAACGGGTATCCAGAGAAGAGGAATCTGGAACGGGGATCCTGAAAAGAGGAATCTGGAACGGGTATCCAGAAACCAAAGGTTAAAGGGTAAAATAGCTATTTGAAGATTTACGAGGGTACTCGATATCTAGATCACTCGATGAGGGAACACAAAAGAGAGTAGTACAACTGTCTACAATCAACTACTACCTTGAAATTTGTATTATTTCTATCTTTGTGTAAAACTGTGAAAAGACATCAAGTATAAGATAGACTCAGATACAAACAGTACTCTCATTCACACAGAAACGTGATTCAGATAGCTAATAGCCAAAATTCATTAAATGGGCACAATTATAATTGTTGATTGTGATCATTGCTGAAGAAGCAATGGTGACCCTTGATGAAATGGGCAATTAATCTTAACGGCGGAGATAAATTCTCTGTAAATAGTGGACTGTTGAAATTCAGACGTGGCCCACTATGCATTTAATGCCGAACAAACTTTTACCCACGCCTTACTACAATTCACAGACACCTATATACAAAACCAATTTGTATGTATATGTTTGTTTAAATTACAATTGCTATATATATAGGATTTTGGCAAAAGAAATCACTTTCGCCGAATCTAACACTCAGACTTGCACAAGAGTAGCAAAAACCATTCTTCAACCTCTGCAAATCTCTGTTAGTTTTTCTGCAAAGAATCACTAATCTCTCACCCAAATCTCTTTCAAACTTTCAAACACTTGCACTATATAAAGAGATGGCTCCTAAACGTTCGTCCACCCAGAAATCCCAATCTTCTACCACTGGTACTGCTGAAAAGCAAGCACCAGAGTTGGTTGTTGTGAACAATCGATTGGTAGAAGACTTTAATCCCGATCATTGGACTTCAAATCACAGAATGATTTGGGGTGGTGCTATGATTGAGGAATACCTCACGGCTGCTGTTGAAAACCAAGCCGATAGGAAACTGATTCTTGACATGCTTGAAAAGGCACAAATCAAGGGTTTTCTATCAGCTCTTCCAAGTGGAATTTCTTCACTGGATGTGTTAGAATTCTATAATAACTCCAGGATTATATCCTGTGTTTCTGAAGGCACTGCAATAGTGTCTATCAAAACTAAGGTCCAAGGAACGGAAATCCTTTTGGACTTAACAACTTTCTGTAAGTTGTTTGATCTTCAAAATCTTGGAAAGGATCTTGAAATAGACACCAAGGATGAAGATCTCCTTGAAGGTGTAAAACAGCTGTACAGTGGTGTGTGTGACACTGACAAACAAGATACACCCACTGATTTCAAGCTTGCTGACATCAGAACCAGACATCTGTTGGTTCACTGGGATGTGTTGGCATGCATTCTTCACAGATGCTTTGATGGTCTACAAGGAGGTGCTCACCAAATAAGCCAAGAACGCTGGATGATGATGTTCTTGTTGCAACAACAAGATAAAAGGCTGGAAAACCCTTTCAATTGGGGCAAGTACGCATTTATGAAGTTTGTGAAGAAGATTCAAGGCTTCAAGCATAAAATCGCTAAGGGACTTGCTGAGCCAAAGGCCACATTGAGTTATGGTCTAAAGATATGCTACTTGATGGAGAAGCTTGGCATTGAGCTCAGAGAGAAGGCTGACATAGACAACAGTAACCTACTCTACGAATATGAGTATACGAACTTGATGAAAAAGGTTACTGGATCTCAGAAAGGTTCCAAGAAGCGAAAGACTGAAGAGGTATCTAAGGGAAAGGTTGCGACCAAAAAGCCCATAACTTCTCGAAAGAAGTCTGCTGGTAAATCAGAGGACACACTCATTAAGGGTATCGATTCCCAGATACCTACAGCCACTACTGATGAACTCATCAATGCTGCAAAAGAGGTATCGACTACTGAATAAATAGACTCAGCAAGAGAAAGTGCTTTCAGAAATGTCAAAACTACTGCTGAAAGCCTTGCTGATGAACTTATCAATACTGCTAAAGGATGTAGTGATAGATACCAAGCCCTATATGAATAAACCGCAGGGATTATGGACCAATCAGTTCCTAATGCTGATGAGAGCTCTGACAATGAAGATGATGATTTATCATCTCTCAAGTCCTAGAGAAATCTAAAAGGGCTAAGGTTACTGAAAAAGTAACTAGTGTAGAGGTATCTGAAGAAGAACACACACGAGTTCTTTGAACAAGCACCTGTTTCAAAGGTTGCTGGAGAAGCAACTTTGTCCAAGGTCACTGGACAAATTACACCGTCAGAGCAAGAAAGACTGAAGCATATTGAAGATGCTCTGATGAGTGATAGCTTAGTGTTGGAGGATACTGCCATTGCCTCAACACTCAACAGTCTGTCTCAAGCACAACAACCATAACATCCAGATGTGGATTGTTGGTCCAGATAACGGCAAAGTAAAAGACTGGGGGGGGGGGTTGAATAGTCTTTTAAAAACTTTTGTCGATAAGCACAGTTTCTCAGATATCTCTAAAGATATCTGATACTTAATTTCAGAGAGCGGAAGACTTTTGAGATAAGTGCACGTGTTCAGCAAGATAAGTGTAAGTACTTTGCAATATAAGTAAAACAAGTAATAAACTGCAGAAAGTAAATAACACATCTTTTTATAGTGGTATCTGAAGGTGGCGTAATCCTTCAACTAATCCACTTCGGTCTTTCTCAGACCTAGAATCCACTAAGATAAATGAGGTAACCTTACATATATCTTTTCTTAGATTCCTAAAAGCACTAGGTTCCCAACCAAGTGTTCCCCCTGAGTTATTCCCCGGCTTCCACAGCCAAATACTTCCTGTACTCAGAAACCTTTTTGAGCTATTCCTTAGTTTCCCAAACTAAGTACTTCCTTTGCTCAATAACCTTGGAGTTATTCCTTAGTTTCCCAAACTAAGTACTTCCTGTACTCCACGCCGTATATGGTGTTGGTTTTAGGTTTGTTTGTCAGGTGAGCTTCTTTAATAACTTGTTCAGTTATTCAGATAGCTCTGTGAATCAAGTATACTTAATACACTTTGCAATGTATGGTATCTTGTTCTCTACTGATCCAAGTCTATGGTAAATGTTCAAGAGAATGAAACTTAGATATGAAATCTTAGTTCAACTCTTTCACAGATAACAATGCTCGTTAAGGATCAGGACACTTAGAACTTTTGTGCTACTTAGAATCAAGAGCTTTGGTCGCAACATAAAGCTTGAAGGTAAGTAGCTTGCTTGAGAGCGCTTGTGTGAGTATTCTTGAAGTTCAGTGTGTTCTAAAGTGTAAGTTCTGTGTGTGTTCTCAAGCAGTCTAAGTGTTGATATTTATAGATGAATTTGAGTGCCGTTTGAATAGTATCCGTTAGGCTTAAATCAAATTCAAACTATTGATATCTGAATATAATCTTATGTGAGTTTGTCTTCTTCTTGAAGCTACCGTTTTGTTCGGACATTTCATACGTGCATTTAATGCATCGTACTATATTTTTTCTTGTAGTGCCAACGGAACTATGCATGGTATCAGAGATCTTTATACAATTAGAGTTTTCTGAAACTTTGCATGTTCTTTTCCAGAGATCATCATAGCTCCAGATACCACTTGTTTAAGCAACTTGTTATAATATGTTTCTTTCTCAGAAGCATATTTTATGTCCAAGGTATCTGAGTGTAGATATCTGTGGGCACTTTCCTCGTCTCAGAAACCTTTTATGCTCAGATATCTTTTGCACCTTGTGTGTTTCGAAACACTTGTTTCTTCAAGATATCTGGACATAGGTATCTGAAAAACCCTTGTCTTCAGCAATCTTGTGCAGTCTTCAAATCTTCAAATTCGTTGAACTTTTCCTGCTGGATACCTACTTCTTGGTCTTCTTCAGAAAATAAAAAATTACATTTCGAGACCTAACATCCTATACAAGATTTGCTAGACTATCATACTTAGTGAGTTTCCTCTTTTACAGTGTTCAAGTGAACTAAGAGTACTATTCACCTTTCTGAGCTAAGATAAGTCATTAGGTTGCTGATCAAAATCTAAACAGATATTCCTAACATGGATACTACTGAAATGGTACTTGAGTTACAGATACCAGCATCTTTCATTGCTGAAGAAAATCTTGTAAAAGAACAGGTTCCCCAACTCAATATGAGGGATCAAACTGAGGCATCTACTCAAAATGATCAACCAGGGGAGGCAACTGAGTTGCATACTCAGGAAAGGTCTGAAGTACCTGAAACTTCCAACAAAGAAGTGATCCAAGAACAACAAGACCAATGCATGGAAACTTCACAAGTTCCAGAGACCAGTCAGCCTGACAAAGCTCAGGTAGCTGAATGGTTTAACTCTTTACTTGTGATAACTTATGCCTAAATCTTGTTACTTGGTATAATTTCTTTGTTACAGGCTGACTTAGAAACACAACAACAAGAGGAAGCTGCAAAGTTTACCTCAACATCTGAGAAGGAGGCTTCCATAGCTTCACCACTTAAGGAACAGGAGCCTGTCTCACAGGTTGAAAATGGTTTCTTAAAGATATAACTCAGATATGTGCTTTATACACTTGACCAATAAGTGTTTGTTTCTAATAGGCTCCAACTGAGAAGAAAAATGAAGAGACTGAAAAGTCTATCTCTTCAGAGAGGAATCCAGAGACTTCCAAGGTCTATGAAGAACGAAGGTAATTGACCTCTCAGATTTTTAACTTGTCAATAAAATTTTTCTTCATAAAATTTCCTAAGTGTTATGTTTCTGATCTCAAGTTCAAGCAGAAAGAAAGGTTGATGAGGAACAGACTACCAAGTCCCCACCTCACAACAAGATATCTGAGGAACCCACTACCTCAGTAGTACAAGTCTCTGAGCCTGATGTAATCATTCAGGTAACTTAGAAACCTAACTACATAAATACTCAGATATCTACACAAGTTTTGAATCTAACTCAAAACTCTTTCTTTCAGGATCAAACTAGTGTGCAAAAGGCTTCTGCATTCTCAACAGAAGATCTGCTCACATTCTTCAAGAACACACACTAAAGAAACATCTCAAGTGTTTCAGAAAGTGGCAAAAACTCAGAAGCTCAGATCTGACTGAATTAACAAAGGTGACTGATTACCAATTGAGAAGAGTCAGAGCTTTTGACTTGGAGAATTATGTCCATGCTATATTCCCAACAGAGCAGTACTCCTTTGCTACTCAGATGCATAAGGACTTTATCAAAGAAGTTGCACACAAGCTCATAGAAGCTTTTAAGAAGGCAGATGGTCAGACCAGAATGCCGATGGCATTCAAGCCTACTTCGCCCTAGACCTTACAATGCATACACTCTGAACAAGAGGAGGTAAATGGGCAAATGATCACTATTCCAGAAATGATCAATCTGGTCTCTGAAGATGACGGAGAGAAGGAGACTGATGAGAAAAATTATGAAGATCCTCCTTCTGACCATCACAAGGATGAGGATAAGAAAGATGATGATGATGCCCCTGCACCAGGGACAGGAGGGATTCCACAAGGAAATAATACCTCAACTGCTGAAAATCACACTGAGAGGACATCACAGCAATCCCCTCCTCCATCTCCTCAGAAATCTACCCATCCATCTCTCCAACACAAGGACTCTACTAAACAAGTAGTTGAGCACTCTGAGAACTCCACTCAGAAAATATGAGATACACAAGCCAGAGCTGCTCAACTCACACAACTGTTGGAAGAAGAACAACAGCTCCATCTTCAACTGGAAAAAGAGCTAGCTAAATCCAGAGATAAGCTTAATCAGCTTCAAGATCAATACTTACAAGAAATGGTAGCTTACTCTGAAGTCAAAGAGCTCCAGGATGCTGTAAATGCCATTGCTAAGGAGCTAGATACTGAAGAAGTATCTGAACAAAAGCATGATGCTAAGGCTGCATCACCATCAAAAGATATACCATCCTCCTCTCTGAAAGGAAAGAAGCCCATCTCTGAGATGGTTGCTGGACTAGAAAATCTTGAAAATGTCCAAGAGGATGAAGATCACTGGGCTGATGACTCAGATGATGAAGAAGAGAAGAAATTGGCAGAACACCGCAATGAACACTTAGTGGTTTCTCATTTGAAAAGGAAGTTGATTGCTCCTGAAATATTCAGCAAGCTGCCAAATGTCAACTCCAATGAATACTTGAACAGATATCAAGTACTGGCCAAATTGAAAAAGGAGTTATTTTCTCAAGATAAAGCCGCCACTGCATCAGTCCCTGCAGAAATGAAGACTTTCACTGAGCTCATCACTCAGAGGAAAACCAGTCTGGTCATTGCTCAGAAAGACCTAGGCATGGTTAGGGATGATGACCAAAACTTGGCTGCAAAAGCTTTTGAAGAAGCTAGCTATGCTGCTGGAAAAGCAGATGCCATTCAAGGCTCATTGGCAGAGCTCACTGATAAGGAATGTTAGAACGTAGGATCCCGGATTGGTACTTGAGACAAGATCAATAGACAATGTTGCCAATAATGTTGTTCAACAATGTCTTCAACACAGTAAACAAAAGAGAGCGGAAGAATATGAATGAAACTTATATTACCAAGCCAACATATATAAATATGTTGGCCGCGCCTTTAGGCAAAATATCTACTGACAGGAAAAGTAGATCTAATCAACTAGGTTTAATACAATCACAGATGATTGATTAAACAACCAAAACTAGCCCTAAAAGAACTAATAGTAAAAGCTATTCTAGGTCGATGTTTGAAAGAGTTATTCCAACAATGAATACTCTTAGACAAACTCCAAAGCTAGCAGAAAACAAGTAGCCTAAATTCTTTAATAAAATCTTGGTAGACCATACAGAAAGGCATCCTGATTGCTCGGCTGAATCCTTGTATATATACTTGAGATATTGACGGCTTCCATCCAAGTCGAAAGGCAATAGGATCTCAGCAAAGGCAATTTCCTTTTTCTTGTTTTCTTCAATATACGCATAGAAGGAATTTTCCATATTTTGATTCTTCATAAATTATATTCCTTCTTGCTTTCTCCACAAGTTGTCCTTTTTTCCTTAAATCATCTCTTGTTCGATTTGTAAATTCTTCCAGTCCAAGTTTCCTGTCCAATGTGCTTTGTTCTTGATGTTGACTGCAAAGGGGCATTATTTCCTTGTGGAGTCCCTCCTGTCCCTGGTGCAGGGGCATCATCATCATCTTTCTTATCCTCATCCTTGTGATGGTCAGAAGGAGGATCTTCATAATTGTTCTCATCAATTTCCTTCTCTTCTTCATCTTCAGAGACCAGATTGATCACTTCTGGAATAGTGATCATTTGCCCATTTACTTCTTCTTGTTCAGAAGGAATAAATTGTAGTGTCTGGGGTAGGACTGGCTTGAATGCCATCTGCAATCTGGTCTGACCATCTGCCTGTTTGAAGGCTTGCACCAATTTGTGTGCCACTTCCTTGGAAAAATCCTTACGCATTAAGGTCGCAACTTTGTATTGTTCAGTAGGGAACATTGCGTGGATGTATTTTTCCAGATCAAGAGCTCGTGCTCGTCTTGTTGGTTGATCTGTGATTCTCAGTATTTCAGAGAGATCAGAGCACCTTAACCTTTGCCATTTCTTGAAGCATTGAATATGCTTTGGCAAGGTATGAGTCTTGAAGAAGGGAAGAAGGTTTTCATAGTCATCATTTGACTCCTTCCTGGCACTACTTTGAACCTGAAAGAGAGAGTTTTGAATTAGTTTCAAAACTTGTGTAGATATCTGAGTTTTTAGAGTAGTCAAGTATGTTACACTGCAACAAAGAGTTCAGAAGGTTGGACTACTGAGGTTCCAGGTGCCTCAGATATCTGGATATGAGGAGGAGACTTGGAAGTCTGATCCTCAACATCCTCTCTTTCTTTTTGAACCTGAGATTAGAAAACATAACACTTAGGAAATTTTATCAAGAAAAAGTTCTATTTTCAGAATCAGATATCTGAGAGGTCAATTACCTCCACTATTGGAGGCTCAGATACTTGTTGCTCAGAGACTTGTGCAGTCTCTGGAAATTTTTCTTGTGATGAAGGTTTTGATGCCTCATCAATTTCCATTTGTTGTGGGGATTGAGCGGGCAATTCCCCAGTACTTCTTTTTGAACCTGTTTAAGTAGAAAGTGTTAGTTTGAGAAAAATGATCAGAGACTTGTCCTTTGAAGAATATAGATATCTGAATGAAATACTTCTCCGCAGAAGGTTCAGATACTTGTTCCTCAGAGACCTTGGAAGTCTCTGGATTCTTCTCTGAAGAGATAGACTTTTCAGTCTCTTCATTTTTCTTCTCAGTTGGAGCCTATTAGAAACAAACACTTAATAGTATTAGTCAAGTGTATAAAGCACACATCTGAGATGTTATATCTTAAGGAACTGTCTTCTACCTGTGAGACAGGCTCCTGTTCCTTAAGTGGTGAGGCTATGGAAGCCTCCTTCTCAGATTCTGAGGCAAGCTTTGCAGCTTCCTCTTGTCCTTTTGTTTCTAATTCAGCCTGTAAGAAAGAATTTTTATTAGTTAACAAGACAGAAAACACAAAGAAATTCACAAGTGCAAACCATTCAGCTACCTGAGCAATGTCAGGCTGAGTGGTCTCTGGAACTTGTGACCCTTCCATGAGTTGGTCTCGTTGTTCCAGTGTTGCTTCTTTGTTGGAAGTTTGAGGTACTTCAACCTTTTCCTGAGTGGCTAACTCGGTTGTCCCCAGTTGATCATTCTGAGTATGTGTCTCAGTTTGATCCCTCTCTTGGAGTTGGGGAACCTGCTCATTTGCAGGATTTTCTTCAGCATGTTGCATTGCTGGCATGTCGAAATGGAGTTCATTTACCATTTCATCAACCACTTGTGGCTGTTGTGGTTGTTGTGGTTGTCTGGAAGTAGAAGTTTGAGCAGTTGAGAGCTCTTCTAGATTTTTAAGTGTGGTGTTGACATCAGCGTCTACCAACACTAGGTCACCACTCATCAGGACTTCTTGAAGTTGTTTATATGTGACTTTCCCTGATGGTGTGTTGGCACCAACAACCTTTGCTATAGGTGCTTGTTCAAGAATCTTGTGAGTGGTTGCTTTCAAAGAACCTTGGACCTTTTGTTCTTCCCTTTGCCTTGGTTACTTTTTTTCAACCGATTTGTCATCGAAATCCGGAAAGAGTTATCAACAATCCCTTAACATGCGAAAAGAGTTAGAAGTTTTTCAGATTTATGAGTTCATCGCCAAGGCTTTCGGCTATAGTCTTGACATTTCGAAAGCACTTTCTCTTGAGTCTACTTGTTCAAGATCGATGCCTCTTTGCAAGATTGATGAGTTCATCTGCAGCGACGTCAGATATCTGGGAATCGACAACCTCAATGGGTGTGCCTTCTGATTTGCCAGCAGACTTCTTCCGTGAAGTTCTGGGCTTCTTGGTCGCAACTTTTCCCTCAGATACCTCTCCAGTCTTTCACTTCTTGGAACCTTTCTGAGATCCAGTAACCTTTTTCATCAAGTTTGTATACTCATATTTGTAGAGTAGGTTACTGTTGGCAATATCTGCCGTCTCTCTGAGCTCAATGCCAAGACATTCCAGTAAGTAGCAAATTTTCAGTCCATAGCTTACTGTGGCTTTTGGCTCAGCAAGGCCCTTAACGATTTTAGGCTCAAAGCCTTGTATCTTCTTCACAAATTTCATGAAGGCGTACTTCCCCCAATTAAAAGGGTTTTCCAGCCTTTTGTCTTATTGGCTCAACAAGAACATCATCATCCAGCATTCTTGGCTTATCTGGTCAGCACCTCCTTGTAGACCATCAAAGCCTCTGTGAAGAATACATGCCAACACATACCAGTGGACCAAAAGATGTCTGGTCCTTATGTCAGCAAGCTTAAAGTCGATGGGTGTGTCTGGTTTGTCAAGATCACACACATTACTGTATAGTTGCTTCACACCTTCAAGGAGATCTTCATCCTTGGTGTCAATTTCAAAATCCTTTCCAAGATTTTGAAGTTCAAACAACTCACAGAAAGTTGTTTCGTCCAACAGGATTTCTTGTCCTTGGACTTTAGTCTTGATAGACACTATCTCAGTGCCTTCAGAGACCTTGGAAATAATTGTGGAGTTGTTGTAAAACTCCAGAACATCCAGTGAAGAAACTCCACTGGGAAGAGCAGATAGAAAACCCTCGATTTTTGCCTTTTCAAGCATATCAAGTACCAACTTCACTGTCGATTCGGTTTTCTATCATGCTACTGTGTATTCCCCAATCATGGCACCACCCCAAATCATCCTGTGATTTGAAGTCCAATGATCAGGGTCGAATTCTCCGATCAACCGATTGTTTGTTATAACTAGCACTGGTGCTTGCTTTTCGAAGCATCGTAGGCTTGGGATTTCTGGGTAGAAGCACGTTTGGGAGCCATCTCTTTAAATAGTGAGGTTTTTGAAAAATGAGAAAGAGATTTGGGTGAGAGATTAGTGATTCTTTGCAGAAAAACTAACAGAGATTTGCAGAGGTTGAAGAAGAGTTTTTGCTATTCTTGTGCAAGTCTGTATGTTGGATTAGGCGAAAGTAATTTCTTTTGCCAAAATCCCATATATATAGCAATGTAATCTCCATGCATATATACATACAAATTAATTTTGTGTGTAAGTATCTCAAATTGCAGGCGTGAGTAAAAGCTTGTTCGCATTAAATGCATAGTGGGCCCGTCGAATTTTAATCCACTATTTATCGAGAGTTAATCTCGCCAGAAGATCAATCGCCCAATTCATCAAGGGTCACCATTGCTTCTTCAACAATGATCACAATCAATAAATGTAATTGTGCCCATTTAATGAATTTTGGCTATTAGCTTTCTGAATCACGTTTCCGTATGACCAAGAACACTGTTTGCATCTGAATTTATCTCACACTTAGTATTTGTCCAAGTTTTACACAAAGATAGCAATAATGCAAATTTCAAGAGAGTAGTTATTCGCAGACGTTGTACTATTCTCTTTTGTGTTCCCCTCATCGAGTGATCCATATCGAGTACCCCCTGAAATCTTTGATCGACCGCTTTAGCCTTTAGTTTCTGAATACCCGTTCCAGATTCCTCTTCTCTGGATACCCGTTCCAGATTCCTCTTCTCTGTTCTTTGATATCTTCTTCTGATATCTCTTTTCTGAACTTTTTTCAGTTCTTTGGTAGCTCCATTAATCCAAGACTGTGTCTTAAGGCTAAGAATCTACTTTCTTGTAGTGGCTTCGTGAAGATATCTGCAAGTTGGTCTTCAGTGCCAATCTTGAGTATCTCTATATTGCCTTTTTCAACATGGTCTCTGATGAAGTGGTGTCTAACATCAATGTGCTTTGTTCTTGCATGAAACTTAGGATTCTGAGTTATGGCAATGGCACTTGTGTTGTCACAGAAAATGGGAGTTCTCTCTTCATTGAGTCCATAGTCTTTGAGTTGTTGTTGTATCCACAATATCTGCGAAGTACAACATCCAACTGCAATATATTCAGCCTCTGTGGTAGATGTGGCAATAGAATTTTGTTTCTTGCTGAACCATGATATTAATCTAGCACCAAGAAATTGACAAGTTCCTGAGGTGCTTTTTCTATCAAGCAATGATCCAGCATAGTCAGCATCTGAATAGCCAACCAAACTCAATCCACTCTCTTTTGGATACCACAATCCAACTTCTACAGTACCTTTTACATACCTTAATATTTTCATAGCAATGTTGTAGTGTGACTGCATTGGATTTGTCTGAAACCTAGCACACACTCCAACTGCATATTGAATATCAGGTCTACTTGCAGTGAGGTATAGTAGAGACCTAATCAATTTCCTATACTTGTGTTCTTCAACACTCTTGCCAGATTCAGTATAGGTCATTTTGGTTCTAATGCTCATTGGTGTCTTAGCATTCTTTTCAGAAGGCTTTAGATTGAACTTATTGAGCATATCCTTTGCATACGTTGTTTGACTAATGAATATTCTATCATTGAGTTGCTTGACTTGCAGCCCTAGGAAGTAATTCAATTCTCCCATCATGCTCATCTCAAATTTACATTTCATGAGTTCAGTAAAATCTTCACAAAGTTGCTTGTCTTTAGATCCAAATATAATGTCATCAACATATACTTGAACTAAAAGTAGTTTCCCATCATGGTTCAATGTGAAGAGTGTTTTATCAACATCTCCTTTCTTGAAATCACTTTCCAGTAGGTATTTGGCCAATGTATCGTACCATGCTCTTGGAGCTTGTTTCAAATCTGAGCTTTACGGGCTTATAGGCCATCCTACTTTCTGAGGAAACTTCAAAACCTGGTGGTTGCTCAACATAGACTTCCTCAGCCAGTTCACCATTTAGAAATGCACTCTTGACATCCATCTGATAAACTGTAAAGTCATTATGAGCTGCAAAGTCTAGAAAGAGTCTTATTGCATCCAATCTTGCAACTGGTGCATAAGATTCATCAAAATCTAGTCCTTCAGTCTGGATAAATCCCTTGGCAACCAACCTAGCTTTGTTTCTGGTTATTTCACCAGACTCATTCATTTTGTTTCTGAAAACCACTTGGTTCCTATTACAGATATTCCGACAAGAATGGAACGGTTTCGGACTTTGTTTCTCTCAAATTGATCCAACTCTTCTTGCATTGCAAAGATCCAGTCTTGATCTTTTAATGCTTCTTCTATAGTCTTTAGTTCAATTTTTGAGATGAAACATCCATAGAGACAACTTGCATTTTCAGCGATTGCTCTTCTAGTTCTAACTCCTTGGTCTATGGGACCAATCACATCTTTTGAAGCATGATTTCTTATCCATTTCATAATGGGTTTTGAACTAGTAGGATCAATATCAATTTGATTTGAATGTGAATCAATATGATCTTGATGAGATACTTGTGCAGTATCTGGGATATCTGACACATGGGTAATGTCATGGATATCTGACACTTTTTCAGTGTTAGAGATATCTGGATCATGCATTTCAGCAATCTCATTCTCAGATACCTTTTCATGATGACGGTTCTCAGTAGCCTGTTCCATTTCTGGAATTCTCATAGGAAATTCTTCATCATGTCTTAGAGTCATCTGGTTGTTACTAAGCATAGGTTGCTTTTCATCGTCAGACTCATCCTCTATTTGAATTATAGAATTGTTTCCTTCTGGGGATCCTTTTTCAGAATCTTTAATCATTAGTTCTTTGAACCTATATGAGAGATCATCATTTAAGAGTACTTTCTTGTTTCCTTCATAGAATACTACATGAATAGATTCTTCGATCTTTTACGTTCTTTTGTTGTAGATTCTGTAGGCTTTGCTATTCAGAGAATAACCCAGAAATACTCCTTCATCTGCCTTTGGTTGAAATGTTCTCAAGTATTCTTTTCCATTGTTAAGAACGAAACATCTGCAACCAAACACTCTTAGATGTTTGATACTAGGGGGTCTACCAATGAAAAGCTCGTACGGAGTTTTGTCATGGTGTTTGTTAATCAGACATTTATTTTGAGTGTAGCATGTTGTGTTTACAGCTTCAGCCCAATAGATTTCACTTAATTCAGTGTCAGCAAGCATTGTTCTTGCTGCTTCTTTCAGGGTCCTATTCTTTCTTTCAGCAACACCATTTTGTTGTGGGTCCTTACAGAAGATAGTTGATGTTGTATATCTTTGCAAGTACAAAACTCTTTGATGTACTGGTTCACAAACTCAGTACCATGGTCTGTTCTGATTACAGATACCTTGTCATTTTTCATGACTTCGAGCTTATTCAGCAAGTTAGGTATCTCAACCCTTGCATCAGATTTGTGTTTGAGAAAGACAACCCAAGTGAATCTTGAGTAATCATCAACAACAACCAGACCATACTTCTTTCCTGCATAACTAGTTACTGAGGATTCAAACAGATCCATATGTAACATTTGCAGTGGCCTTTCACTGGAATGTCTAGTTTTAGACTTGAAAGATATTTTGGATTGTTTTCCCATTTGGCAATCTGAGCATACACCTTATTTTCTATATGCCATTTTGGGTAAACCAACCACCAACTCTTTCTTGGCTAGTTTATTCAGAGTTTTGAAATTCAAGTGACTCATTCTTTTATGCCATAGCCAATTTTCTTCAGTGTGGCCAGATTGACTCACCATGAGACATTCTTCGGTTGTGGCGGATGCCCAATCAGCAACATAAAGATTTCCTTTACGCCTTGCAACCAAGACTGTCTGCTTTGACTCATTGTCAATCACTTTACATAGTTTTGACTTGATCTTGACAGTGTACCCTTTGTCTACTAGTTGACTCATGCTTAGGAGATTATATTTCAATCCCTTTACATGAAGTACTTCAGAGATTGTGAGGTCGCCGAACTTCAAATTGCCAAAACCTATGGTTGGATTTTCATCTTCTCCAGCAAACCTGATAATTGGTCCATCATTGCAATTTTTGTAGTTAATCAGATTTTCTTTGTCTCCTGTCATGTGCTTCCCACATCCACTATCAAAATGCCACTTTGAGTTAGTCTTTAGAGTGTTCTGCACAAAACAGGAAACAGGAGATTAGGTTCTCATACCAACAATGGAACCATCTGGATTAAAGAATCTTCCAGTAGGAATCCATTTTTGAATGAATTTCCTAGGAACATTCTTTTGTCTAACAGGAACTTAAGAAGGAATCTTAGTTAAATGATTAGTATCATTGTTGTTAAGAACTATTTTCTTCCTTGGTGTGTTCCTAGGTGCTCCATTTGGTGCTTTCAGATACCTGTCAGTTTTCTGAGTCTGCTTTTCAGCAAACGTAGCTTTCCTCGCCATATTTCTTCCCTGGCATACAGATTTTCAGTGGCTTGATTTATCTTCCACTTCTGATAATTGCTGTGAGTAATTCTAGCTTTTAACCATCGTTCTTGCTCTTGTTTGTATTCGCGAGCAAGTTATTTCCCGATGGGTTTATAGCCAATACCATTCCGAGCACCTGATGTCATCGAGATCTCTTCTCGTGACTTTGATAGTCTCTGGATGATCAATTTTCTTTCCAGAAAATGTGACATAAGAAAATTTGCCAGCTCCTGCAATTTTTGCTTTTTGAGAGACATAGCACTGTGGGTGATTGCACTTCTCAGTGTTATGTTTCTTTTCAGAGACATTTCCTACATTTTTCTTTTGGACTTGTTTTTCCCACAAAGGCTTGGTCGCAACTGCCTTTCCTTTGTCAACAATCTTAGCTTTCCGACATCATCAGATTGTTAGGAATCACCTTTGGCAATCGACGAATGTTAGTCCTTCATTACTCTTATTCAGAGTGGTGGAACTATCTGTGTGTGTGTCCAACCCAAGTCCTCTCTTTTCTGAAGGATCTCTTAAATAAGATTGTACTTCAGTAAGAGTGTCACTAGCTTTGGCATAAGATTGAAAGGATAGTTCTTTATTTTTGAGTTCCTTATTTTCAGAAAGAAGACCTTCACATTTCTTTTGAAGATTTGCCATTGCTTCTTTATGTGACTTTTCGGTCTCAGATATCTGAGACTTGAGAAATGCATTTCGATCCTTTTCTCAGATATCTTGATTAATTTAGAATTTTCCTTTGCAAGAGAATTCTTTTCTTCTTCGAAATTTTCGGCTCTAGCTCGGAACGTTAGAAATTCTCTTTTGTAATGATCAATTTCTTTTCTGAGATTTTTCAGTTCTTTGATTCCTTCGTCATCACTTTCATAAGTATAACAGGAAGTATGTGTTACCTCATCAGCCATTAGACAAGGTTCAATGTTGGAGATATCTGGGAAGATTTCTTCAGCCATTCCACACACTTCTTTCTTCTTTTGACCAAAGTCAATTACTTCATGAGAAACACCGCATATTTCTGGAGAAGGCAGTGTGGAATCATCTGAATCCTCATCCTCAGAATCGGACTCAATATCTAGAGCATCCAGTTGGAGTTGAATCTTTTTCCTTTCTTCAGTGAGCATAGCTCTTTGACTTCTTTTGAAGATTCTTTTATCTTTCTTGTCACCTGTCTTAAATTTGTTGAAGGTAGGACAATCCTTCTTGAAATGACCAGGTTTCTGACAACAGAAACATATATCATTTCCAATTTCGCCTCAAGATTTGATGCTTTCTGAGCCGGCTTGTTCAGCGAGCTTTGCATATTTTTGTACTGGTGATAGTTTGAGCCTAGATGCTTTTTCAGCTTCTCTTTGGCTTTCCTTCTCTCAATTTCTCGACTGACATATTTTCCCATTTGCTTTACAGCAAGAGCATCCTCAGTCACACCCTTCCCTTTCTTCTTTTCAGAAATTCCTTGAGCAACTAGAGCAACACTCTGCAACTTCTCAGTTGTTTATTCCCTTTGAGTTGTCTCATAGTCAACAGTGGCAAGGTGAGAGAAAAGTTCCACAGGAGTGATATCTGGCATTCCTTGGTTAAAGTAGAAAAACTTTGTGTGTTCCCAGTTATGATTTGGACTTTCCACAATGGTTTTAATCTTTTCTGACTGGGTATATCTATTACTTTCACCAAGTGCAGCCATGTCACTCATGAGTGTTGTAAACCAGAAATCTGGTTCTTCAAGAGTCTCTATGGGACCTTGTTCGAAATTTTGGAATTTTAGCTTCAAAACTTCGAACTTATTTTCCTTTATTTTTTCAGTGCCAGCACAGATCTCTTCAATCAGTTGCCAGGCCACTTTTGCCGTTTTTGCACCCCATAGTTTACACTGTATGTGCTCTGGAGTAGAACGTATGATGATATTATGAGCCTGTCCATCCAATCTATTTCTCTTGGCATCTTCCGATGTCCAGAGTTCTCTGGGCTTTGGTTCGTAAATAACTTGGTCGTGTCTCCTTTGGTTGATGCATCTGTCTGTGAAGACCTATCACTTTGTTCTCTGTCTCTACCATTAGAAACCTCTATGACTTGCTTAAGTTGTTGAATGATTATTAGGCCATTCTTTATTACTTCAATCATTTCGTCACTGATGGCTTCTAGGTGGAGCATCATGTTGTTCTTCCATTTCTCAAAATTCTCTGGCTTGAGAATTGGGGCGTCACTTAAAGACATCCTGCAGCAAACACACTAAACAAACGAATCAAGTGTAGGTGAAAAGCAGTTAGTGGCCACTTATCTAGGATCTAGGTTCAGTGCAGAAGGCTTGGGAACCTCCTGCTCTGATACAACTTGTTGGTCCAGATAACGGCAAAGTAAAAGACTAGAGGGGGAGGGGTGAATAGTCTATTAAAAACTTTTGTCGATAAGCACAGTTTCTCAGATATCTCTAAAGATATCTGATACTTAATTTCAGAGAGCGGAAGACTTCTGAGATAAGTGCACGTGTTCAGCAAGATAAGTGTAAGTATTTTGCAATATAAGTAAAACAAGTAATAAACTGCAGAAAGTAAATAACACGTCTTTTTATAGTGGTATCTGAAGGTGGCGTAATCCTTCAACTAATCCACTTCGGTCTTTCTTAGACCTAGAATCCACTAAGATAAGTGAGGTAACCTTACATATATCTTTTCTTAGATTCCTAAAAGCACTAGGTTCCCAAACAAGTGTTCCCCCTGAGTTATTCCCCGGCTTCCACAGCCAAGTACTTCCTGTACTCAGAAACCTTTTTGAGCTATTCCTTAGTTTCCCAAACTAAGTACTTCCTTTGCTCAATAACCTTGGAGTTATTCCTTAGTTTCCCAAACTAAGTACTTCTTGTACTCCACGCCGTATATGGTGTTGGTTTTAGGATTGTTTGTCAAGTGAGCTTCTTTAATAATTTGTTCAGTTATTCAGATAGCTCTGTGAATCAAGTATACTTAATACACTTTGCAATGTATGGTATCTTGTTCTCTACTGACCCAAGTCTATGGTAAATGTTCAAGAGAATGAAACTTAGATATGAAATCTTAGTTCAACTCTTTCACAGATAACAATGCTCGTTAAGGATCAGGACACTTAGAACTTTTGTGCTACTTAGAATCAAGAGCTTTGGTCGCAACAGAAAGCTTGAAGGTAAGTAGCTTGCTTGAGAGCGCTTGTGTGAGTATTCTTGAAGTTCAGTGTGTTCTAAGGTGTAAGTTATGTGTGTGTTCTCAAGCAGTCTAAGTGTTGATATTTATAGATGAATTTGAGTGTCGTTTGAATAGTATCCGTTAGGCTTAAATCAAATTCAAACTATTGATATCTGAATATAGTACTGTAGCATGTTTGTGTTCTTCTTCAGAAGCTACCGTTTTTGTTCAGACATTTATGTCTGTGCATTTAATGCACTGTACTATATTTTGTCCTGTAGCGCCAACGGAACTATGCATGGTATCAGAGATCTTTATACAATTAGAGTTTTCTGAAACTTTGCATGTTCTTTTTCAGAGATCATCATAGCTCCAGATACCACTTGTTTAAGCAACTTGTTATAATATGTTTCTTTCTCATAAGCATATTTTATGTCCAAGATATCTGAGTGTAGATATCTGTGGGCACTTTCCTCGTCTCAGAAACCTTTTATGCTCAAATATCTTTTGCACCTTGTGTGTTTCGAAACACTTGTTTCTTCAAGATATCTGGACATAGGTATCTGAAAAACCCTTGTCTTCAGCAATCTTGTGCAGTCTTCAAATCTTCAAATTCGTTGAACTTTTCCTGCTGGATACCTACTTCTTGGTCTTCTTCAGAAAATAAAAATTACATTTCGAGACCTAACATCCTATACAAGATTTGCTACACTATCATACTTAGTGAGTTTCCTCTTTTACAGTGTTCAAGTGAACTAAGAGTACTATTCACCTTTCTGAGCTAAGATAAGTCATTAGGTTGCTGATCAAAATCTAAACAGATATTCCTAACCTGGATACTGCTGAAATGGTACTTGAGTTACATATACCAGCATCTTTCATTGCTGAAGAAAATCTTGTAAAAGAACAGGTTCCCCAACTCAATATGAGAGATCAAACTGAGGCATCTACTCAAAATGATCAACCAGGGGAGGCAACTGAGTTGCATACTCAGGAAAGGTCTGAAGTACCTGAAACTTCCAACAAAGAAGTGATCCAAGAACAACAAGACCAATGCATGGAAACTTCACAAGTTCCAGAGACCAGTCAGCCTGACAAAGCTCAGGTAGCTGAATGGTTTAACTCTTTACTTGTGATAACTTATGCCTAAATCTTGTTACTTAGTATAATTTCTTTGTTACAGGCTGACTTAGAAACACAACAACAAGAGGAAGCTGCAAAGTTTACCTCAGCATCTGAGAAGGAGGCTTCCATAGCTTCACCACTTAAGGAACAGGAGCTTGTCTCACAGGTAGAAAATGGTTTCTTAAAGATATAACTCAGATATGTGCTTTATACACTTGACCAATAAGTGTTTATTTCTAATAGGCTCCAACTGAGAAGAAAAATGAAGAGACTGAAAAGTCTATCTCTTTAGAGAGGAATCCAGAGACTTACAAGGTCTATGAAGAACGAGTATCTGAACCTTCTGAAGAGAAGGTATTTCATTCAGATATCTATATTCTTCAATGAACAAATCTCTGATCATTTTTCTCAAACTAATACACTCTACTTAACAGGTTCAAAAAGAAGTAGAAGTTGTTGAGTAGTTGCCCACTCAATCCTCACAACATATGGAAATTGATGAGGCATCAAGGCCTTCATCACAAGAAAAGATTCCAGAGACTGCACAAGTCTCTGAGAGACAAGCATCTGAGCCTCCAACGGAGGTAATTGACCTCTCAGATATTTGACTTGTCAATAAAATTTTTCTTGATAAAATTTCCTAAGTGTTATGTTTCTGATCTCAGGTTCAAGCAGAAAGAAAGGTTGATGAGGACCAAACTACCAAGTCCCCACCTCACAACAAGATATTTGAGGAACCCACTACCTCAGTAGTACAAGTCACTGAGCCTGATGTAATCATTCAGGTAACTTAGAAACCTAACTACACAAATACTCAGATATCTACACAAGTTTTGAATCTAACTCAAAACTCTTTCTTTCAGGATCAAACTAGTGTGCAAAAGGCTTCTGCATTCTCAATAGAATATCTGCTCACATTCTTCAAGAACACACACTAAAGAAACATCTCAAGTGTTTCAGAAAGTGGCAAAAGCTCAGAAGCTCAGATCTGATTGAATTAACAAAGGTGACTGATTACCAATTGAGAAGAGTCAGAGCTTTTGACTTGGAGAATTATGTCCATGCTATATTCCCAATAGAACAGTACTCCTTTGCTACTCTGATGTATAAGGACTTTATCAAAGAAGTTGCACACAAGCTCATGGAAGCTTTTAAGAAGGCAGATGGTCAGACCAGAATGCAGATGGCATTCAAGCCTACTTTGCCCCAGACCTTACAATGCATACACTCTGAACAAGAGGAGGTAAATGGACAAATGATCACTATTCCAGAAGTGATCAATCTGGTCTCTGAAGATGACGGAGAGAAGGAGACTGATGAGAACAATTATGAAGATCCTCCTTCTGACCATCACAAGGATGAGGATAAGAAAGATGATGATGATGCCCCTGCACCGGGGACAGGAGGGATTCACAAGGAAATAATACCTCAACTGCTGAAAAGCACACTGAGAGGACATCACATCAATCCCCTCCTCCATCTCCTCAGAAATCTACCCATCCATCTCTCCAACACAAGGACTCTACTGAACAAGTAGTTGAGCACTCTGAGAACTCCACTCAGAAAATATCATATACACAAGCCAGAGCTGCTCAACTCACACAACTGTTGGAAGAAGAACAACAGCTCCATCTTCAACTGGAAGAAGAGCTAGCTAAATCCAGAGATAAGCTTAATCAGCTTCAAGATCAATACTTACAAGAAATGGTAGCTTACTCTGAAGTCAAAGAGCTCCAGGATGCTGTAAATGCCATTGCTAAGGAGCTAAACACTGAAGAAGTATCTGAACAAAAGCATGATGCTAAGGCTGCATCACCATCAAAAGATATACCATCCTCCTCTCTGAAAGGAAAGAAGCCCATCTCTGAGATGGTTGCTGGACTAGAAAATCTTGAAAATGTCCAACAGGATGAAGATCACTGGGCTGATGACTCAGATGATGAAGAAGAGAAGAAATTGGCAGAACACCGCAATGAACACATAGTGGTTTCTCATTTGAAAAGGAAGTTTATTGCTCCTGAAATATTCAGCAAGCTGCCAAATGTCAACTCCAATGAATACTTGAACAGATATCAAGTACTGGCCAAATTGAAAAAGGAGTTATTTTCTCAAGATAAAGCCGCCACTGCATCAGTCCCTGCAGAAATGAAGACTTTCACTGAGCTCATCACTCAGAGGAAAACCAGTCTGGTCATTGCTCAGAAAGACCTAGGCATGGTTAGGGATGATGACCAAAACTTGGCTGCAAAAGCTTTTGAAGAAGCTAGCTATGCTGCTGGAAAAGCAGATGCCATTCAAGGCTCATTGGCAGAGCTCACTGATAAGGAATGTTAGAACGTAGGATCCCGGATCGGTACTTGAGACAAGATCAATAGACAATGTTGCCAACAATGTTGTTCAACAATGTCTTCAACACAGTAAACAAAAGACAGCGGAAGAATATGAATGAAACTTATATTACCAAGCCAACATATATAAATATGTTGGTCGCGCCTTTAGGCAAAATATCTACTGACAGGAAAAGTAGATCTAATCAACTAGGTTTAATACAATCACAGATGATTGATTAAACAACCAAAACTAGCCCTAGAAGAACTAACAGTAAAAGCTATTCTAGGTCGATGTTTGAAAGAGTTATTCCAACAATGAATACTCTTAGACAAACTCCAAAGCTAGCAGAAAACAAGAAGCCTAAACTCTTTAATAAAATCTTGGTAGACCATACAGAAAGGCATCATGATTGCTCGGCTGAATCCTTGTATATATACTTGAGATATCGACGGCTTCCATCCAAGTCGAAAGGCAATAGGATCTCAGCATAGGCAATTTCCTTTTTCTTGTTTTCTTCAATATACGCATAGCAGGAAATTTTCCATATTTTGATTCTTCATAAAATATATTCCTTCTTGCTTTCTCCACAAGTTGTTCTTTTTCCTTAAATCATCTCTTGTTCGATTTGTAAATTCTTCCAGTCCAAGTTTCCTGTCCAATGTGCTTTGTTCTTGATGTTGACTGCAAAGGGGCATTATTTCCTTGTGGAATCCCTCCTGTCCCTGGTGCAGGGGCATCATCATCATCTTTCTTATCCTCATCCTTGTGATGGTCAGAAGGAGGATCTTCATAATTGTTCTCATCAGTTTCCTTCTCTTCTTCATCTTCAGAGACCAGATTGATCACTTCTGGAATAGTGATCATTTGCCCATTTACTTCTTCTTGTTCAGAAGGAATAAATTGTAGTGTCTGGGATAGGACTGGTAGTATCTTCAATGTTATGCCAGCATTGAATTCTATCCTGTCACAATGTTATACAACATTGGTAGTCCTGCAGCTTCACAAACAACAACAACAAACACAAACTTGGAACTGATTATTGAAAGACAAGATTATCAAAACACAAGTGCGTACTGCACTTTCAATCTCCCCCTTAATCTTAGTCTTTCATCACAAAACAAAACAAGAGGTTAGTAGAAACATAACTAAGAACGACTTAGGAGCTAATCTCCCCCTTAATCAGACAGCTAAGATATGTTCTAGAGTATTTAAAATATTACAGACCCAAAATGAATAGAAATTGTTCAGTACTGAAACAAATTTAAAAATTTCAAGTATCTATTCTCCCCCTTTTTGTGAGGAAAGAAAAGACACTAGAGTGCTCCTGAACTTCAAATTGTTGGAAATCTGCTCATCAAGTCCTTTGATTTGCTCCAGAATCAGCTTGTCCTGATCAGTTAGAGTACCTGCAGAAAGAGTTTCAATACTAGGGATTAATGTTGGGCCAACATTGGAGCGTTGAGTAGCAGCCACAGAACTTTCTGGTGCATCAGCATTGCCTGTAGGAGGAGGAATATTCTCCTCCACATCCATGTCCACAGGAACTTCAGGATTTACCCTTGGAAGATCACAGATCTTGTCATGTGTTTCCAGCAGTTGCTTGGTGACTGTGATGGATTTGAAGCTGGAATGATAGACATCATTGGCTCTGATCAATACCCTACAACTGAAGAACTGCAAAGATGGTGGATGGGAGAATCAAATGGCATCTGATCCCTCTATTCTTGGAATTCTCTAGGTGCTTGAGAATTCTTTCTCCCAGATTGACATTGTAGCCCATTTTGATCCTGTAGAGCAACATGGCTGCCTCTTGACTGAGCTTGTTGTTGTTGGAAGATGGCAACCAGTTGTACAAGCAAATCCTGGCAAGAACAGAGACTAGAGAACAACAATATTTCAAGTCCAAAGTCCCACTAGGCCAAGATTGTAGTTTTCGTGCAGTCAGTTCCCTAGCAATCTCATCCATAGTTACCTCTACAGGGGTTTCAACATCATCCCTATTTCTATGCAGCACAGTATTGATATCCTTAGAATTCAAGAAAAAATGCATCACCCCTAAGATACACACAGTGATGTTTACCATGCCCTTCAACACCAAAATTCTCAGATAAGTGTGCATAGAATTCTTTGATGATTTCAGGAACAAAGGCCGCATATTGGGTAACAGCATGATAGAGGTTCCTTTTCTTCAGATAAGCAACTAAGTTATACTCTTCAAAAGATTCCTCTTTGATTACCTTTTCAACATCCATTGTATTATTTTTTATTTTCCCATATTTTTCTAAGTTCTTGTCAGCATAGAATAAATGGGAGACATCATCTTCATCCCAATCATAACCATCTACATAAACAGGTTCAGAGGGTAGATCATTTACCTCAGGATCTTCAATTTGTTCTTCTCCAAGAATGACATCCTCATCATCAAGTGATTCATCTTCAGACTCTTCCTCTGGTTCAGCCTCATAGTCTTTAGAGTCATCTGAGCTTTCATCGGCATTGCTCAGATCTTCTTCATCAATCATTGACTCATCCTCAGAGTCATCTTCCATTTCTGACTCATAATCCTCCAGATCATCAGAACTGTCATCATTCACTTCATTGTTGTTATCATGAGCAGTCGATGTTGAAATAACATCCTCATCTACATTCATAGGGTCGCTTCTAGTTTTCTCTGAGTCATCTGACTTCCAATCTTCCACAACAATTGGTTCAGTAGTAGGCTCATTTGCGGGCTTCTCAACATGTTCAAAGTGTATGTTAGTCTGGTTCTCATCACCATTCAGGCCATCAGTAGCCTTTTCCTCTGTATTGTCAGCTTGTTGCACATCATCCTTCTCAACAGATGAAGGGTTTTGAGGGTTTTCTCCAAGATCTGCATGTTGAACTTCAGTTTGTTTAACATCTTTCCTAGCATCCTCCATGGGAGTATCTTTCTCTACCCCCATTGGGTTTTCATCATCATCCCTCAGATCCTTTGGCAGTTCGACCGGCGCAGTTCCCAAATTAACAAGGGTTTCTGCAGCAAATTGAGAGGGGTTTGATGGAGAAGACTCGGTTTAGGGTTTTTCAGGTTGAGTAGGTGATGTTGGAGATGGAGATGGTGGTTTTGGTACTGGAGATGGGGATTTTTCAACAACCTCTTCCGATCCCTCACTTTGCTCATAGACTGGAATCTCGAAATCGACCGGTTCTGCATGGATGGGGAGAGGGTATGCTTGCTCCCCCTCAGGTGTTTGCATAGAAAATCCGGGCAAGACGGGTTTTGTTGGAGAAGACATTGTCCAGATTAGTGAGTGCAGAGATGAAGGAGAATGAGCGGGAGAGTAATTGTTTGAGAGTGACAGGTGAATAGTGTGTGGAAGGTGAAGAGTTTTTATTTTAACCAAGGCTTGGGAGTAGTAAAAAAAACTACTTTTTAGTTTTTGTGGTTAGGTGGGCGGTAGTTTTATTGAGTGGTGGAGAAGTGGGCTAATGAGAGGGAGCAATATGGTTGGAGGATTGAGTTTTTGGTTTGGTTTGCTTCATAGATCATAAACATATATATCAAAGCACAAACCAAGATCTTTACACAACTGTTAATATGAGATTAAGGAAAGCAAATGAAAACCGTATCAATTAGGTCAATCATGAAGAAGATTCTCAAAACTCAACTTAGGGATGTACATTTTTGGTTTGGGAAACAAATCAAGATCAAGTATGAGTAAGAAACCTAACAGATTCCCAAAAAATGACGGATGTAAGAGACAAGTACTAACCCTCAAACCCATCCCAAAAACACATTTGAAAAAAAAAACACATAGAAAGCACACAAAAAAATCACAGCAAAAGAGCAAAAAGTACTTCAAGCACGGTCAATGTTGACCTGAATGTTGACTCAACATTGATGACAACATCGGGAAATCAGACCACTCTTAATGTAAGTCAGCCAGGAAACCAAGTCTCAAGATGTGCAGATTCGATTAACACCACTGATGCTGCAGGCAAAGATGAAAAGAAGGGAATACCAAAGAAACACACTCAACAATGCCTCAAAAAGTAAATTGAACAATTAGCATAAGTTTGAGTGGGGGTGACCATGAGACCGTGAACCATGTCAAATAATTGGAACACGTATGAATCCGCTCCAAAGTCGGGCTTTATGCGGAGTTAGGCAAACACACGTCTCATGGCATAAAATCACTCATTTGACCACATTGGGTAATTTGGTACTCGGAAAGTGAACCAAAGACATTACGAGAATCGGCACTTTTGTGCGGTTTCGATTCAGACAGCCATCAACCCTCACGACATATGACACATTGGCCACGTCGATATCTGGATAGTATTTGAAACCTGCCCAACACGATCCTCGACGGAAACACTTCGAGCTGTTTTTATCATAATTCATTAGATTTATTAAACATAAAGGACAGGAGGCAACATCAAGAGCGAGTCAAGGTACGAGTAAAAATAGCCAAAAAGCAGCAAAAGTGGGTTTACATAAAGCAAACACACAGGAGACTCGATCCCTTTCAACCTTGGTTTGAAATAGCCTTTCAAACCCTAAGCATCACCACTGTAAGCTACAAAACAGAAACAACCATAGACCAGTACAGAAGCACAGGAGCACAGAAACAAAATGAAAAAAAGGAAAAAAAAAACAAATCAGCAAAAGGACATCACTAGATATACACAGAAGTCAATGTTGACCGTGATGTTATGTCAACATTGATTACAATAAATCACATCAAATAGTGCATAGACCAAGAGACCTTCTCAAACTGAAGAATCTCTCCTTATCAAGAGGCTTTGTGAAGATGTCAGCTAACTGATTTGTGGTATCAATGTGTTGTATGTCAATAATTTGTTTGGTGACCAAGTCTCTAAGAAAATGATGTCGAATGTCTATATGCTTGGTGCGTGAGTGTTGAACTGGATTCTTGGAAATGTGAATGGCACTTAAGTTATCACAAAACATCAAAAGAGTGTCACTTTGGAACCCATATTCATGAAGCATATTGTTCACCCAAATTAGTTGAGACACACAACTCCCAACAGCTACATATTCAGATTCAGCTGTTGAGAGAGACACACAATTTTGTTTCTTACTATACCATAACACAAGATTTGGTCCAAGATAAAAACAACCTCCACTAGTTGATTTTCGATCATCTAAGTCACCAGCCCAATCAGAATCACTAAATCCCAAACAGATTAGTGTTTGAATCACATGCATACCATAATCCAAGATTAACAGTTCCTGATATATATCTAATGATTCTTTTGACAACAGTTAGATGAGATGTTTTGGGTTTGGATTGATACCTGGCACATACCCAAACAGAGAACATGATGTCAGGTCTGGTGGCTGAGAGATACAGGAGACTTCCAATCATTGATCTATACAATGTTGGGTCAACATCGTCTAACATCGCCTTTCTTTGAGTTTCGAGCGATAGCGATGGGAGTCTTTGCAAGGTTTGGCATTTTCCAGACCAAATTTTTTGATAAGATTCTTGGCATATTTCTCTTGAGAGATAAAGAGGCCATCCTGTTTCTGTTGTATCTGGAGCCCCAAGAAGAAACTGAGTTCACCAATCATACTCATCTCAAAGGTTCCTGTCATGGCTTGAATAAACTTTTCTAGCAAAGAGGGGTTAGTAGCACCAAAGACAATATCTTCAGCATAGATTTGAGCAATGCAAATGTCCTTTCCTTTCCTGAGGATAAACAGAGTTTGATCTCCCTCACCCCTCTTAAACCCTAATCCAACTAAGAATTCAGTCAGTCTAGCATACCAAGCACGAGGGGCTTGTTTCAAACCATACAATGCTTTTCTTAGTTTAAAAACATGGTCAGGGTAAAGAGGATCTTCAAACCCTCCAGGTTGTTCAACATACACTTCTTTGTCAATGTAGCCATTCAAGAAAGCTCCTTTAACATCCATTTGTTTGGGTTTTATTTCAAGACAACATGCTATGGCTAAGATCAAGCGAATGGATTCTAGTCTAGCAACAGGAGCGAAGGTTTCATCAAATCAATGCCTTCTACTTGAGTGTAACCTTGAGCAACTAATCTGGCTTTGTTCTTTACAACTACCCCTTTTTCATCACTCTTATTTTTGAAAATCCACTTGGTTCCTATGACATTGATGTTATGGGGGCGGGGAACAAGAGTCCAGACTTCATTTGTTTGGAATTGATGAAGTTCATCTTGCATTGCTTCAATCCAAAAATCATCAGTAAGGGCTTCTTTCACATTTTTAGGTTCAATTAAAGAAACAAAGCACGAGGAACTTACAGAGTGACAGATTTCAGCAAATCTGAGTGTCTCCTTGTAGTTTTCGCATGTGTTTCCCCTCAGTGTCCTCCCTCTTAGATTTCCAATTACCTGTGAACTGGGATGATCTTTGCGAATTCTGGGAGGAGGATCCTTTCATGAGTCAGGTTGAGGAGGACCTTGCGGCGTAGGTACAGCATTAATGCCAGAGGCATTATCAGATTCAGCCTCAGTCTCACTGTAGGGATCAGCTTGTTCTTCATCATTAGGAGTGGAAATCTGGGATGTTGAACTGGATGTTGAGTCAACATTGTACAGTAGGGATGTTGGCATAACATTGCCCTTAGCATGGGTTCTTTCACTTTGATCAGTAGCAGGAGTCATAATGTATGGAACGTTCCCATGTGTAGAAGAGTCAGGGGTTGTGTCAATAACCTGTTCAGCACCTGCAGAAATCTTCTTCTGGGCATAGGGCTCAGATTCATCAAAGGAAACATTCACAGATTCTTGTATAGTTTGAAATCTAGGATTGTATATTCTATACGCATGACTATTTTGTGAGTACCCTACAAAGATTCCTTTGTCACTTTTAGCATCAAACTTCCCTAGATGTTCCCTATCATTGAGTATGTAACACACACATCCAAAGACATGAAAGTACTTAAGATTGGGTTTTCTACCTTTCAAAATCTCATAGGGAGTGGTCAGAGTACCTGGACGAAGATAGACACGATTGATTATGTGACAGGCAGTGTTCACAGCTTCAGCCCACAACCTTTTTGACAGGTTCATTGAGCTCAACATCACTCTGGCCATTTCTTGAAGAGTCCTGTTTTTCCTTTCAGCAACACCATTTGTTGTGGTGTCTTAGGAGCTGAGTATTCATGCATGATCCCTTTCTTTTCACAGTACTTATCAAAAAATTGATTCTCAAATTCTTTACCATGGTCAGATCGATTTCTTTGGACCATAGTAGAGTACTTATTACAACATTTTGCATGCCAGTTTTTTAAGGATTCAAAAGTTTCAAATTTTTCTTTCAAAAAATTGACCCAAGTATATCTAGAGAAATCATCAACTATAACATAGATATACCAGGCTCCTCCCAAACTTTTAGTTTCTACAGGACCCATGAGATCCATATGCAAGAGTTCAAAGCAGTTAAAAGTACCTCTTTTTTGTCCTTCAACCTGGAGTGGCTGGTGTACTGCCTTGGTTTGTTTTCCCAGAAGACAGGCACCACACACATGCTTCCCTACATTGGTAAGCTTCGGCACACCTGTCACAACATTGTGTTTGATGATCTTCTCCAAATTCCTGTAATTGACATGTCCTAATTTCTTGTGCCACAATGTTGCATCATCATGTTGAGCAACATTGCACTTGAGAGGAACGGCCATCACATAGCAGTTTTCCTGAGATCTAACACCTGTCATCACAGTTAATTTGTCCACACAAGTATAAACTTTGCAAGAACGTTTATCAAACTTGACTTTCAGATCATCATCACACAGGTGGCTTATACTGACAAGATTAGCCGTTAGACCCTCAACAAGAAGAACATTTGAAAGTTTAGGATATCCTTCAAGGCACAGTGTTCCCTTTCCAAGGATTTTGCTTTGGTATCCTCCTCCATATGTCACTGTACCTGTCATTTGAGAGACAAAATTTGACAAGTTTGACGGGTTACCAGCCATGTGCCTAGAGAAACCACTGTCGAAGTACCATTTTCCTGCATTGTTAGGAGAAGTAGCAACAGAAAAAGCAACATTGCAAGTATGTTTTTCTTTAGCAACCCAAATCTGGTTCAAATCATTCTTGTGTTTTCTTATCTGTCCTGGAGGTTTACCTCGTTTAGGAGAACCAGGGATAGACTTAGGATTACATCTTTCAGTCTCTGTTGAAGTGGATGTAGTCACAACATCGCAGCTAACATCGGAATCACTGTTTTGTTTGCTAGAGGCAAGAAGGGAGGGATTCTTGGAGAGGTCACTGAGGTTGGAGGAATCAACATGTTCCCTTTTTAAATCCTTTTGTTACTTGAAACAGGAAGGTTTTTTCTGACCAAGTTTGTGACAGTAAGTGCACACAAAAATTTCTTTTTCTTTGAAAAACACAGGACCTTTTATGAGCTCAGAAAGAGGTTTGACAACATCTGGGGTTTCAGGGTTAACAGTGCAGTTCATGTTGCACCCAAGTTTCTTATCAAAAGAAGCATCATAACTACCAGTGTACCCTAGACCAGTAGTCCCATCATTATCCATATCAAGCATATCATTAAGTCTAGAAGTAGAGGAGTTCCACTTTGCAATTACCTTCTTTTCATTAGATAGTTCAGTGGTTACCTTGAACAGTTCAGTGTCCTTCTTTGTCAGTCCAGCTTCCAGTTTGACAATGGTGTCTTTCAGGTTGTAATTCTCCTTCTCAGTTTTCTTGAGGAGTTTTCTGAGTGTCTTCCATTCACTGAAGAGTTTCTCATACATTTGTTGCAGATCCTTCACCATTTGTACCGCACTGGCTTCCTATTCTGAAGGACTATCTGTATCAAAATCCACAGAACCATGTAGACACAAAACATCAGAGATTCCTGATTTCTCAGGGTTGGTTAGTGCCAAAATTTCACAGTTCTCAGATTCATCATAGTCAAAGAAGATTTCTACTCCTGATGTTGAATTGCCGATGTTGTCCCAACTTTGGTCATCAACATTGTAAGTGGATGAACGGAGAGCTCTGGCATTGGTATTTGAATCATCTTTTTTTTCTTCATCTTCATGTTCTTCATCTGAAACATCACTGAGACAAGCAAGAAGATTCTTTTTCTCTTTTCTGAGATTGTTAGCACATTCATTTTGATAATGACCCCACCCTTGGCATTCAAAACATCTAGTCTTACTAAGAGGAGTGCGATCAAAATCAGATTCAGAGCTAGTCTTGGAAGCAGAACCAGTTTTGAAAGTATTAGTTTTATTTTTGAAATTTTTGGTTCCACTTGAGGATCCTTGACCAGAGTTTTTCTAAATTTAAGTTTGTTGAACTTCCTCACAAGATTGTTGTAAGCTTCCTCAGTCATATTATCAGACTCATCACTACTACTATCAGGCTCTGAAGATTTAGCTTTAGATTTAGAGTGAAGGGAGATACTATGGGTTTTCATACCTTGTCTCTCATTTTCATTTAGTTCAAAAAATTTTAAATTGTTCAACAAGGTGTGAAAATCCATAGTTGCTAAGTTATGAGTGTCTTCCAAAATAGTGACTTTGGTATTAAATCTTGAGGAAAGAGATCGAACAGCTTTGGAAACAAGTTGCCTATTAGAAATAGCTTCTCCCAGTCTTTGGACTTCATTGGAGAGAGTTAAAAGTTTTTCAAAATAAGAGTCAATTGTTTCTTCCTCCGCCATTCTTAGATTTTCAAATTGAGACCAAAGCATTCTAAGTTTAGTTTGTTTGACACTAGCATCCCCTTCACAATGACTCTGAAGCAAATCCCAAGTTTGTTTTGCAGTAGTGCAGTTTTGAATAATTTTAAACATATGAGCATCTACATGACCAAAGATGGCATTTAAGGCCTTTTCATTGTAAGAGCTAAGAAGTATGTCACTTGCAGTGAAGCGTTCTTCAGGAATGGGGACAATGTCACCATCAGCATCAGGTCCTTCAGTTGGCCAGGTGTATCCTTTCAGAATGGATCTCCAAGCACGGCCATCAAGGGACTTGATGTATGTCCTCATCCGGATTTGCCAGTAATGGTAGTTGGACCCATCAAGCACAGGAGGTCTGTTGTAGTTTGCATCCATTGCAGTAGTACCAAATCCAGACACCAGTAGTTAGGTGGCTGGCTCTGATACCACTTGTTAGAACGTAGGATCCCGGATTGGTACTTGAGACAAGATCAATAGACAATGTTGCCAACAATGTTGTTCAACAATGTCTTCAACACAGTAAACAAAAGACAGCGGAAGAATATGAATGAAACTTATATTACCAAGCCAACATATATAAATATGTTGGCCGCGCCTTTAGGAAAAATATCTACTGACAGGAAAAGTAGATTTAATTAACTAGGTTTAATACAATCACAGATGATTGATTAAACAACCAAAACTAGCCCTAGAAGAACTAATAGTAAAAGCTATTCTAGGTCGATGTTTGAAAGAGTTATTCCAACAATGAATACTCTTAGACAAACTCCAAAGCTAGCAGAAAACAAGAAGCCTCAACTCTTTAATAAAATCTTCGTAGACCATACAGAAAGGCATCCTGATTGCTCGGCTGAATCCTTGTATATATACTTGAGATATCGACGGCTTCCATCCAAGTCGAAAGGCAATAGGATCTCAGCAAAGGCAATTTCCTTTTTCTTGTTTTCTTCAATATACGCATAGAAGGAATTTTCCATATTTTGATTCTTCATAAAATATATTCCTTCTTGCTTTCTCCACAAGTTGTTCTTTTTCCTTAAATCATCTCTTGTTCGATTTGTAAATTCTTCCAGTCCAAGTTTCCTGTCCAATGTGCTTTGTTCTTGATGTTGAATGCAATGTTATATCTTCAATGTTATGCCAGCATTGAATTCTATCCTGTCACAATGTTATACAACATTGGTAGTCCTGCAGCTTCACAAACAACAACAAAAAACACAAACTTTGAAATGATTATTGAAAGATAAGATTATCAAAACACAAGTGCGTACTGCACTTTCAAGGAAAATGGACTTATCAAACAAAATCAGGAGCTCAAAGCTAAACTTCAAAAGTTGGTCACTACCTATAACTGCTTACGAGGACATTTTGAGTCTCTCTCAGAATCCTTTATGAGGCTTAGTCAGCCAACAATGACTAAGGGGGAAGGATTGTACAAATCTGGACCTCAAAGTCAGGGGGAATGGGAAGAAGGAGAAGGATATAAGAAGAAATCTGGAGCTGGTGCTGCTTAGAGAGGATGAAGAAACAAGAAAACTTCCTAGCCACCACTCAGAATCAATGAGCCCTCCTCAAGTCAAGCTGCTTTACAAATAGTAGCTACCTCCCAGAAACCGACTGAAGGAACTTCAATGGTAACAAGGGCCATGGCATAGAAACCTCCAAGGAGTACCAAGACTTCAAGGAGAAGACAAGTGAGAGGGATTGATGAGTCATCTGAAGAGGAAGAAGGCCAAATCAAATCCCTGGGCAATGAAGAAGGCTGCAAAACTCTCACAAGAATTAATCTTGATGATGATGATGATGAAGAGACTGATGAAGATGAAGCTCCTCTTCACAGAAAAAGAAAAATTGATAGCCTAACTGAGCCCATAGCTGCAAAGCCTTTGGCAGCTAAAACACCCTCTGGAAATACCAAGTCAATCCAGGGTGATTCTTCAAGCAATCCAATGGAAAACTCAAGGCAAAGGAGGAATAGATTGAGAGCTGAAAGAAGAAAAGGTCAACTTCCACTCAGGCCAGAAGAAGCCAGAATTGAGTATGTGAAGACTGACAACAACTCGTCCTCCTACAGGTGTATTCATTAGAGGAATGGATACTGGATACTGGAACTCAAGCACTTGCTTGTAAATGAAAAAGGATTCCCAGTACCCATCCATCAACAACTTATGGCATGGAGAAAAGACAAGCCAATCTTGATCAACACCAATCATGTCAAAGCTTGGTTGGATTTTGAAGTTGTCAAGAGAGTTGAAGCCATGAAGAAGGACCTTAATGATGTGCATAAGTCCCAAACCTCACTGGAACAGGCACAAGGCCAAGACTTGCTGTGGAACCCTTTGAGTCATTCTACATGACTGAATATCAATACAAGGGTGACATCAGATATCTGAGGATCATATATGATTACTTCAAGCTACCAGATATCATAATTGAGCATGCCTGGAAATGGGGAAAGTATTTATGGGTCAAACACTTTGCCAAGAAAAATCCCACCAAATCATACAAAGAAGTATGTGGTTGTGCCAGAGACACTGAGATGTTGGTCAGAACCTTACTCTATGACTACTCAGATGATATCAAAAGATTTGGAGATAGGGAGTATGCAAATTGATCCTTGGAGCTGCTGAAGATTTGAAGACTTGAAGACTAGTTTATTAGGATGTCTACTTGGAGCTTGGTTACTCCTGTTGTCCTAATTTACTATGTATTTGTATCTTGCTGACTGCACTAAATTGTATTTTATTAAAGTTATCTGAACTTTCATTGTAACACATCTGATGAACCTACTCTCAGATATCAATCTATAAAAAGATAACTTGTCAGCAAAGATCACATCTTGTGATCTGGTTGATATTTACTTTCTACACTTAAGTTATATGAATTGAAAGATCATAAGAAATGATTAAGTGGTGGATTGTTTCCTCATCCAGATTTGTAATAGGTCAGATAGTCATCGTTGACTGATCAAAATGGGGAAAATTTATTAGGAATATATGTTTAGATTTTAATCAGCAACCTAATGACTTATCTTAGCTCAGAAAGGTGGTTAGTACTCTTGGTTCACTTGAACACTGTAAAAGAGGAAACTCACTAAGTATGATAGTCTAGCTAATCTTGTATAGGATGTTAGGTCTCTGAATGTAATTTTTATTTTCTAAAAAGAAGACCAGGAAGAAGGCATCCAGCATGAAAAGTTCAAAGGATTTGAAGATTTGAAGACTGCACAAGATTGCTGAAGACAAAGGTTTCCAGATACTTATGACCAGATATCTTAAAGACACAAGCGTTTTTAAATAAACAGTGTTGCAAAAAGATATCTGAGAAATAAAAGGTTTCTGAGACGAGGAAAGTGCCCACAGATATCTACGCTCAGATACCTTGGACATAAACTATGTTTGTGAAAAAGAAATATATTATAACAAGTTGTTTCAAAAAGTGATATATGGAGTTGTGATAAACTCTTGAAAAGGACGTGCACAGCATCAGAGAAATCTGATAGTATAAAGATCTCTGATACCATGCATAGTTCCGTTAAATGCGCGGCCAGAGATGTCTGAACAAAAACGGTAGCTTCTGAAGAAGAAGACAAACGTACTACAGTACTATACTCAGATATCAATAGTTTGAATTTGATTTAAGCCTAACGGATACTATTCAAACGACACTCAAATTCATCTATAAATATCAACACTTGGACTGCTTGAGAACACACCTTAGAACACACAGAACTTAGAACACTGAACTTACATTGATTACTCTCACAAGTTCTCTCAAGCACACTACTTACCTTCAAGCTTTTACATTGCCAAAGCTCTTGATTCTAAGTAGCACAAAAGTTCTAAGTGTCCTGATCCTTAACAAGCATTGTTATTTGTGAAAGAGTTGAACTAAGATTTCATATCTGAGATTCATTCTCTTGAACACTTATCATAGACTTGGGTCAGTAAAGAACAAGATACCATACATTACAAAGTGTATTAAGTATACTTGATTCATAGAGCTATCTGCATAACTGAACAAGTTATTAAAGAAGCTCACCTGACAAACTACCTTAAACCAACACCTTAATCGGCGTAGAGTACAGGAAGTACTTAGTTTGGAAAACTAAGGAATAACTCCAAGGTTACTGAGCATAGGAAGTACTTAGTTTGGGAAACTAAGGAATAGCTCAAAAGGTTTCTGAGTACAGGAAGTATTTGGCTATGAAAGCCGGGGAATAACTCAGGGGGAACACTTGGTTGGGAACCTAGTGTATTTAGGAATCAAGAGAAGATACTTGTAAGATTACCTCATTTATCTGTCTTAGTGGATTTTAGGTCTGAGAAAGGCCGAAGTGGATTAGTTGAAGGATTACGCCACCTTCAAATACCACTATAAAAAGACTTGTGTTATTTACTTTCTGCATCTTATTACTTGCTTAATTTACCTTGCAAAGTATTTACACCCATCTTGCTGAGCACGTGCACTTATCACAGAAAAGTCTTCCGCTCTCTGAAATTAAGTATCAGAAATCTTCACAGATATCTGAGAAACCGTGTTTATCGACAAAAGTTTTAAAAGACTATTCACCCCCCTCTAGTCTTTTACTTTGCCGTTATCTGGACCAACATGGGTCTTGTAGGGTTATTATGTGTGTCCAATCTGCATGTGATCAGACCGGCCGGAGACTTTTAACCGTCGAGGTCCGAGTTGAAAAGTTCATATGGGATACGTTTTAGAACACCCGATCACTTGGGGGAAGTGAGTCTATTTTAAGATTCTGAGTGGTGGGTGTCACTGTCAGTGGACACATGTCTACTCTCGAGTGGTCCGAGTGTACGGAAGCATGTTCCTTGGACACCACCGGATCGGAGACAGCTTTCTGTCCTTTTTTCTAGAGATGTTTCCCTGAGATTTGCTAAGTATAACTGGTTGGATTCAAGGTGCTCCTCAAACAAGACCCCTCGGACAGGTTTTTCCAGGCACAAGATCCAAGCCGTATTACTAGTTCTTGGTAATCCGTCTTGGTCCGTAGGAGACATATTTTAAACAACAGTATTAAATTGTGATATTAACATGATTTAATAGGATATTTGTATTTTTGAATTGATAAATAATAATTCAACTTGAATAGCATAGTTCAGAGTGGAAAAATAAACATAAAAGTGTTCGTAAAACTAGACTGAAGTTGAGAAAAACTTAACTCGTGTTTAATGGACAAACACGTTGATAGTCTTTGATGTTTGGATTAGATGAAGAAAATACATTAACAATTCGAAAGAAAAAGAGACTCAAAGATTACTAGTGCCTCTAGAAAGTGGCAGAATCCACTTGATTTTGAACGAAAACTAATATATATAAATCCAACTAGCGTGTTTTGTAATTGCAAATTAGTTTATGATATTAGTATTTTTTTGAAATAAACCATACCCCATATTATTTGGCATAATATGGGGTATGTGTTTCAGCCTAACAGGCTTGGCACCCGGCTTCTCCAATCATTATTATTCAAAATTACATATGAAATGATGTGCTTATATTTAGTGTGCTTTTGCAACCAAACACGTTCATGGCCATCCACCTCATATTTCGTCTCAAACCCTATGAAACTAAGAGTAACAGTTAAGAAAGAGTCGGTAATGTGGGTAAGATACATGCCAAGAAAGAAGATCGAGGTTAGTTACTAGTACTAGATTACATTGTAGATAAACCAGAAACTGAATCTACTCACATGTAAATATGTAATGAAGTAACTGTAAAATTAGAGTAACAAGCTCCACTCAATTCACAACATTACTAAATTAGACCCCTCAATTATTATCCGTAAACTTTATGTCCTACCACTTAGGCTAATTCATTTATTACGATCTACTTAGGAAGCTTCTTAGATTTTATAAAATGTTAATTATGTACCAGTATTACTTCAATTACATATACCATTTCCATATGTTTCTCAACCATCGAAAGTAAGTAGTATTCTATTGTTTAGTAATATAAGAAAATAAAACTAGTTGAAGGTTTCGATAGTATTATTGAAACATATTTGGCGTAATTTAAAAGATAGCATTGTGATGATAATACTGTATTTAAGTTCACACGACTTTCTTACTGATCCATGTTATGAAAATTAGAATATGGTGATGTAATGGGGACGGTTTATCGGGGTTTTTGAAACTAGCATTTATGTGAAACTCATATAATTGGTTAGAAAAACTAGAAAATGATAAATGTGCATATTCTTAATTTAATACGAAATTCTAATATGTTTTGTTTTACAAAATATATATATTCTTTTTTACGTAAAACGCTCATGTTTTGAAGTAATAAAAACTCTGATGTTGTTTAACCCTGAATTTTTCTTATCTGTTTTTGTGAAACCATAAGACCGCCTTCCAAAAAAATTATTCGAATTACATTTATAACAAATACTATTTTACATTTATAAAAAATCATTATAGTGCATTGGGCGCTTTTCACTATATTTATAAAATTATAATATAAATGAATAAGAGGTAAACATTGTTGAAAATTAATGATGCTAATCTTTTTTTTAATGCAATATTACAATTACAATACTGAGTCTTGGACAAATTTATTATCAACAAAATCTTTAATACTCCCTCCATTTAAGAAAAAGTGTTACATTTTACTATTATGCGGTCAACTGTCTACGCGTTTGACCACAATTTACTCTTAAACGATATTAATAAATAAATTATTAAAATTATATAATGAAAATTTAGTAATTAAATTTTTATTATATAATTTTATTAAATTATTTACTATTATCGTTTATGAGTAATTTGTGGTCAAACTCGAAGACAGTTGACCGGTCAAAGTCAAAATGTAACACTTTCTCTGAAATGGAGGGAGTAATATTTTAATCATTCTCTATACGGAGAAAATAATCACCCATTTCGGGGATCGAACCCGTGGCCTTTTAGGTATGGAGTGTCTCAGTCTGTCACTTGACTACAAACGCTTTGACATGATGCTAATCCTTTATTATAGTAATTTAATGTTTAAATCACATTAAATCATGTTTGAATTTTTTATTTTTCCTAATAAACGTAGTATGAGCCAGTATGAGGGATCATCGTTATAAAGGTACTAAAAGAAACGTCAAATATTATAGTTGCATTAAAAGTTTATAGTTCTATTAAAAATATCGGTGTTATGCACACATAAAAGATGACAATAAATAAAGTTACTTTTCGATAATGGAGGTACCTTTTTCGATCTCTAAGTCAATTAATCCATAATAGAGGTACCTTTCGATACTTGCACGAAATGAAATAGTTTAAAAATGTTCCGACGAAATGTGGGGTTTTTATGCAATTTAGTTACCGACTGAGAAACTGAAAGAAAAAACTTTGAAAAGTTGAAAGCGCACAAAAGGGCATGTATGTATCAGTCACAATCAGCAGGAAACAAAACAGAACAACACTTCATTCATTCATCATTGCCATCAAGAAACGGCCATGCTCTCTAACTGAGTGTCCACTCACCACTAACTCTCTCACAATTCACAATTCACAATTCACAATACAAACATGGGTTCACATTGAGACAAATTAACCCCTTTCTTCTTTCTCTTTACAACAACACAATACCAATATACCATACCACTTTTTCTTGTTTCTTCCTCAATTGTACCTTTGAAAATTGAGATTTTTCAGCTCGTGAGCAAGTGGGGTTGTTTTTTTTCTTGTTTTTAGCTGTTAGTTACTCAGCCAGTTTGTGTTATAATGGGGAACTGTTGGTGTGCCTTTGAGCCCTCTTTATACAAAGTCTGCTCCAATCCCAAGCCAGGTGACTTCTGTTTTCTTGTTACTGCATTTTCTTGTTTCTTATGTTGTTAGGTGGGAAATTTTAGTTTTCATGTTTAGTATGATTGTTGATTCGATTGATCTTGGGATTTAGTATAATAAAGATCACATTTTTATCCATCTAGCTAGTTGGACTAATTATGATATCTTATGTAGAATCACCCAAGGATGAAACTCCACCTGAAAAGGTGAGGAAATTTGAGAGTAAATTACCATCTAATCCTGAAGAGGTGGAGAATTTACGACGTTCCACGAAAGCGAATCCGCTGATTGTGTTCACGTTTGATGAGTTAAAGACTATTACAGAGAATTTCAGGCAGGATTACATGTTAGGTGGAGGAGGATTTGGGAGTGTGTACAAAGGTTATGTTTCTGATGATTTACGTCAACAAGGGATCGACCCTAGTACCGTTGCTGTTAAGGTTCATGATGGGGATAATAGTTTTCAAGGTCATAGGGAGTGGCTGGTAATTTTGCTGCTTATCACATCTACATTTTGCTTGTTGCTGACTTCATTGCTTTGTTGTGCTGACGATGGATTGCTTTTGTAGGCTGAGGTGATCTTTTTGGGGCAGCTTTCGCATCCGAATTTAGTGAAGTTGATTGGATATTGCTGTGAAGATGAACATAGAGTTCTGATTTACGAGTACATGCCACGGGGTAGTGTGGAGAACAATCTGTTTTCAAGTGAGTAGCTTCTCTTACATTTCTATTTTTGTTTGGACACGTCTGAGTGTAGACTTTATTGTATATGTTTCTAAAGAAAAGAAAGAGAGGTATTCTTATTGGTATTCGATGGAATTGACACATCTTTTGGGTGGTGAGGAGGAGGGGGTACTAATTGCTAAATAGCCATGGTATTGTAAATCCATTGCTTTACTGTTCCGTTTTTGTGTTTGATTGTTCCATTATGAGTACTTAATGTACATAAAAATCTTCTGATAGCTTTTAGAGTATTTTTTTTTCAGCATGCTATGTAATGGCTTTAAGTGTTCTGTAGTAGGTGAAGAAAAATATGCGTTTAGTTTTAGTTATCAAGGTTCAAGCTAGGCACTCTTGCACTGTATTATTGTAATCGACGATCTGCACCTTCAGCTTTTGAAAGATTCAATAACCTAGAGAGTTCAGGCCAGGTTATTTGTGTGCATGTCTGTCCAATATAATTATAGGTGTCGACCTCAACAGCAATACAAAGCTAGTAGCATAAATTGACAAATAAGGATGTTGTATTTTATGCTTTCAGAGTATTTATAGAATTCAAAATGTGTTCCGAAGCAAGGTTATAAATTATAATGGCCTATTAGTGTTTCACATTGTTTTTGCTTTTCTGCTTACCATTGTAGCTTACTACTTGCCATGTAAGTCTCTCTGCATCTCAAAACTCTGAAAATTTGATCTGGGATATAGGACATTATAAATACATCTGTGATAAAAGGGCGGAAGCACGAAGCACATAATATGAAGTGGCTCCGGCTCTGCAATGTATTTTGCACTCACTGGCTATTGGCTAATCTTCAATTATACTCTGCTTTTCTGTCATTGCTTCCACTTTCAAAGTTGGTTCATTGTTAATCTTGCATTGTCTGTACTGGCTGTAGGAGTGTTGCTTCCTCTATCTTGGTCAACTAGAATGAAGATAGCATTCGGTGCAGCAAAAGGACTAGCTTTTCTGCATGACGCCGAGAAACCTGTCATCTATCGTGACTTCAAGACATCAAATATCTTGTTAGACCAGGTTAATAGCATTGAACGGACATAGATTTTCAGCATCTGTACTATTATTCCGTCATCTAGGTCACACTACTGTATGTAACATTAATTACCCTACTCAGGACTACAATGCAAAGCTATCAGATTTTGGTCTAGCTAAAGACGGGCCAGTAGGAGATAAATCTCATGTTTCTACTCGCATCATGGGAACATATGGTTATGCTGCCCCAGAATACATTATGACAGGTACTCCAGAATTCATTTTGTTCTTAAATGTGGATAGTATCATAAAGGTCCAACCTCTAATATGCATTATGTGTCAAAGTGCCGGTGCCAGACTATGGATATTGTTTTTGGGACTTCATTAACTTGTTTTCATATGAACAGGCCACTTAACTCCGCGGAGTGACGTGTACAGCTTTGGAGTTGTTCTGCTTGAGCTTCTAACAGGAAGAAAATCTCTGGACAAATCCAGACCAGCTCGTGCACAGAACCTTACCGAATGGGCTATCCCCTTGCTCAAAGAAAAAAAGAAAATGCTCGACATTGTGGATCCGAGACTGGGAGGGGATTATCCCATAAAGGGTGTCCAAAAAGCAGCAATGCTTGCATATCATTGTCTAAACAAGAATCCTAAAGCACGGCCTTTAATGCGAGACATAGTAGATTCCTTGGAGCCTCTCCAGGTTCCTTTTGATGTTCCAGCTGACAAGGCTATTTTGACTGTTTATAGTGAGAAAGCTAACTGATAATCCGAAGGGAAAAAATGCATAGCAAAGTTGTTTAATATACTTTCTTACATGAACTTGCTGGTTTTTAGAAAGCTATGGTGTATAACATTTGTTGATCATACCTGTAAGAGAATGTTCTTTGTGGATTTAGTTTCTGGTGGACTGTAATTACAGAAGCAGTTTTTTCTTGTTTGTGTTTGCTTCCTCTGTTTGCTGTTGCTTCTCTAAACTGAATAGAGTCATACTTAGATGCGGGATATAGTAAAACTGCTGTAAGCCTGTAAGCACCAATGCAGATGACCTTGGTGTTTTTTCTTAAAGGAAAATTTATTTAAAAAATGGCAGATTACAGTGTGTTGGGTAAAATCTAATGGCGAAACATCACAGCCATATGAATCCTAATAAAATCATGCGTTAATAAATGTGCTAGTTGGTTTCTGTTGGTTCAGATAACGGCAAAGTAAAAGACTAGAGGGGAGTGAATAGTCTTTTAAAACTTTTGTCGTTAAAACAGTTTCTCAGATATGTGTGAAGATATATGATACTTATAAGAAGAGAGCGGAAGACTTTTCTGTGATAAGTGCACGTGCTCAGCAAAATATAATGTGTTTAAATACTTAGCAGGAAAAAGAAAACGATAAGTAAATTGATGAAAGTAAATAACACGTCTTTTTATAGTGGTATCTGAAGATAACGTAATCCTTCAACTAATCCACTTCGGTGTTTCTCAGACCTAGAATCCACTAAGACAGATAGTTGAGTTCACCTTACAAATATCTTCTCTCGATTCCTAAATACACTAGGTTCCCAACCAAGTGCCCCCCTGAGTTATTCCCCGGCTCCCAGCCAAGTACTTCCTATACTCAGAAACTTTTGAGTTGTTCCTTAGTTTCCCAAACTAAGTACTTCCTATGCTCAGTAACCTTGGAGTTATTTATTAGTTTTCCAAACTAAGTACTTCCTGTACTCCACGCCGTTTAAGTTGTTGGTTAAGGAGAGTTTGTCAGATTGGTAGATTAATAACTTCTACAGTTATGTAATACTACATTTTTGAACAAGAGTCACTTAACACACTTCACATTGTGTGGTGATATGTTCTTTACTGACCTAAGTCTATGTTAAATGTTCTGGAGAATGAAACTCAAATACTTGATCTTTTGATTCAACTCATTCACAGATAGCAATGCTTGTTAAGGATCATGACACTTAGAACTTTCGTGCTACTTAGAATTCAAGAGCTTAGTTGCAACTGTAAGCTAGAGATTAAGTAGGCAGAAGGCTTGTATGCTTGAGAGAAAGATACCACTAGTTGTATTATCAGAGAAGCTTGGTATTTTCAGTGAGTTCAGTATGTAAGTTCTGTGTGTATTTCAAGTATTCTAAATGTTGATATTTATAGTTGAAAATCATGTCATTTGAATAGTATCCGTTAGGCTCAATGAAATTCAAACTATTGATATCTATTAATAGTACTGCAGAAGACGTTGTCTCTTTTCAGAGATTTCCTCTTTTGTTCAGATGTCTCTGTCTGCGCATTAAATGCATTGTACTATTTTTGTCCTGTAGTGCCAACGGAACTATGCACGCTTTCTGAAGCATTACATGTCCTTTTCCAGAGACCTTCACATCTCTATATACTTTATTAAAACATTGTTTCCAGGAAACAAAGCTTTGTCCAAGGTATCTGAGTGTAGGTATCTGTGGACACTTTTCCTCGTTCAGAAACCTTGTGTTCTCAGATATCTTTTGTGAAACCTGTTTATTGAAAAACACTTGTTTCTTCAAGATATCTGGACATAGGTATCTGATGAGACCAATTTCCTTCGTCTTCAGCAATCTTGTGCAGTCTTCAAATCCTCAAATTTGTTGAACTTTTCTGCCGGATGCCTTCTTCTTGGTCTTCTTAAAAGATATAAAAATTACATTCAGAGACCTAACATCCTATACAAGATTTGCTAGACTAGCATACTTAGTGATCTTCCTCTTTTACAGTGTTCAAGTGAACCAAGAGTACTAACCAGCTTTCTGAGCTAAGATAAGTCATTAAGTTGTTGATCAAAATCTAAACAGATATTCCTAACAAATTTTCCCCTTTTTGATCAGTCAACGATGACTATCTTTAAAACCTATTACAACTTGGAAGAGGGAACAATCCAACACTTAATCATTTCTTATGATCTTTTCAATTCATTTAATTAAGTGCAGAAAGTAAACATCAACCAAATCACAAGGTGTGATCTTTGCTGACAAGTTATCTTTTTATAGATTGATATTTGAGAGTAGGTTCATCAGATATGTTTACAAGGAGAGTTCACAGATAACTTTTACAAATGATAAAGTAAGTTACAAAACAATCATCAAGATACAAAATTACATAGTAAATTAGGACAACAGGAGTAACCAAGCTCCAAGTAGACATCCTAATAAACTAGTCTTCAAGTCATCAAAATCTTCAAGTCTTCAATTTGCAGATCTATGGATCAGTTAGCAAATTCCCTATCCCCAAACCTTTTGATATCATCTGAGTAGTCATAGAGCAAGGTCCTGACTATCATCTCAGTGTTTCTGGCAAATCCACAGACTTCCATGTAGGTTTTGGTGGGATTCTTTTTGGCAAAGTGTTTGACCCACAGATACTTTCTCCATTTCCAGTCATGCCCAATTCTGATATATGATAGCTTGAAGTAATCATATATGATCCTCAGATATCTTATGTCACCCTTGTATTGCTCTTGAGTCATGTAAAAACACTCATAGGGTTCCACAGCAAGTCTTGCTCTTGTGCCTGTTCCAGTGAGGTTGGGAATTCTGTGCACATCATCTGGCTTTCCATAAGGACATTCATTAGAGAGGTCCTTCTTCATGGCTTCTATTCTTTTGATCACTTCAAAATCCAACCAATTTTTTATATGATTAGTGTTGATCAAGGTAGGCTTATCTTTTCTCCATGCCATGAGCTGTTGATGGATGGGTACTGGAAATCCCTTCTCATTTACAAGCAAGTGCTTGAGTTCCAGTATCCAATAGCCATTTTTCTGTTGGATGCACCTGTAGGAGGAATGTTCATCAGTCTTCACATATTCAATTCTGGCATCCTCTGGCCTGAGTGGAAGTTGAAGTTTTCTTTGTTCAGCTCTCAGCCTGTCCTCCTTTGTCTTAAATTCTCCCTTGGGGGATTGCTTGAAGAACCACCCTGGATAGACTTGGTATTTCCAGAGGGTGTTTTAGCTGCTATTGGCTTTGCAGCTAAGGGCTCAGTTAGGCTATCAACCCTTCTTCTCTTTCTGTGAAGAGGAGCTTCATCTTTAGCCTCATCTTCATCATCATCTTCCAGATTTCTTTTGTTGGGTGATTTGCAGCCTTCCTCATTGCCCTGGGATTTGATTTCTTCTTCTCCTCCTCCTTCTTCTTCTTCTTCTTCAGAAGACTCTTCAACCCCCTTTACTTGTCTTCTCCTTGGGGACTTGGTTCCCTTTGGAGGTCTCTGTGATCTGGCCCTTGTTATCATTCATTGTTCAGGAATCTGATGAGTTGTTGCTACTATCTGAGTAGCAGCTTGACTGAAGGAGGGCTCATTTATTCTGAGAGGTGGTTGTTCAATTTTTCTTTTATTTCCTCTTCCTCTTCCTCTCTGAGTACCTTGAGATCCTTCCCCCTTAGTCATTGTTGACTGACTGAGAATCACAAAGGATTCTGTGAGGGAGTCAAAGTTGCCTTGTAGATAGTCGTAAGCAGCAACCAACTTTTCCAGATCAGCCTTGAGCTCCTGATTTTGTTTGATAAGTCCATTGTCCTTATCAGTGAGCTCTGCTAGTTGACCTTGAATAGCATCTGCTTTTCCAGCAGCATAGCTAGCCTCTTCAAAAGCTTTTGCAGCCAAGTTTTAGTCATCATCCCTAACCATAACCATGCCTATGTCTTTCTGAGCAATGACCAGACTGATTGTTCTCTGAGTGATGAGCTCAGTGAATTTCTCCATCTCTGCAGGGACTGATGCAATGGCGGCTTCATTCTGAGAAGATAACCCCTTGTTCAATTTAGGCAGTACTTGGTATCTGTTCAAGTATTCATTGGAGTTGACATTTGACAGCTTGTTGAAAATTTCAGGAGCAATCAGCTTCCTTTTCAAATGAGACACCACCAAGTGCTCATTTCGGTGTTCTGCCAATTTCTTCTCTTCTTCATCATCTGAGTCATCAGCCCAGTGATCTTCATCCTCTTGGACATTTTCATCAATGTTTTCTAGTCCAGCAACCATCTCAGAGATGGGCTTCTTTCCTTTCAGTGAGGAGGATGGTACATCTTTTGGTAATGCAGCCTTAGCATCATGGTCTTCAGATACTTGCTCAGTATCTAATTCTTCAGCAATTGCCTGAACAGCAAGCTAGAGTTCTTTCAATATCTTCTGAGTGTTGTTCTCAGAGTGCTCAACTACTTGTTCAGTAGTGTCTTTTTGTTGGGGAGATGGATGGGTAGTTTTCTGAGGAGATGGAGGAGGGGATTTCTGTGATATCCTTTCAGCAGTTGAGGCATTAGTTCCTTGTGCAATCCCTCCTATACCTGGTGCAGGGGCATCATCATCATCTTTCTTATCATCCTCATCCTTGTGATGGTCAGAAGGAGGTTCTTCATAATCATTCTCATCAGTCTCCTTCTCTTCTTCATCTTCAGAGACCAGATTGATCACTTCTGGAATAGTGATCATTTGCCCATTTACTTCCTCTTGCTCAGAGGGGTATGATTTGTAGAGACTTGGGCAAGATTGGCTTGAATGCCATCTCCATTCTGGTCTGACCATCTGCCTTTTCAAAGGCTTGAGTGAGCTTGTGTGCCACTTCCTTGATGAAGTCCTTATGCATTAGAGAAGCAAAAGAATATTGCTCTGTTGGGAACATTGCATGGACATAAATTTCAAGGTCAAATGATCTTTCTCTTCTGGTAGGGTGATCAGTGACCCTTGTTATTTCAGTCAAATCAGAGCATCTGAGTCTCTGTCGTTTCTTGAAGCACTTGAGATGCTTTGGTAGAGTGTGATTCTTGAAAAATGGAAGCAGGTCTTCTGTTGAGAATGCAGAGACCTTTGGCACACTTGTTTGAGCCTGAAAGAAAGAGTTCTGAATCAGTTTCAAAACTTTGGTAGATATCTGGGCTTTAGAGTAGAAATGTATATGAGTTACCTGTGTGATAAGCTCAGATGACTTGACTACTGAGGTTCCAGGTGCCTCAGATATCTGGATATGAGGAGGAGACTGGGAAGTCTGATCCTCAGTGATCTTTCTTTCTGCTTAACCTGAGATTAAAAACATAACACTTGAAAATTTGAGCAAGAAAACTATATTTGACAATTTCAGATATCTAAGAGGTCAATTACCTCCACTGTAGGAGGCTCAGATACTTGTCTCTCAGAGACTTGTGCAGTCTCTGGAAGTTTTTCTTGTGATGAAGGCTTTGATGCCTCATCAATTTCCATTGGTTGCGGGGATTGAGTGGGCAATTCCCCAGCAACTTCTACTTCTTTTTGAACCTGTAAGTAGAAAGTGTTAGGTTGAGAAAAATGATCAGAGATTTTTCTTTGAAGATTATAAGTGTCTGAATGAAATACCTTCTCTGCAGAAGGTTCAGATACTTGTTTCTCAGAGACCTTGGAAGTCTCTGGATTCTTCTCTGAAGAGATAGACTTTTCAGTCTCTCCATTTTTCTTCTCAGTTGGAGCCTATTAGAAACAAACACTTAAGATATTAGTCAAGTGTATAAAGCACATATTTGAGATGTTATATCTTAAGGAACTATCTTCTACCTGTGAGACAGGCTCATGTTCCTTAAGTGGTGAGGCTATGGAAGCCTCTTTCTCAGATTCTGAGGCAAGCTTTGCAGCTTCCCCTTGATGTTGTATTTCTAATTCAGCCTGTAACAAATAAATTTTATTAAATAACAAGATTAATAAACACAAGATATCACAAGTAGTGAGTTAAACCATTCAGCTACCTGAGCAGTGTCAGGCTGATTGGTCTATGGAACTTGTGACCCTTTTATGCTTTGGTCTTGTTGTTCCATTATAGCTTCTTTGTTTGAAGTTTCAGGTACTTCAGACCTTTCTTGAGTGTGCAACTCAGTTGCCTCCCCTGGTTGATCATTCTGAGCAGATGCCTCAGTTTGATCCCTCTCATTGAGTTGGGGAACCTGCTCTTTTACAGGATTTTCTTCAGCAAGGAAAGATGATGGTATCTCATGTTGTAACTCAAGTATCATCTCAGCAGTTTGGCTGTTGTGGTTGGTGTGGTGATTTTGATCTGGATGAAGAAGGTGATGTTGTATGGGGCCTATCCAGATCTGCTTGAGACAGAATTTTAAGTGTTGAGGCAATGGCAGTATCCTCCAACACTAAGTTACCACTCATCAGAGCATCTTCAATATGCTTAAGTGTTACTTGCTCTGATGGTTTATTTTGTCCAGTGACTTTGGACACAGTTGCTTCTTCAGCAACCATTGGTGTGGGTGCTTTTTCAGCAACCTCTACACTTGTTGCTCTTTCAGCAACCTTTAAACTAGCTGTTTTTTCAGCAACCTTGGGAATTATTGCTTCCCCCTCATCTTCAGATTCCTCATTGAAATCTGGGACTGAATTATCAACAATCCCTGCTGTTTCTGCAGAGAGTGTTTGAAGTTTCTCACTGCTTTTATCAGCATTGATAAGTTCATCAGCAAGGCACTCAACAGCATTGATGAGTTCATCAGCAAGGCACTCAATAGCATTGATGAGTTCATCAGCAGTGGCGTCAGATATCTTTGAGTTGACATCCACAATGGGTATGCCTTCTGATTTTCCAGTAGACTTCTTTCGTGAAGTTCTGGGCTTTTTGGTCGCAACGGAACCCTCAGATAGCTCATCAGTCTTTCGTTTCTTGGAACCTTTCTGAGATGCAGTAACCTTTTTCATCATGTTTGTATACTCATATTTGTAGAGCAGGTTACTGTTGGCTATGTCAGCCTTCTCTCTGAGCTCAATGCCAAGCTTCTTCAGCAAGAAGCATATCTTTAGTCCATAGCTTACTGTGGCTTTTGGCTCAGCAAGGCCCTTAACAATTTTAGGCTCAAAGCCTTGAATCTTCTTCACAAATTTCATAAAGGTGTACTTCCCCCAATTGAAAGGGTTTTCCAGCCTTTTGTTCTGTTGATTCAACAAGAACATCATCATCCCGCGTTCTTGGCTTATCTGGTCGGCACCTCCTTGTAGACCATCAAAGCATCTGTGAAGAATGCATGCCAACACATCCCAGTGAACCAACAGATGTCTGGTTCTGATGTCAGCAAGTTTGAAGTCGATGGGTGTATCTGATTTTTCAAGATCACACACATCACTGTATAGTTGCTTCACACCTTCAAGGAGATCATCATCCTTGGTGTTTAGTTCAAAATCATTTCCAAGATTTTGAAGTTCAAACAACTCACAGAAAGTTGTTAAGTTCAAAATGATGTCCTTTCCTTGAACTTTTGATTGTATAGACACTATTTCAGTGCCTTCAGTAACACAGGAAATAATCCTGAAATTATTGTAAAATTCCAACACATCCAGTGAAGAAACTCCACTGGGAATAGCAGACAGGAAACCCTTGATTTGTGCCTTTTCAAGCATATTGTTGGTCCAGATAACGGCAAAGTAAAAGACTTGGGGGGGGGGGGGGTTGAATAGTCTTTTAAAACTTTTGTCGATAAACACGCTTTCTCGAAACACAGGGTTTCGATACTTAAATTTAGAGCGGAAGACTTTAAGATAGGTAAGTGCGAAACAATAAGTATGTGTGTGTGCTTTCTGAAATGTAAATCTGAGAAGGTAAATGACACAACAAGTATAGTGGTATCTGGAGGTGGCGTAATCCTCCAACTAATCCACTTCGGTCTTTCTCAGACCTAGAATTCACTAGAACAGATAATTGAGTTCACCTTACAATAATCCTATTCTAAGATTCCTAAACAAATGGTTCCCAATCAAATGTTCCCCCTGAGTTATTCCCCATCTCCTAGAGCTAAGTACTTCCTCTACTCAGATAACCTTGGAGTTATTCCTTGATTTCCCAAATCAAGTACTTCCTCTTTTCCACGCCTTGAAGGTGTTGGTTATAAGGTTTGTCAAAGAGGCTTCTCGTATAACTTTTCAGTTATGTTTTCAGAGAGCCTAATAGAACAAGACTACTTAATACACTTGTTCAGTGGATGGCAGTCTGCTCTTTACTGACCCAAGTAATTGATGTCCGTTCTGGAGAATGAGCTTCAGAAAAGGTATCTGATAGTTCAACTCTTTCACGAATACCAATCTCTTGTTAAGGTTCAGGACAACTTAGAACTACTAGTGATTCTTCGAGCAACAGAAAGATTTCAGAAAGGGTAGTAGAGTGCTTGAGAGAATACTTTGCTTGATGGTAAGTTTGCAAGATAGAGCGTTCTAAGGTGTATTTCTCAGCATCTAAGTGTGTGATATATATAGATGAATTTGAGAGTTGTTGGAATGATATCCGTTAGACACAATTCAAATTCAGTCCATACTTATCTTGAAATGAGTACTCAGAAGTCCTTGTCTCATGTCTCAGAGGGGACTGTGCTTCAGCGGCTTTTCTGTCGATGCAATTAATGCACTTGTACTATTTCTTGTCCTGTAGTCTTCAACGGATATATGAGCCTTTCTGATGGCTTGCATGCTCCATACTCATGATGTCATATGTCCGGAATCATATTTCAAATGTAAGTAAATACACTTAAGAAAGGATTAAGGACATAGTCTTTCTGAGTTAGACTAAACCTTGATATCTTCATAAATCTTGTGCAATCTTCAGTCTTCTAATCTTCAGAAAAGCTCCATTGCTAGGATTGATCTTCATGGTCTTCTGGAAATAAAAATTACACTCAGAGACCTATAATCCTAATACAAGATTTACTAGACTAATCATACTCAGTGATTTCCTCTTTTACAATGTGATGAGTGATCAAAATACTAACAAATATTCCTAACAAATTTCCCCCTTTTTGATCAGTCATCCATGACTATCTTTTAAGTCCTATTACAAATTTGTAACCCTGGAAGAGAAAACAATCCACCACTTAATTATTTCAAATGATATTCAATTTTAGTTGAATTAAGTGCAGAGAGTAAACATCAACCAAATCACAAGAAGTGATCTTTGCTGATAAGTTGTCATCTATTAGAATGCATCTGAGAGTATGATCTTTAGATAGATACGTTACGAATAAGATGCAACTTTTACGAGATAGAAGTTCAGAAACAATCAGCAAGATTACAAAAAGTAACAAAGCATACTAAGTAAATTAGAACAAAGGAGAATCCAAGCTCCAAGAGAGTATTCTAATGTTACTAGTCTTCAAGTCTTCAGAAATGCAACTTGGGTTCAGATACCTCAAGTTCTTCAGCATCCTTTCTGGATCAGTTGACATGATCATCCACTTTTCCGCATTCTTGGACATAGTCATAAAGAATCCTTCTGACAGAGAGCTCTGTCTTTCTGGATAAGTCACATATTTCATGGTAACTCTTGCCAAGCTTGTGATTCTTCCGCAGAAAGTGTTTGACCCAGAAGTACTTTCCCCAGACCCACGAGTGGTCTATATGCAGCTGAGATAGGTTGAAATACTTGTATATTTCTTCCAGATAGTGTAAATCATCTAGGTATTCATCCAATGTCATATAGAATGACTCATAGGTTGGAACACCTAGTTTGTTCTTTCATTGTAGCTACCATCCGCTTTTCTTACCTTGTGTACATCATCGCTTTGGGTAAGGACGGAAAAGAAAGATCCATCTTTACGCTTCATTCCTCTTTTCTACTTGAAGTTTAGCCAGCATGAAGGTGCTCGGGTTTTAGCAATTATCACCTTCTCTCCATTTCAGGATCTGGTTGAGGATGGGAGTTGGAAACTTATCATTGACAAGTAGATGTTATAGTTCCAGAATCCGATACCCTCTCTTGTTCAGAATGCACCTATATGAAGACTCTTCATTACTAGCCTTCACATACTCAATGTGGGCATCAGTTAGCCTTTCTTGATGAGTTTCTCTGTTTACTCTGCCAAACTGGGAATCCCTTCTTGCCTTTCTGTTAGGTGGCCTTCTGTCAGGAGATCCTCTAACCCTTTCTTCCTACCTTGAAATGTTTGGTGGATGTTCCTTGTATTGACTTGGTATTTCGGAAGGAGTTACGTGACAAAGGCCTTCTTTGCCAGATGAGGTTGTGAAGTAGTTGCTTGTCTCCTTTTCTTGTGAAGTGGATGTTCATCTGTATCGGATTCATCCTCATCATCATTGAAGTCCAAAATTGGAGACTTGCAACTTTCTTGGCCTCTCACTTCTCCTTCTTCCTTTTCTTCTTCTTCAGAAGTCTTCTTCTCTTCTGAGATTCTAAGGGACTTGGCTCCCCTAGTTATCATACTCCTCAGCCTTCTGGCTGGTTGATCTGGAACAACTTCTTCAGTAGGGGCATCTCCAGTGTCATTGATGACTAGTTGACTTGAGGAGGGAGGATTTGATTGTTTTCTTTTTCTTCCCCTGCCTTTCTGAGGCATCTCTTCCCCCTTAGTCATGAATGACTGACTCATGATAGCATAAGCTTCAGAGAGTGACTCAAAGTTCTTTTGGAGATTGTTGTGCACCCTGACTAATTCTTGAAGTTCCTTCTTCAGTTCTTTGTTCTGCCTAACCAGTTCCCGCTCCTTTGTGTTGAGCTCTTCAAGCGGCCTTAGGATGGCGTTGGCTTGTAGGACAGCATGGCTGGCTTCATTCAATGCTGCATTAGCATTGTTACAATCCTCATCCCTGACCAACCCTAGGTCTTTCTGAGAGAGAGCTATGCTGGTTGTTCTGTTGAGTAAAGCAGCAACCAATGGCTTCATCTCTTCTGGGACGGATTTTAGCACTTCTGTGTCTTGGACAACTAGTGTCTCTCTGAGTTCCAAAAAGACACTGTTCCTTGCACGGTGCTCTTCACTTCTTGAACTACCTGGTGCAGAGAAGATATGAGGAACAAGTAGGGTTCTCTTTTGCTGAGTGATAAGTCTCTCATCTTCTTCTGCAGTAATCAAGTTGTGGTCTTCTTCAGCATCACTCTCATAATTCTTCTCTGGGATCGTTTGCAAGCTGGCTAACATCTTTTGTTTGCCTTGGAGTATGCTGGCCTTCTGAGAGGATGTAGAAGGTCTTTCTGATGCAGCCTCAGCATCATGCTCTTCATCATCATTGTCATCCATGGCATCTATCTCAGCGGCTGTGACAACAATGGCATTCTTCAGATTTCTTTGCTCATCTAGGAGTGCCAATTCCTTGGCATTAGCTTCTTTGAGCTTCTTGAGTTTGGCCTCCTTTCATCAACAAGAGCTTGACACTCAATGCTGATTCTCTTTTCTTCTTCCAACACCTTTCTGAGTTGTTCAATCCTGAACTCAGCGGCTGAAATTTTTTCTATGGCATCATTGTGCTCAGCCTGTTGGATATCTTGATGAGACTTGGGAGGTGATGATAATGGGGCTCTCTGAGCATTTGAAGGAGTAGCCTTTTCTCCACTTCCTTTGCTAGCTTTCTGAATCCCGCCTTGTCCAGGTTGGGGATCATCATTCTAATCATCACCATCATCATCACTCTTGTTCTTTGCTTCTTGGTTTGGATGCTCAGAGGGAGGTTCTTGATAATCATTTTCGTCCATCTCTTCCTCATCTTCAGAAACTAGGTTGATCACATCAGGAAGTGTGATCATCCTCCCATTAACTTCCTCTTGCTCAGTTGGGTAGGTTGTGAGCTTGCTGGGCAAGGCAGGATGGGTAACCATCTGCTCTTGGGTTTGAGCATCCGCAGACTTGAAATCTGCTATAAGTCTTTGTGCTACTTCATGAATGAAGTCTTCATGCATCAGAGTGGCAAATGAGTAGGACTCTGTTGGGAACAATGCATGGATGTGATCCTCCAGATTGAAGGCGATTGCTCTCTTCTCTGGGACGTCGATTACCTGGCTAATTCAGAAAGGTCACCTTTCGAAGTTTACTCGCCATGTCAAGCACTTGAGATGTTTCTTTAAAGTGTGCTTCTGGAAGGCCTTGAGTAAATCAACTGGCACTAGACTTTGAGCCTGAAAGAAAGGGATCAAGTTAGTTTTGTTCAAACCACTTGTGTTAGTATCTGTGTGCAAAAGTAAGCTTTCTGAGCATACCTGTGTAGAAACACTAGGCTCATCAGCTTGGACTTCTACTTGCTTGGTCTCAGAGACCTCAGATACTTTGGTGTGAGGAGAAGCCTGATCCTCAGCATCCTTTCTTTATGCTTGAACCTGAGAATTAGAATCAATTATGTTTTAGGAACTTATGTAACAGAAAGAGATAGATGGAAAAAAAATGCTTTTCTAAGGCTTCACTTACTACCAAGTGAGGAAGCTCAATAGCATGTTCCTCAGAAACCTTTGGGGTCTCTGGAACCTCTTCTGCATATCGCTTGTTCGGATTTGCTTTCCTTTGGAGGAGATAACACAACTGTTTTTCCATCCAATTGTTCTTCTGAATGAGCCTTCTCTGTAGAAGGCTCAGTAAATGTTTCCTCAGAGAGCTTTTCAGCCTCTGGAATCTCTTGGTGTTAGGGTGTTGGTTCCACCACTACTTCCTCAGTTGGAGCCTGAGGGACAAGCTCTTCTTGTTGTTCTGAGGTTGGAGGACTCTCTTCTTGATTCAAGGGGGTGGACAAATTTTCTTCCCCCTGAAAGTGTGTCTCCATGTTGGCCTGTAACAAATGAAGCTTATGAGTAACAAGTTAACATTTTAATGTTGACAAGTTAGATACAAACTACTTTTGTTACCTGAATAGGGTCAGGCTGATCATTGGTCTCTTGGACTTGTGGTGATTCCACAGTCTCTCTGTGCTCATTGTTGGTCTCCTCTGCAGTATCATTCTGAGTCTCCATCTCAGTTTGATCCCTTTCTGAGAGTTGAGCTTTCTCAGAAGGTTGAGGAACCTGTGTTAAAACAGAATTTTCTTCAGCAACATTAAGTGCTGGCATTATGAATGTGGAAGCAATGGCGACATCTTCCATCATTCTATTTTATTCTCCCAGGCCTTCTTCTTCCTGCTGGGCAGAAGTGCTCCTTTGACCTTGCGGAGATGAGCTAGATGCTCCTCCATGTGTTTCTATCTTGGACCTCTTGAGTGCCTCTCGGATTTGTTCATCCTCTTCAGAGTCACTGTCCAGATTGGGAGCTGACCCATCTATAATGTTGCGGTCATCCCTTGATAGTTCCGAGCCGCTGCCTGTAATCTTTGGTGCTTTCTGGAACTGTCTTTCTGGGCGAACAACATTTTCTGAGACCTTGTCTCCAGAAGGTTGTGCCTCTATTTCTTTTTGTTGGGGCTTAGGTACTCTTTTGTGTTGAGTCCTTTTTCTCTTGGCAGTTTGAGGTTGAGCTGGAGCTGGTTCAGAAACCTTATCACCTTGCTGGGCAGTTTCTTCTTCTTCTTCTGCCTCTCTGAGTGCTTTCTCAGCATCAAGTCTCTCCTTTTCTTCAAAGGCGTGTCTGAAAAGGGAGTTGGTGACTGGGATTTCCTACCTCTCTCTGAGAGTGATTCCCATTGTTTCCCGAATGTGACAAATTCTGAGGCCAAAGTGCATATTGGCCTTTGGCTCAGCAAGACCATTGATGATCTTGGGCTCAAATTCTTCAATATGCCCAAGGAATTTGTTGAAGGCGTACTTCCCCCAGTTAAATTAGGTTTCCTGTCCTTCATGCTTCTTGTTCAGAAGATGCATCATCATCCATCTCTCCATGCTTATCTGGTCTACTCCACCTTTGTTGCCATCAAAGCAACGGACCAGAATGAGAGCTAAAGTACTCCAGTGTTTCTGGAGATGACTAGTTCTGATGGATTTCAGAACAAAGTCTCCTGGGCGACCCTTTGCATTTTCTAATTGGATTGCTTCAAATAGCTCTTTAGCACCCTGAATCATGGAAGCATCCCTGATGTTGATGTCTTCAATTGTTCCTCGATTTTTCAATCAGAATATCTTGCAGAAAGTCTTGCAGTCTAGGACGATCTCTTGTCCTTGAACTTCAGTCTGCATGTATTTTTCTTCTTCATCATTCACAACCTTTGTGAAGATTTTGGAGTTGTCATAGAACTCCAGCACATCCAGTGTGGATAGTCCACTGGTGCGTGATGAAACTTGAAGATATGGGAACTTTTCAGCATCCCCAATATCAGTTTCCTATCTGGTCTTGAAGGTATGACTGTTGGTACATACTTCTTCACTAGAAAAGCTCCCCAATTCATTTTGTGGTTTGGATTCCAGTCAGATGGGGTGAACTTTTCCAGGAGGCGTTTATTCAACACCTTAAGTTCCTTTCCTCCTTGCTTTTCAGCAGGAGCAGATGATGCGGCCTTAGGGTTCTTGGTGGTCATCTTCTTGGGTGCCATCTCTTATATAGAGTCTTGAGTGAGTGTTTTCAGAGGGATTTTGCAAGATTAATCGGGATTAGTCTATCTTTTCAGAAGACTAAACACAAGAAGTTGAGTTTGCAGAAGGGGTTTTGCAGAAATCTTGAGAGATTTTGTTGTTTTGATGCAAGTATGAAATTTCGAATTTGGTAAAAGTGTTTGTCTTTTGTCCAAGTCCTATATATATAGCAGATAAAATGTACATAGATACAACAGATACAACTGAATATGAATGCGTGTCTTTGTATCTGCATAGGCGTGGTATCACACACGTACTCCATTAAATGCGTAGTGGGTCATGTCTGTACTTCTCAACAGACCTTACTTGCTTTGTTTTAATCTCAACCGTTGAGATCAAACGTTTATTCATCAAGGGCTTATATTGAATATCTTGTAATGATATCAATCAACAAATGGTATTGTGCCGACTTGATGGATTTTTGACAAGTTACATCCATTATGTCACTTAGTAAAGAGTAAGAGCACTCAATCGTTTGAACTTATTATTCTGAGTGTCAAGTCCTTATCTTTATATTGTTTATCATAAAAATGGCAAAAATACAAGACATTGGACATGTTTGACTTCCAGAACTTATACTTTTCGGGCTTTGTGTGTCTTTTCTCTTTATGACTAAATAGCTTTCTGAATTCAAGTGTCAGAAGCTTCAGTTGATTGAATATATTTGACCCACCTCAGTAAGTAAGTTCTAGTCTTATTTACTTATTGAGTGTGTACCAACCTTTGCCTTTCTGGATACCCATTCCAGAAATGTTTTGCCTTTCTGAGTGTTGCTACTCAGAAACCTTTGCATCACTTCTTATCAACTTGGCTTTCTGAGAACATGTTCTTAGAGGCCTACTTCTTTTCTACCTCACTTACTCAGACTTTAGAGATTCAGGACATTTTTCAGTCCTTAGGCATCTCCATTAACCTAAGACTATGTCTTAAGGTCAAGAACTGGCTTTCTTGTAGGGGCTTGGTGAAGATATCTGCAAGTTGGTCTTCTGTGCCAATCTTGAGTATCTCTATATTGTCTTTCTCAACATGGTCTCTGATGAAGTGGTGTCTAACATCAATGTGCTTTGTTCTGGCATGGAACTTGGGGTTCTGTGTGATTGCAATAACACTTGTGTTATCACAGAAAATTGGAGTTTTCTCTTCATTGAGTCCATAGTCTCTGAGTTGTTGTTGAATCCACAGAATTTTTGTTGCACAACAACCAGCAGCAATATATTCAGCCTCTGTGGTAGAAGTTGCAATTAAGTTTTGCTTTTTGCTAAACCATGAGATAAGTCTAGTTCCCAGAAACTGACAAGTTCCTGGGGGTGAATAGTAAAAGACGGCAAAGTAAAAGACTAGAGGGGGGGGGGGTGAATAGTCTTTTAAAACTTTTGTCGATAAACACAGAAACCTGGGGGTTTCTGATACTTAAATTCAGAGTGCGGAAGACTTTAAGATAGGTAAGTGCAGAAACAATAAGTATGTGTGTGTGCTTTGCTGAAATGTAAATACAGAAAGGTAAATGACACAACAAGTATAGTGGTATCTGGAGGTGGCGTAATCCTCCAACTAATCCACTTCGGTCTTTTTGAGAAATAGAATTCACTAGAACAGATAATTGAGTTCACCTTACAATAATCCTATTCTAAGATTCCTAAACAAATGGTTCCCAACCAAATGTTCCCTCTGAGTTATTCCCCAGCTCCTAGAGCTAAGTACTTCCTCTACCCAGATAACCTTGGAGTTATTCCTTGATTTCCCAAATCAAGTACTTCCTCTAATCCACGCCTTGATGGTGTTGGTTATAAGGTTTGTCATAGAGGCTTCTCGTATAACTTTTCAGTTATGTTTTCAGAGAGCCTAATAGAACAAGACTACTTAATACACTTGTTCAGTGGATGGCAGTCTGCTCTTTACTGACCCAAGTAATTGATGTCCGTTATGGAGAATGAGCTTCAGAAAGGGTATCTGATAGTTCAACTCTTTCACGAATAACAATCTCTTGTTAAGGTTCAGGACAACTTAGAACTACTAGTGATTCTTCGAGCAACAGAAAGCTTTCAGAAAGGGTAGTAGAGTGCTTGAGAGAATACTTTGCTTGATGGTAAGTTTGCAAGATAGAGCGTTCTAAGGTGTATTTCTCAGCATCTAAGTGTGTGATATATATAGATGAATTTGAGAGTTGTTGGAATGATATCCGTTAGACACAATCCAAATTCAGTCTATACTTATCTTGAAATGAGTACTCAGAAGTCCTTGTCTCATGTCTCAGAGGGGACTGTGCTTCAGCGGCTTTTCTGCCGATGCAATTAATGCACTTGTACTGTTTCTTGTCCTGTAGTCTTCAACGGATATATGAGCCTTTCTAATGGCTTGCATGCTCCATACTCATGATGTCATATGTCCAAAATCATATTTCAAACGTAAGTAAATACACTTAAGAAAGGATTAAGGACATAGTCTTTCTGAGTTAGACTAAACCTTGATATCTTCATAAATCTTGTGCAATCTTCAGTCTTCTAATCTTCAGAAAAGCTCCATTGCTAGGATTGATCTTCATGGTCTTCTGGAAATAAAAATTACACTCAGAGACCTATAATCCTAATACAAGATTTCCTAGACTAATCATACTCAGTGATTTCATCTTTTACAATGTTCAAGTGAACCAAGAGTACATAATCACCTTTCTGGCTAAGATAAGAACATGTGATGAGTGATCAAAATACTAACAGATATTCCTAACACTTCACAATGTGTGGTGATATGTTCTTTACTGACCCAAGTCTATGTTAAATGTTCTGGAGAATGAAACTCAGATACTTGATCTTTTGATTCAACTCCTTCACAAATAGTAATGCTTGTTAAGGATCAGGACACTTAGAACTTTCGTGCTACTTAGAATTGATGAGCTTAGCGCAACTGTAAACTAGAGATTGAGTAGGGAGAAGGCTTGTATGCTTGAGAGAAAGATATCACTAGTTGTATTATCAGAGAAGCTTGGTATTTTCAGTGAGTTCAGTATGTAAGTTCTGTGTGTATTTCAAGCATTCTAAGTGTTGATATTTATAGTTGAAAATCATGTCGTTTGAATAGTATCTGTTAGGCTCAATGAAATTCAAACTATTGATATATGTAAATAGTACTGCAGAAGACGTTGTCTCTTTTCAGAGATTTCCTCTTTTGTTTAGATGTATCTGTCTGCGCATTAAATGCATTGTACTATTTTTTGTCCTGTAGTGCAAACGAAACTATGCACGCTTTCTGAAGCATTACATGTACTTTTCCAGAGACCTTCACATCTCTAGATACTTTATTAAAACATTGTTTCCAGGAAACAAAGTTTTGTCCAAGGTATCTGAGTGTAGGTATCTGTGGGCACTTTTCCTCGTTCATAAACCTTGTGTTCTCAGATATCTTTTGTGAAACTTGTTTATTGAAAAACACTTGTTTCTTCAAGATATCTGATGAGACCAATTTCCTTCGTCTTCAGCAATCTTGTGCAGTCTTCAAATCCTCAAATTTGTTGAACTTTTCTGCCGGATGCCTTCTTCTTGGTCTTCTTAAAAGATATAAAAATTACATTCAGAGACTTAACATCATATACAAGATTTGCTAGACTAACATACTTAGTGATCTTCCTCTTTTACAGTGTTCAAGTGAACCAAGAGTACTAACCACCTTTCTGAGCTAAGATAAGTCATTAAGTTGCTGATTAAAATCGAAACAGATATTCCTAACAGTTTCCAACAACAAATTTAGCTTGGAACGAATCAAATAATAGGTGGTTCCTCAATGGAGTTATGGAGGCCTCAAGAATAGCCTGTTGTTGGGAAGGAAGAGTGGACTGGACTGTATTGGCATTACAAAAACCAAACACATATTTCTGGACAAAGATTCAAGTTTTCTTGTAGGAGTTTATTTGGGCTATACCAAATACTCCAACATCCAATAAAAGATATGTTAAACACCTTATTGTTATCTAGGCTGCTCTTTACTTTAGGAAACCAGTCCCAAAGAGTACAAATGACATACACATTATTTGAATGAACAAAAGGACCATGTACCTGAAAAATCAAGAACACACCGTGCAGTGCTGTGGGTGATGGTGTCACAACATTCGCGACAACAAAAACAGTCACTGCGAACCATAAAACAGAGTACAATTGAAGACAACAGAGCATGCATCGGAATCAAATAGTGCAACAGAGATTTTGACGAGTTATACGTATATATAATTCATCGGTGCCTCAGGGCAAAATACTGAAAGTCGTAACTTCAAGTTTAACAATGGTTTTCTATGAATACCTATCTTGAGACTGCAAACAGCTATGAAGAGAGTAGCTCTTCCAGCGAACTAATCTAAACGTGTATTAGAAAGTAATATGATTAGTTAGACAAATCCTTAGCAAAGCAAAGAACTAGAAACACATAAATATATAAGTGTAAGTATTTTCAGCAAGGAAAAATTCTTCTATAAATTGAGGATCTATTAGACCTTGTGGTTGAAAATAAGCCGCATGCCTTAATATAAGTGTTTTAAATTCATTTAAACTCATTTCACAAGTGTTGTGGTTCATTTTCAAATACAAACTCTACAACTTCCTCATAGACACGGTCTATGAAAGAATCTCCCTCCAGGAAGAATGGCATCTTCTTTGTCTATCTATGTGCTAGCCTCTGTGCCTTCAGTTCTTGATGCATCTTCTGTATATATGGTAGCTCGAAGCGTTATGATATTATGTATCCTACCATAATACACATCTAGTTGCAATAACGTTTCCCGATTGATAAAGATCTTGGATTGTTTTTAAACTTCTAGTCCTTCTTGAACTCAACTTCTTTGTTCTCTAGAATCCTTCTTCAAATGAAACTTGTATACGATTCCTAATGTTATTAATTGGTTGATAAAAACCTGCAAATAATAAGCTAAAATCGTGGAAATAATTAGAGTGTGAATAAAGGGAGAACACTAAAAAAAAAAAAACGCATAATATATATAAGTGCAGATAGTGAATGTTGCCATAAGTGCTATCGTAACACTACACATAACATATTGTCAAAACACCCAACTGTGTCGCTATAACACGCCACTTAACATTGTCAACATACACACCCAACACTTATATACAGTTACATTCTCCCCCGTTTTGCCTTTTTTCACAAAATCACAACTCTAAATTCTAAATGCATAATCTACTTCACCAATTCAGACCAAGTCTAAAGAGGGAGATACTCTCAAATTAATCTAAACCACTAACTTAGCCTGGAGCAGAGATGGGTGCGAGACAAGATTGGTCAAGTACGACCAATAATTCGAAATAGAATATATACATACCCGTTTTCGGTTGTTAAGTTTCCATTTACAATCCTGTTCCGAAAACCCATTAAAAACTTCAGAATTTTATATTGCCGGTATCCACCATTCATTGATTACCCAATCTAATTTGAATTTTTTCTTTTTATATAGTCTGGACGAGATCGGGATTATCTGAACCTCCTCCCACCCTTAAGTCATGGTTAGGTAATAGACCAGGAGGACAATGGTGAGTTAAATAGTAAATGGAAATGAATTGAGTATTACACAGTTCTAGAGTGTTCGAGTCGAGGACAAAGAGATGAAAATCCAACGGCTGAGATGAAAAGTCCAATTATCATTTTCTGCTACATAAAAACCTACCCAATCCAGTACACTCATAGTAACAGACCACCACACCAGAAGGAAGAAATCTCAGATAAACCCTTTCCTAATCTCCTATCCTCAATCCTCATTTCCATCCGATACTATCCATCAATGGCTTCAGCTTTCTCCGGCATGTCCTCTGTCGGTTCCTTGGCTGCTACCGGCAGCCGTGTCATGGATGATAAACTCTCATCCGTCGCTTCAATTTCACCCTCTATTTGCTCTTTTGGCCGGAGAAAGAGTGTTTCTCTGAGGAAATCCCGTTCTACTCAGATTACTGCAGCTGCTAAGGAGTTGTACTTCAATAAGGACGGCTCTGCTATTAAGAAATTGCAGGTTTGTTTCTGTGTTTTCAATTAATTCGTTTTGGTGTGAAACAGTGAAAGTCAATTGGTCTGTAATTTTGATTTTTGTTTTCTGTAGAACGGTGTGAATAAGCTTGCAGATCTAGTTGGTGTTACGCTCGGACCCAAGGGTAGAAATGTGGTTCTAGAGAGCAAGTATGGTGCTCCTAAAATCGTCAACGATGGTGTTACTGTTGCCAGAGAGGTGAGACTCACCCTCATACTCCATTTCATTCTTATCATGTGCTTGGGTATTGAATACACAATGTGAATTAGTGAATTTGGTGTTTGGTTGTTCGTTTAAGCTATGTTTGGCATTTGCTAATAGACAGATGAGCTTGTTTAACCGCATTGTATGTTAAATGCCTGACTGGACTTATTAGCCCATTTGTTGAATACCTTATCATCGAGTTTTCCTATACTTAATCCTAATGGTAGGTGCTTATCTTGTATGAAAAATAACAGCTAAATAAGAATGTAAGGATTGAACTAAACTAGAGACTAGTTGTAAACATTGAGTGCATTGCTATGCCTGTGGGTTTCCATCTGGAACAATGGCTGTTGGTTGTGATTGATTATCAATGTGTGGAGTAATCAATTCTCTGTGCTTTTGTAGGTTGAGTTGGAGGATCCAGTTGAGAACATTGGAGCTAAATTAGTCAGGCAAGCTGCCGCAAAGACCAATGATTTGGCTGGGGATGGAACTACAACATCTGTCGTCCTTGCGCAAGGTCTTATCGCCGAAGGTGTTAAGGTAGGCTAAGTGAAAATTTTGAAATCTATTGTTTTGCATTGTCCTAGTTATTTTTGATAAACAAATTCATTCTGTTTTCAGGTTGTCGCAGCTGGTGCAAACCCTGTTCTTATTACCAGAGGAATTGAGAAGACAACCAAAGCTCTAGTTGCTGAGCTGAAGGCCATCTCTAAAGAGGTACTACTTGCTATCTTGTTCAAGTTCTGTATGAGCAGATGTTATTTGGGGGCTGATGTTTAGTACAGTAGGTGGTTGGAAGTTGTTGAATGGCATTGTTATAGTTCACTAATGAAATGTAAATATTTCAGGTGGAGGATAGTGAACTAGCTGATGTTGCAGCAGTTAGTGCAGGCAACAACTATGAAGTTGGGCAAATGATTGCTGAGGCCTTGAGCAAAGTTGGTAGAAAGGGTGTTGTGACTCTTGAAGAGGGTAAAAGCGCTGATAACAGTCTCTATGTTGTTGAAGGAATGCAGTTTGACCGTGGTTACATCTCTCCCTATTTCGTCACTGACAGTGAAAAAATGACTGTTGAGTATGAAAACTGCAAGGTAGGGGTTTCTTGATTTCGTTGAGAAGGATTGGCGCGTAAAGTGATTGAATTTTCAAGTTTCTTATGACGTAATTTGCTTTTGCAGTTGTTACTTGTTGACAAGAAGATTACAAATGCTAGAGACCTTATTAATGTATTGGAAGATGCTATCAGAGGTGGATATCCAGTTGTGATTATTGCTGAAGATATTGAACAAGAAGCATTGGGAACTCTTGTTGTGAACAAGTTGAGGGGAGCATTGAAGGTTGCAGCCCTCAAAGCGCCTGGATTTGGTGAAAGAAAGAGTCAATATCTTGATGATATTGCAGTTTTGACTGGAGGTACTTTCCCTTCATAGTTCGAAATACTTACCATCATGTTTAGCCTGTGCCAATTTGTTCTATGTTCTCTGTTTAAACTTCCTGTTGTAGTTTGACTAAGGTTTTTGTGTGGCATACAGCAACTGTTATCAGGGAGGAGATAGGACTAACACTAGACAAGGCTGACAAGGAAGTTCTGGGCCATGCTTCGAAGATAGTGTTGACCAAGGACATGACTACAATTGTCGGTGACGGAAGTACCCAAGAAGAAGTAACTAAACGTGTTGCCCAGATAAAAAACCTTATTGAGGTATGCTTCTTCTGCATCCAGCTTAAACTAATGCTTCAGCTTTTCTGTTTACTCACTGAATGTTTCATCATTTCGTCACCAGGTGGCAGATCAAGACTATGAAAAAGAAAAATTAAATGAAAGAATTGCAAAGCTGTCTGGAGGTGTTGCTGTGATCCAGGTAATGAGCGGATACTTGTTTGGTGTTGACAGCTCAATACTGTCCAAGCCTATCTGTTCTTATATTTTGTAAAACGTGAAGGTTGGAGCACAAACTGAAACGGAGCTGAAAGAGAAGAAACTTAGAGTAGAAGATGCTCTTAATGCAACTAAGGTAACAACCGCACAAGTCAAGATCCCAACAGTGATCTTAAGTTTGAACATGGGTATTGAGTATTATGTACTTTTGCTAATGATACTACCTTATACTCAGGCTGCTGTTGAGGAGGGAATTGTTGTTGGTGGTGGATGTACTTTGTTGAGGCTTGCCGCCAAGGTTGATGCTATCAAGGAAACTCTCGAGAATGATGAGGAAAAGGTAGGATTTGTTTGACGTTTATAGATTTAAGATATATATTACATGATGTTGAGATTGTGTTAACTTTTGTGTTATTTTGGTAATTTGAGTTTTATGCATGATGTGGCTTGCAGGTTGGTGCAGATATTGTGAAGAGAGCTTTGAGCTACCCGCTGAAGTTGATAGCCAAGAATGCCGGTGTTAATGGAAGTGTTGTTAGTGAAAAGGTATGGTATTTACCATTTTTGGATTAAAATGAATATTTATATGAAGCTTCCTTTTAGTAACTTGGGAATGGAAAATTGTTATCCATGGCGTCTTTCAGGTTCTATCAAGTGACAATCCAAAATACGGATACAATGCTGCCACAGGAAAATACGAAGATCTAATGGCTGCTGGAATTATTGATCCAACTAAGGTGAGACTATTTTTAATTTCTTATAGTAATCTGATTACATTCAAATGGGACACAAAAAATGATGATTAATCAAAATGGTAAAGCATAGCTGCAAAAGGTGTTGGAGATTCTCCACCAGTTACAAAAGCCTTGAAATATTGCAGTGGTGTCTAGCATATTATGAAATCAAGTGTGTTTAGTTTCTAGTTTGCTTCAAGGTTATAGATTAATAAATTATTACTGCATAATTGTATTGGCATGAGTTGTCTGAGCAAATACTATTTGGCAAATACATGTATATGCGCTATGACATGACTTTGATTTTGACAAGTTAGCCACCCAACAACACTGCAAGAAAAACATTGTTTGTTCATTCTACAGTCCATTTCAAAATTCTAAGATATCCTTGTAGAGGTTTACTTTTATATAATATCTCATACGTGCTATGTTTAATTGCAGGTGGTTAGATGCTGCTTAGAACACGCATCATCTGTGGCAAAGACATTCTTGATGTCAGATTGCGTCGTAGTTGAGATTAAGGAGCCCGAACCAGCTGTCCAAGGGACACCCATGGACAATTCAGGTATGTGCTTACACGTTTATGGCAAATAACTCAAGATGAACTCTGAGTGTTAAAGTTATTCCAACTATATGTTCGTCTTTGCAGGATACGGTTACTAAGCAATGTGAGTATTGGGAAGCCTGGAGCCATGAAGATGGTTGAACGGTTTGATCCAGTGATATTGCTTAAATTAAATTAGAGTTTCATTTGCTGGCAAGACAGACATAATCTGGAATTTTGCTTAGTAGCTTTACGTAGTTGAGCTGGGGAGGAGAGAAAAGATTGAAATCCTGCAAAGGTTAGCTTGGTGGGATACGGCTTTGTTTGAATTGTCGATTTGATTTTATGTATTATTGAATTTGATGATGATAAATTGATAATAAAGCACTGCAAGGAAATGGTAACAATAATAATAGTTTGAGTTCTCAGTTCTCCACTGTTTTAGCAAGTTCTTAACAAAACTGTACCGGCGAATGAAGGGCATAAGGTAAATTGATGAGATACTTCATTTTAAAGATGTGCCCAACTGAAGCCGGATATTCTTGAGTACATCTGGTTCAGCAGTATACCCTTATCTAGGTGCACCCTGTACACACGGATGAAGTGTTCTTCACAGCTACCGAAAGACCCTTTAACTTTTAAAGGTAAAACTTCTATAAAATAATAATTTTGGGACTGGAATATTTTATTAATTTAGTGAGATTATATATAATCGATAAATTAATATTTTATTAATTAAAGAGGATTTACGTATATGCATTGACCAATAAAATTTTCAAGTCCAATATACTATTTACAATGTATATTAGTTAGAGAATGAAAAATAAATTTAAAAGACAAGTTCCAATTAACATTCTATAAATTTATACGAGTTATATCCCTTCCCTGCCCCCGAACTGACTAATCCTAAGTCAAAGGGTCGAGAGACTCAACGCCACTATTCTTGAACAACTTAGAGCCGGGTCTTCTTTTCGCACTATTACGGATATGAAAATAATGGTCCAAATCGGATTCAATTGTCAACTGCCCCTATTGTAAATAGGACTGACTAGCGATTCCGAAGGAACTGGAGTTACATCCCTTTTCCATTAAGTTTGAATGGAGTATGTTTAGTGTTCTTGAATACAAGTAAATGGATGTGAATCACTTGCTAGATTTTCCAGTGAAAACAATGAATGTTATGAAATTCGGAGCATAGAAGAAATGGTGGCGGATATCATTCAAAATCCGGTAGATGATAAAGCTGAGGATGATTCACTGATTTTGGAATCAGTTACTCGAAAAGAAGCATTGCAAGTGACAACAACTCTTCAAAAATTAAAAGCTTTCAATTTTCATTTTCGATAGTGTTACTTTCTACCCCACTTGACTAATACTCACATAAGACACTCATAGGCTCTGTTTAGTACAAGCTTATTTGCTCGATGAGCTTATTTTCGTAATAAACATGTTACGTGATCACCTAACTTGTAGCTGATAAGTTTGTTCAGGAAGCTTATAAAAAATTTAAGCTAACTGATTTGTCTTACATACCATATTTAGCAAATCAACTAGCTTATCAACTAATTGATTTACTAAACACTTTTATAACAACCAACTACCTTATCAGTTACCCAATCAGCTACCAGCTAGCTTATCAACTAGTTTTGATAAACAGAGCCATAGTTACAACTTTACTAACCCACAATCTCTAGTTTATTTATTTTTTTAATTATTTCTTTGTTTAGATATTAGTTAACTTTCAACATTAACAACCCACTATCAATTTTTATTTGTTCTTTATTATTTTCCTATTTAAATCTCACACTTTACTTATGTTGTTGATATAAATTAAACGAGAAGCTTTTACCTGGACGGTGGAAGTACATAAGTACAAATTAATAGAGAAAGTTACATTTTGGTACTCCTGCAATTGACTCCCTTCACACATTGTCCATTTTATTTAAACAATAACGGATGCCCTTACAGTTAACCAAATCCCAATCCAACCCTCTTCTGCCACACGACTTTTTATTGAATAAATTAATTTATTCATTAAAAAAAAAGGTAAACAAAAATCCACAAACCCATCTTCACTCCTTCTTACTTCCCTTCTTCCTCTTCTTTTCTTTCCTTTTCTTCTTCAAACCCTTCAAAATACAACTCTGTTTGGAGTTGTATTTAAAGCTTCAATTGGTGTTTGGTTGGTGTTTCATTTCAATCTATAAGTTAAGCTTGTTTCGATTTGAAAGTACACAAAAACTCATCTTGTATTGAGAAAACTCAATTCTAGTTTGTACTATAATATAAACTGATTAAAATACCAAAACTTAATAAGTTTTATCGATAGCATAACTTGGCTCGTTGCCACAAAACAAGTTTGAGATTAATCCGATTATGACATTGTATGAGGTAAACAGTAACCTTAATGAGGCGAGTATTCAGTATATGTCCAATTGGAACATACAATCATCACTACTAAAAAAACAGCCTTTTAGCGACGGATAAATCCGTCGCTAAAAGGCTGCCGATCTGTCGCTAAATTCGTAGTGACGGATAATAAAGTCGTTACAATTTTCTTCGTCAGAATTGATTTTGTAACAGATAAATTATCCGTCGCTAATTTGTAACGGATTAAAACGTTGACCAATACGTTGGGAATTAGTGATGGATCGTTTATCCGTCGCTAATTAAGGTGTTTTTTTTAATTTTATTTTAATCTGCAGATTTGGAGACGCATCGGATAAATCGACAATAATACAATAAATCGACAATTTTATACGGATATATAATAAATCGACAATTTTATACAATATTCAATACGGATATACAATAAATCGACAAGTTTATATAATATTCAATTTCCAATATTCAATAATACAATATACAATATTCAATAATACAAAGAAGAAATTATACAAAATTAATAAGAAATAATGAAAAAAAATATAGATCTTCACGAATTTCAACGGATCTTGGTGGATCTTGATGAATCGGACGAGATCTTGACAAATCGGACGAGATCTTGGACGGTGTGTGGTGGTGGAGGCAGTGGTGGTGGTGGCGTGGTGGAGGCAGTGGAAAAAGGGAGATGGTGGTGGAGTACGGTGGTGTGGTGGTGGTGGTGTGAGGGAGGCAGTGGTGGAGTACGGTGGAGGCAGTGGTGGTGGAAGGGTGGTGGGAGGAGGTAGTGGTGGAGTACGGTGGTGTGGTGGTGGTGGTGTGAGGGAGGCAGTGGTGGAGTACGGTGGAGGCAGTGGTGGTGGAAGGGTGGTGGGAGGAAGGAGAGAAGGAATTGTGAGTGATGGGAGGAAGAGGAAGGAGTATATTAGGGTTTCTGCAGAACTTAGCGACGGATAGGTTTATCCGTCGCTAAATTTAGAGACGGATACCTAGTTTATCCGTCGCTAATTAGCGACGAATTGAGCAAATCCGTCTCTAATCCGTGCCGATTCGTCGCTAAATAGCGACGGATAGTATCTGTCACCTATATCCGTCGCCATTTAGCTGTAATTACATTTTCCAAGACTTTGGCTAGAATCAATTAGACGCTGATTACTCTTTATAATCGTTGATTAAAATAACAATTGACGGCATACAATCAATCTGCGTCTTAAACACGGATAACTAGGTGTATGACGCACACTAACTCCTCATTATATATACAATCAACCATCACTTATTTTGCTCTCAAAATGGAATCGACGACATAGAATCAAACACTTAAATCTTCTTGAGTTGCAATTTGTCAAAACCTAGCAAATAAAAAGAAAAAGATAAAACAAAGAAATATTGAAATAGAATTAAAAAAACTCAAAAACCAAAATATTCAATAGCATCTTCGTGAATAAGCCAACTTTGACCACCACATGAGTAAAATACTATGTCGTTAACTTTTGAACCTATTTGTAATATAATAAATTACTCAGTTCATATTTTTTTAATATAACTATTGTTGTTGTTTAGGTTGAATATGTTATTAGCTTAAATGTTAGAGTTATCACGATAAATTTTACAAAATCATTAATAACTTAGGTTGGGATTTTAGTGGTGAAAATCCCAGAAGTAGTTGATGAGCTTTCCAAAATTATGGAAGTTTGGGACAAAATGATTAGAAAAAAGAGTAAGTATGCCGAAAGACGGTCTCTAAATAACTATTTAGAGTGGGACTATGTTTTTAAGAAAATTATTGAGTTTATCAATCAAAATGTTTATGTTGTCAATATCCATATTCTTTCTATATATAAAAAGATATATTTTGTTTACAAGATAAACGTTTTAATTAACATGGATGAGATCTAGAAAACACATGGACGTCTATAGAACTTCTCACTAAAGAACGAAGATGGAAATGGCGAGTAGTAATCCAACGGCTGAGATGAAAGGAAACTCAACTCTGACAGTAGTCACTCTTCTTCTTCTTCTTGTTCTACCTTGTTCCCTGCCAACTAAAAACCTAAACTCCAACTATACACACTCATCAACCAATCACGATAAACCCTCTCTCGACAAACCCCTGTTCCATCATCTTTCCAGCTAGGTATGTATGTATGTATGTATATCATATCTAATTATCCATTAATCCAATCCAATTCAATTCAATTGCATATCTGGTTTCGTATTTCCACTCACAAATTATTATTCAAATTATGTTATTAAGGTTTAATCAGCTAAAATGGCATCCGCTTTCTCCTCCTCCATTGGTTCCCTAGCTGCTTCCGGCAGCTTGATTGTGGACGACAAGCTCTCAGCCTCATCCAACAGATTATCTTCATTTGCTTCTCTACCCACTAATTCGTTTCGCACGAGGAAGACTGTTCCTCTACGGAAATCGCGTTCAATTCAGATTACAGCAGCTGCCAAGGACTTGTATTTCAACAAGGACGGTTCCGCAATTAAGAAATTACAGGTTTTTTCAAGTCCCTTGATTGATTTTATAGCTTTGTTTGCTATCTAGTTGACTAGTTGTGTTTCGCTTTGATTGATGGTGTGTTATGTAATTGTTAATTGTTGTTTCCAGAATGGAGTGAACAAGCTTGCTGATTTAGTTGGTGTTACGCTTGGACCGAAGGGCCGAAATGTGGTTCTCGAGAGCACTTATGGTTCTCCTAAAATCGTTAATGATGGTGTTACTGTCGCTAAGGAGGTATGCTCATCCTTACAATTGTTATGTGCCTTGTTGTGGAATTATCAGTGAGCTTGAGAATATGTTCATTTTGTAATTGTGTTATACTAGGAAGCACCAGTACAAATAGTAATACAAATACAAATACGATGCGAGTACGAAAAATGGTAAAACTCAAAATATTAAAATACGAATACGTAAAAATACGTTTTCGTTTCATACATATTTATATATATTTTAATAGTACCATGACTAGAAAAAACCAAAACAAGATAGTAACTACTACCTCCTACCTTCGTTGCATTAATAACTTCTTAAGTAGTTACTTTATCTAGGATTTAGGAAAATTAATATAGAAATAGTTTGTGTGGGGAATTATATTGATAAAGTGGTAAGTGGGTGAAAAAGTAGGAGAGGGATGAATAAAGCATTGATAAAGTAGGAATGAAAATAATAAAGAATTGGTAAGTGGGATGAAAACTTTCCTTTTATGGCTTAGGAAGTTTCTAATAGAACTCAAAATAAGGAAAGTTAGGAAAGTTTTAATGGAACGGAGGGAGTATCATAAGTCCCAAATAAATATTTAGATACATCAATCTTGATACCCATCATCAAATTAGTAAAGAAAACAATACATTAATAAGGAAAACATAAATACAAAAAGGAAAAAAGAGAATAATACATAAAAATAAATAAATACATATTTCTGGAGTATTCACAAGTACGCGTGTGCTATACGTATTGCATACGCATACAGTAATGGAAAAAAGTGTGCGTGTTTCATAAGTGTTATACTATGGCATACATATCACTTCCGTATCCCAGATTTTGTGTGTGACGATCTGGTATCGATAAAACTGCTCAAATCCTGGGTGTCTGTTGTCATAATGTGAATGAAATGAACAACGGTGGTGTATTTTATGTCTATATAGGTTGAATTGGAGGACCCAGTGGAGAACATTGGTGCTAAATTGGTGAGGCAAGCAGCTGCAAAGACTAACGACTTAGCTGGGGATGGGACGACAACATCTGTGGTCCTTGCACAAGGTCTTATATCTGAAGGTGTTAAGGTATGTTCAGTGATCTTTGTTTGTGCAAGTGTATGTCCCCAAAAATTTTGGATTCTACTTATTGCTGTCATAACATATACCGTGTTCAGGTAGTAGCAGCTGGTGCAAACCCTGTCCTTATCACTAGAGGGATTGAGAAAACTAGCAAGGCCTTGGTGGCTGAGCTCAAGGCGATGTCGAAAGAGGTATTTGTTACATTTTATAGTTTTCCTCAACATTTGTATGAGTGCAACTTGCTTTTGGCATGACCTGTAATAGTATAATTCAGTGGTTGGTAATTGGTGATTGCAATAGTTTCACTGACCAAAGGAGAAAAATTTCAGGTGGAGGACAGTGAACTAGCAGATGTTGCTGCAGTCAGTGCTGGAAACAACTATGAAGTGGGGCAAATGATTGCCGAGGCTTTGAGCAAAGTTGGTAGAAAGGGTGTTGTTACTCTTGAAGAGGGTACAAGTGCTGAAAACAGTCTCTATGTCGTTGAAGGAATGCAGTTTGACCGTGGTTATATATCTCCCTATTTTGTCACTGACAGTGAAAAAATGTCTGTGGAATATGAAAATTGCAAGGTAGGGATTTCTTAATTTAATTGAGAATAATTGGTTGCGCTTGTTGATGAAATTTTTAAGTTTCTTATGAAGTAATTTGTTTCTGCAGCTGTTACTTCTCGACAAGAAAATTGCAAATGCCAGAGACCTTATCAATGTATTGGAAGACGCTATTAAAGGTGGATATCCAGTTGTGATTGTTGCTGAAGATATCGAACAAGAAGCTTTAGGAACTCTTGTTGTGAACAAGTTGAGGGGAGCATTGAAGGTTGCGGCCCTGAAAGCTCCTGGCTTTGGTGGAAGAAAGAGTGAATATCTCGATGACATTGCAGTTTTGACTGGAGGTGACCTTTCCTTCCCCGCAGCGTATCGTCATATTTTTCCCTTTTTACTGTATTCCAACTTTTTATATGTTTTCAGTTTCTCACTTCATATTGTAGTTTGGCTAAATTTTTGTCTGGCCTACAGCAACTGTTATCAGGGATGAGATAGGGCTAAGCCTTGACAAGGCTGACAAGGAAGTTTTGGGCCATGCTGCAAAGATCGTGTTGACCAAGGATACAACAACAATTGTTGGTGATGGAAGTACCCAAGAAGAAGTGACTAAACGTGTTTCCCAGATCAATAAACAAATTGAGGTATGGCTGTTCTGCATTTGACTTTAATTGATGCTTCTTTTGGTGGTTATTGTAATAGTGAATAAGTGATTCATAATTTCATTACCAGGTGGCAGAACAAGACTATGTAATAGAGAGTCTGCAAGGAAGAATTGCAAAACTATCCGGAGGTGTTGCTGTGATCCAGGTAAATTTGTGTCAGCTAAAGTTTTCTTTTTCTAGAGCTGGTGTATCAGTGCTGGCCCACTTTTTGAGTACTTGCATGTTTGAACACTCAAGGTTGGAGCACAAACTGAGACTGAGCTAAAAGAGAAGAAGCTTAGAGTAGAGGATGCTCTCAATGCAACCAAGGTATCTAAAGACTAAAAGATTCTTGGTCCTACTTCTCAAGTAGATAATGAGTGTTTGTCTTTCTGATAATGAGCCTGTGCAATCTTCAGGCTGCTGTTGAGGAAGGGATTGTTGTTGGGGGTGGATGTGCATTGTTGAGACTCGCCTCCAAGGTCGATGCTATCAAGGAAACTCTGGAGAATGATGAGGAAAAGGTTAGTACCATGCGAATTTGATTAGTTTGGAGCTGACACTGGATACCCTGATATTTTCTTACAGAAATCCTTGGTATTATGTTAATCTTTGTTGCTTGAACTTTGAAGTCTATATTAATAAGCTGATTGTTATTGCCAATGCATTGCAGGTTGGAGCAGACATTGTTAAAAAAGCTTTGAGTTACCCGTTGAAGTTGATAGCCAAGAATGCTGGAGTTAATGGAAGTGTTGTAAGCGAGAAGGTACGTGGTTATTGCTTTTAGTATAGATGCATTAACATGAATCGTTTGATGAAATGATTCCTCATTCCCCTGTAGTATCATAGTCATTGGAGTGACAATTCAATATGGGTTTCTTTTTAGGTGCTATCTAATGACAACCCAAAATATGGGTACAATGCTGCTACTGGACAGTACGAAGATCTGATGGCTGCTGGAATAATTGATCCAACTAAGGTACGATTACCTGAATTATATAGATAAGCTCACATTTATAAGTGAAGAGGTTACCTGAACTTGAGGGAACATGGGTGTGTGCTTAAATGGGTCTAGATCCATTTGGGTTTCTTGTATCGTGTATCAACTTAACTGGTGTGGATTTGCAAGTCTATGGGGATAGCTTCGGATTATCTGGAGAAGATCTAGATAGCAGAGTTGTATAGTTCTTATTGCTGATAATGTATTTTTAGGGAAAAGGAATAATAAAATCATCTTTGCTTGGGATAATATATAAACAGTTCTAAACTCAGCCTGCTTTGTCCTGACCGTTATGCTCCTAGTATATGGGATGGAGGAGACTGAACCAGCTCTCATTTTATTGCTTCAGGTGGTTAGATGTTGCTTAGAACACGCTTCGTCCGTGGCAAAGATATTCTTGATGTCAGATTGTGTGGTGGTCCAGATAAAGGAGCCTGAACAAGCTGTTGCAGGCAGCCCCATGGACAACTCAGGTATACGATCTTATATTTGGTCATGTGTTTTGTTAATGCAGTTTCTTGGAGATTCGATTGCCTCAAAATTGTGATTGCCTTGTCAGGATATGGTTACTAAGCGGGCTGGCTAACCTCTGAGAGAAGAGGCGTAATTAGACATAATTGCATGATGGTTCTCTGCTTGGCAAGCCTGCATGGAATATTAGTGAAATTAGGTTGGTGACTTGGTGGTAAGTTAGAGAAAGGAGTTAGATTGTAATCCTTCAAGGTTAGCTTGGTAGGAAATTGGATTTGTAGAATTGTCAATTGATGTAGTATAATTTAGATAGTAAGTGGACTGCATCAGCAGTGTTATAGAATATACTTGATTTTACAATGGATTACATAAATGATAGTAGTAGTGTTGTGAGATTATCCTATCTCAGTACTGATGAGATGACTTGCACTTGGAATTAGTTCTAGTGAAGATGTTATTTTGGGCCTTGCGGAGACCACAAGCTCAAGCTCGCATCTGGTACATAGCTTGCCAACACAAACCCATTGATGAAATAGATGGTTTGGGACTCTCAATGATGCATAACATCTGGATGTGGCACATTTTGTCAAATAGGAGTAGTAATCTCTGATGGTCGAACATTAATCGATCAAGATATAATGGTGTGATTATTCGTGGACTCCATATTGGTATATCAAGGCCCTGTAAGCCAGCATTAAACCAGCAAGACATCGTTTCGTTTTACCATCATGTGTGAGTGCTTGTAAATACATCCTGAAAATGAATGCAGTTCTATTTCGTGTGTAGCACATAAACTCTGTAAAACATTGGGTTACAATTGATAAATTTTGTGATCGTGTCATATCCGGGTCCGGGCCAATCAACTGCCCCCCTTGTGGGTTAGGGATTTGTTCGACTCTAACATAATTTGTAATGCTCGGCCCAATAAATCAATCCTGACTTGTTGGGTAGGCACTTTTACCCTGAATTGTCTGCAAAATGATATTCTTGCTCCATATATTAGTAGTAGTACTAAACTAAACTTTAAACGCACTATAATCACCGGTCTTAAATCGAGGGACGCTTTTCTTTCTGAATTTTGATTTGGGTATCTTATTGGATTCTAACGAATGTCTGTATAATCTGGACTAGTCATTTAGGAAGAAGCAAGCAAGTTAGCACCACAAAAATAAAAGAGAGATCAAATTGAAGGGCTCACTAGAGCCACTAGTCACTCACTACTTTACCTGTAAATGTAATCTCTTTGGCGCTTCATCACTTCTATTCCGATCATCTTCTTCCAAACACACACACAATCTTTCCTTGTGCTGTAATTTCCATGGCTGCCTCTCTGTTTTCCACTCCTCCACTACCCATCAAAACATCATCATCCCACCACAAGCAAATGCTAAACCCCTCTTTCTGTTGGCTGCTAAAGCTAAGCCATTCCAACACCTACTATACTCCATCGTTCCTTACTAGCTCAATCACTTCCCCGAAACAATCGATTTTCGTTGCGAGGGCGTCCGATGAGACGCCGAAATCGGAAGAGTTCGAAGAGTATGAGGTCGAACTTGTTCAGCCGTACGGCCTCAGATTCACCAAGGGTAGAGATGGAGGTACCTATATTGATGCCATTGCGCCTGGAAGTAATGCTGATAACACTGGCATGTTTTCGGTTGGCGATAGAGTTATTGCCACCAGGTATATCCATTTTTCTACTTCTGATTTAATTTCGTATCTGTAGCCATTGTGATAGAGTAGAGTTATTCAGTAAGTATTGTGACAAAAAATGAGTCCGATTGTGATGATCCACGAGGTATACGACTTACTCATAGACTCGGTTTGTGGAAGAATGTGCGGATTTGATTTGGTGTAGCTAGTATTCATTCACTGTAATTGATGATTGCATCCTGAATGCAGTGCGGTTTTTGGGGAGGAAATATGGCCTGCGGCTGAATACGGAAGGACAATGTATACCATTCGACAGAGAATTGGCCCGCTGCTCATGAAAATGGAGAAGAGATATGGTAGGTTTTCCTGCTTTCTTTAAACCAATTTAGGAACATTTATATAGTAACGTGTATTTATCGTTTGTTGAGTGTTGTGGCTCATCAGGGAAGATGGAAAATACGGGCGAACTCACGGAAAAGGAGATTATTAGAGCTGAGAGGAACTCTGGAAATGTTACCAGCAAACTTAGAGAAATTCAAGTTAGTTTTGCTTGCTTTTTCTTTCTTTCTTTCTTTCCATATTTAGGCTATTATGCTTCGTTGTCATAAACTTATCGCTGACTGTTGATGTATGTTAAAAATTTGACTTAACATAGATGCAAAACTACTTGAGGAAAAAGGAACAAAAGCAGGCCAGAGAAAAAGACCTGCGTGAAGGATTGCAGCTTTCTAAGTAAGACTTGGTAGTTTCACTTATAACGATTTGTTATATCTCTTCTCAAAGTGAGTGGTTATCAAATGTTTTCTTCTGTTAATGTTACTCAAGGAGCGGCAAATATGAGGAGGCTTTGGAGAGGTTTGAGTCGGTATTAGGATTAAAGCCAGAGCCAAATGAAGCCGCGGTAGCTAGTTACAATGTGGCTTGCTGTTATTCAAAGCTTAATCAGGTAAACAATCAAACAATTTTTGCCAAGGCATGCTATCAGAGTGCAATCAATCATTCTTGTCGAATTTCACTAAATGCCTAGAGCTGCAGGATTAGTATTCATTAGGATTGTAAGGTAAATATGTTGAGCTGTTCCACAACTGCCTTGAAGCATAATGTAGGAAACCTTAGTTGTGCTTTTCTTAAAGAATTTCCTAATGGTTAGTCTTCTTCTGTGTTGCAGATACAAGCTGCGCTCTCTGCCCTTAAGGATGCACTGGAAGCTGGATTCGAAGACTTCAATGTAAGTTTGATCAACTGCTGATCCTATTGAAGTCCGGAGTTGTGTGACTGAAACATCATGTACATAAATATGTTACTGGTTTTGTAAACAACTATAAAACAGCTTCTGGCGTATTTCCAACAAAAAACCATGGAAATGTTTCCAAAGGAAGCTTCTGCACAAACTTAAATACCAACTCTAATTTTCTCCCAAAAGTCACTTTTACCTGTTTTCTCAAAGTTTCACTACTTTTAAAAAAGCTCTGGTTAGTGAGAATACTCGCTTAGAGTTCTAGATGCATTCTAGCAACTACCAAATCAGGACGGCGCGTGCATTCCATATGGTCAGATTCAAGCGTCTAATTTCATTTTGGGTACATGATGCATGCCAAAGCTGATGAGGATCAATATGCATTATGATGTATTTGTCATGGAAGTAACAAGTTTTCTTCTTCTATGTTTGACAGAGAATCCGGACAGACCCTGACCTTGCCAATGTAAGGAAATCGGAGGAATTTGACCCCCTCATGAAGAAGTATGATGAATCATTTATCAACGAAAATGCAATCAATGCCATCAAATCCCTATTTGGATTTAACAAGAAGTAGATGCTGCTGTTACATACAAGCTAAGGTTTCATCCACAAATTTTCTTTTGAGAGTCCAATACAAGCAACAGTTACCACGTGAGGTAGAGACAGCCGAACCTAGACGAAAGAGCTGTCTGATAGCCTGTTTGTGAATTATGTGTATAGAATTAGCTCCCTGTGAGTATTCAATACAATTCGGATATCTTCTTGCAGTGACCAATTGTTTCAATTGTTAACCAATGAAGTGTATCTATTGTAACCCCATTGTAGAAGAAAAGACATAATATATCATGTTCAGTACATAACCATTTTTCTCACGGATTTAGAGTTTTATCAGGTCTCATTCATAAGCACTAGTTTTCCAGGATTTCATGCGGAACCAATGTTAAAGTATCTTCAACATAGGAACAATACTTCAGTATCTTCAGCAGGGGTTGGATCATGCATGATCTTCTCTCCTGGAATCTCTAAATTCCACTTGAATTTTCTGACGACGTTGTTAAGAAATATAAGCATCTCCAGCCTAGCAAACTCTTTCCCCAGGCACATGTGAGGTCCTCTTCCAAACGGGATGAATGAAAATGGAGCTGGTCCGGTTCCTTCCTACCTTGATGGATCATCGAACTTTGTAGGTTCTGGAAAGAAGCTTAGATCTCTGCGTGTCAAACAAGAACTTCAAAACAACTGCTGTTAGGTAATCATACGAGAACAGATCAAACTCTCAAACACAATCAATCAGAAAGATCAACACTCTTTAATCTCACCAATTAATCACAAAATTAAACTAGTTCAAATCAATCAAACAAGAACGAAGAACAAAAATCAACGAACACAAGATTTGATGTGGTTCGATTGCACTCAGCAATTTACGTCCACGGGAGAACAACTTCAATTCACTAATTCACCGGAGAAAGTTACAAAGAATGATCGGAGCTCCGATGAATACAAAAGAACTCATATTTACTGCACACCACCAACTGGTTCATCATTGCATCAATATCAAGGTCTTAATTAGGTCTATGTACATAATTTCGTATCTTCACCATATCTGTAAGATGAAGCTGAAGGTGAAGATGAAACTTCGGTCTTACACCTTGTGGGGGAGGAGTCGGATAGGAAGTCCTTCGACTGGGCTAGGAAAGGGCTCGTAAATTATTTTCTCGCCAGGCATCTGTAATTTCCACCTGAATCTTCTCACAACATTGTGAAGGAATATAAGTATCTCAAGACGAGCAAACTCTTTCCCCAGGCACATACGAGGTCCTCCACCGAAAGGCACAAATGTATATGGAAGAGGATCTGTGCGTTCGAATCTGGATGGTTCAAATTCTGCCGGGTCTGGAAAGTAGCTGGGATCTTTGTGTGTCAACAAAGAAGAGCAATACAACTGTAACAAGAGACTACCACAATACCACATTATTTTTCCGCCTTTCCTTTTCTTATTGAAGGGAAATGTATTAGAGGTAGCATATTACCTTCCATCCTTTCGGGATGTCATAGACTCCATATTTGAAATCCACAACTGCTTCTCTAAACACGCCAGATATGGGCGGAGCCATTCGCATAGTTTCAGATGCTACATACCATGAGTACTTCATCTTCTTTATATCATCCCATTGCAAACATTCTCCTTCATCTTTTGAGGATGCGATTTCCTTTTGCTCTGATATTCAAATTTAAATGAACATAAAATAACAACAAAACTGGAGAAATTATATGATATGTTAATCGAAAACAGACCTGTCAACACCTTGTCATAGACTTGAGGATGAAGTGCAAGATTATTCATGAGCATGGTTAAAACACAACTTGAAGTGTCATGTCCAGCAAATAATAGCAGAAGTATATTATTTAAGATAACCGAATCGGACATAAACTGTCCATTTTCATCAGGGTGGGAAAGTAAATAGGACAACAGATCCTGTGCAGTTGTAGCAGTTTTCTGTTCTAAATCTAATTTCCTCTGTTTCATTATCACTTGAAGCTCCTTTCTAATTGCATTAGTCGCTCTCTTTGCTTTATAAAATCTCGTTCCTGGAACGTTTACAGGGATTGATATTACCCCTTTTATAAAAACATCAAAAAGGGCAGCAAGCTTTTCAATCTGCACTGGTTCTTCAATGCTCATAAAAAGACGGCAAGCCAGCTCAAACGTAAATAGTCTGATTGTTGGGAAGACCTTCACTTCCTCTTTACCTTGACAAACATGAAACAGAAGTGTTCAATTCAGAATCATAACTTACCTATTCATGGACATATTATATGAGTACACACCTTTCCAATGAGCATCAAGGTGTTTTTGAGCAACCGAATCCATAATTTTGATATAAAGCTTTGTGAACGCATCAGGGCTAACAAAGTAAGACATCATCTTTCTCATTTGAATTCCTTCGATCCCACTAGACGTTGACAAGCATTTCCCAAGTATTTTGTTTACAGAAGGAGGCCACCAAACTGTGACCAACTTAGTTTCATTGCTGAACAAGAACTTACTCGCGGCAGGACCATACAACACAGCTACAGACTGTCCCATAAGTGAAGTCTTAAACACCTGAGCCTTATTCTTTTTTATTCTCTCCTGGAAAAACTTTTCTGGCGTACCATTATAGCGTGCAGCGATAAATGCCATTGTTTCACCAAGAATTGGGAGTCCATAGCTTCCTGGAGGAAGATTCAAAGGCTTCTTTGCTGATTTAGCTTTGCCTTTGATGAGAAGAGTGACAAGAACTATGAAGATGCATATCAATGTCGACGGAACCATCAATATAAAAGTTGGTTCTGAAGGCAACACGTCTAGTAGCTTGCCTGCCATATCTGTTAAACACATATTCAACATTCACATTTTCTGTTTTACAAAGTTTATGCAGATGAAACAAATAGTATTCTTAACAGTAAATTAGCAAGAATCTAAGTTTGACGTAAGTACCTGATTGATTGTGTTCAAGAGACAATGTCGAAGCAATGATTAACTATTCCAGATTGAAGATGAAAAATGATATTTGTATATCATATCCTCTGCCTCTTATTCTTGAATAGCAATGTGATGGGCATGCTAAATTACAAAACAGAATATGTTTGTTTTGCCAAGTCATGAGATTCCTTCTACCTGTTCTGTATGTTTGACATTTCTCTTATAATATTTGAATTATAATCAATATTACACTTGAAATTAAGGTGCAAGTTAACAGGCGAGCCAACACTGATTGTGTTATGTTCTGCACTTTAATTTACTTTTTATATGTTTTGACTTTGTTGTTAATAAAATCTTGAAATGTATTCTTCGAAATATGAATGGATGTCGCCGTATGTTATTGAAATTGCATGAACGTGTCGCCGTGTTACATAAAAGTATCTTGTAACTTACTCCAATAGTGGGGTGTGCATTACACTCTCCATTTGTGCAAGTGGGCTTATATTTTTTGACATAAAAATCTTAAATATCACTAATTATAAGAACAATAAATTGATTTTTCTTAAAAAAATGTAAGACTTTATAACAAATATTATGGTAGTTTAAAAAAAATTATTAAGGATTATTTAAAATTAATTTTTTTTTATTAAAGTTACAAATTAAATATGAAAAAACTAATATATTTTTTCTTTATAATTATTTTTGAATATTAATACAAATGTATTAATATAAGGATCAATTAATTTTCTAAGCGAGTTAGACAGTTTCACATAAATATTTTCAAAATAACAATAATTCATAATCTACACTATATGATCATAACACTTTTGCCTTGAATAATTTTGATAATTTTTTGTAGTGCTATTATAAATTTTGATAATATCACTACTAATTTTTTATAACATTTTTATTTATATAATTATTCTTCAATTTAGTAAAACTATTATTTATATTTCTTTTAATTTTCACATATTTCTTTTTTAGTTCATTTTATTATAATTTTTTTGTAGTTTTAATAATTTTAAATTAATCTTATTGCTCTTGGTTCCAAAAAAAAATTATTGTGAATTTTTAACACTTGTAAAATTAAAAAAGAAAGCGAATTCACTTGCACATGGAGAGTGTAATACACACACAATTATTGGAGCAATTGTACATACTTTTAGAGAACATGAGGTATATTCGTGCAATTTCAAGAACATAAGGTATATCCATGCATTTTGTGAAGAACATAGGTACATTTATGCATTTTACTCGACTTTCTTCATTAATCTAACATTGTTTCACATTTTTAGTTGATTTTGTTTATTATAGGTATATGTTACAGAGATGAGCATAGATGAAATTCCAAAAGAAAGCTTTGAAGAAGATTTTAGTCTGTTAAAAAGAAAATACTGGGTAAGGGTTGGACTCTAAATACCTAAATATAGCAACAAGATATGCGGATATACAGAGCCGTCAAGCTACTTTTGAGAAAGGAAAAATTACAGATACTACCCCTTAAATTGACCCTCATTTCAAATTCAACCCCGGATTGACTTAAATTACAGATAGACCCATTTTTTTCAAAGGTCAAATTCAACAATTACAACCAGCCCCATAAGTCAACTTTTTCTCCTATTTTTTCTTTTCTTTATAATTCCATAATTATATTAGTTTTAGTTTATTACAAAATAAGCCCTAACAGTTTTCAATTTTTATAAAAAGATTCCCAAAAATTTTAATTATTAAAATTTTAACCCTCTTCTCCACCACCCATCTTCTTCCCCACCACCAACACCGCCACACCGCCACCAAAACCACCACACCGCCACCGACACCACCAACACCACTGCTTCCATGGCGGAAGCTCAAGCTTCCACCATGGAAGCTCTGTAACAGTTACAGAGCTTCCATGGCGGAAGCTTGAGCTTCCTCCATGGAAGCTCCTTTTCCAGGAGTGAGCTCCTTTTCCGGTAGTGGTGTTTTCGGCAGTGGTGGGGGTGCTGTAGGTGGTGGTGTTTTACAGAGCTTCCATGACGGAAGCTTGAGCTTCCGCCATGGAAGCTCCTTTTCCGGGAGTGAAGCTCCTTTTCCGGCAGTGGTGGGGTGGTGTTGGTGGTGGGGAAGAAGATGGATGGGTTATTTATGTTAGTTAATAAGTTTTGGAGATTGTTTTAAAATATTTTGGGTTACTTTTGTAAGTTATAAAATATTAGAGTCAAGTATGTAATAAAATGAAACTTGTAAATTGCAACTGAGTCCATTTAATTTAATTTTCTTTTATTTTTTGTTTGGTCAACTCAAAAATGGGGATTTGGACCTATCTGTGATTGTTGCCAATCTAGGGACGAATATGTAATTGGTCCAAATTTAAGGGGAACCATAGGTAATTCGCCCTTTGAGAAATCTACATACACTTGTAACCTAGAAGTTTTAGCTAGACTTTGATATTACTGTTGCATCGGATGTGTGATCTTGGATTCTTGGTAACTTAGATTCGTCTAGGTCAGTAGTACTAAAGTAGGTGAAACTGTTCAACTGTTTAGCTTTGTGCAATTCAAACTTCCAATCCATGGAAGTTTGAATCTAGTTTTTGTAAATACATATTCTTCGAACTGTGGATATTTTGCCTAAGACTCGGTAAGTATATTTATATACCTGCTAAAAATCAATTGTTGTGTTCTGTGTTTAATCCACTGTTGTTTGATCTTGATGTGCTGAAATCTGGAAGTTTTGTTCGCCACTGTTAAGTCGAGTTACAGACACTGTTGACTCAACATCGACATCGATAGTGACTGTCACTCTGTGGCTGTGAATTACAAAGTTCAGATTCATAGAATTTAGTTCTGTCTTGAAAGTTTAGTTTTGTTGTGTTTCTGGTTGTTTTAAGTGTCCATCATTTAATATTGCATCAACTGTAATATCAACATTGGTATTAACAGTATATCAACTGTCAAGAAGTTGAAATCCAGATCCTTATATTCAAATTTAATTTTCGTTGCATTCTAATTATTTCGTTTATTTGTGAGTGTTGCATCAATTGTTGACTCAACATCGATATTAATAGTGTGGTTACAGGAAGTTACAAATCCAGGTCGATGGTGCCCCAGATCAATTAAGTCCTAGTTCAGATGTAATGGCTGATTAGCCCAACACGCTCTACATTTTGATGGTGTGTGGACCCTTGTACTCAACAGGCACAGTCGCACAGATAACATGGATCCAGTCATCCAGCAGTATAGTTTCTTTAGATTAACAGTTTCTTACTGAAACTACTAAACAGAGTTCTTGTTATTTTGTTATTTCTGCTGCATTACTATTACTATTGCAAAAAAATTATATCACACTTTCATGGTCATGGAGAAATTAATAGATAATTCTATGTATATCTTTCAGTCCTTTAACATCTGAGTATGAGTGAAACACAATAGAAAATATATGGCATTGCTGAAGCCTGAAATCATAATAGAGCTATGAAGATGTATGACAGAGAGTCAGAGATCATTAGAGCGTTTCGATACACGAAACAAGAAACCTAGCATTTAAGTAGTATGGCTCTGGATGCGGATAGGAAGTCCATGAGCTGGTGTGGGCATTGGATCATATATAATCTTCTCTTCCTGAATAGCTAACTCCCACTTGAATCTCCTCATAATATTGTGTAGAAATATAAGAATCTCAAGCCGAGCAAATTCTTTTCCCAGGCACATACGAGGTCCCCCACCAAAGGGAATGAACGAAAAAGGAGTTGGTCCTGCCCCTTCAAATCTTGACGGATCGAACTTTTGGTAGTCTTGAAATATGCTAGGATCTCTGTGTATGGAAGATGAGCTCCAGTACAACTGTCACCAGAATTAAGAAATAATAAGTGAGCTGGAATTCTTGTATTGGCAAGATTTTTACTGTATCATGTCTAATATTTTTATTTTTTTGCATAATTCGTGCTTGAGAAGAAACTAGTCTAGCAGTTTAGCTAGTAGGCAAGTGTAATCTGAGAATGTGAAATTACCTTCCATCCCTTGGGAATGTCATAACCTGCATAATTTATATCAGCCACTGCTTCTCTGAAAGCGCCTATTACTGGTGGCGATAGTCTTATTGTTTCGCATACTACGTTCCATGAGTACCTCATCTTCTGTATGTCCTCCCATTGTAGAAACTCTCCAGGTTCTTTAGAAGATGCAATTTCATTGTGCTCTGGTATGCAAAATTGTTTCAAATGCCATGAAAACATGGATCTTAAAAAGCATCATAGGATTTCCATGCACAGGGACGGTTTGTATAAGATTGGTGTGAACTACTTCTAGATATTCATAGAGAAAACGTCGTAAAAATGAGTTCATAAACTTTGTGTCTCCAAATTTTAAGGCTTTCGTCTATGCAAAAACAAGAATCCATTTCAACTAATGATTCAATAGTTATTATATGAGGCCATGAGGGAGGCCAGCAGCACTGACCTCGCAATACTTTGTCATAAACTTGAGGAAGTTCTGCTAGATTCTTCATCAGCATAGTTATAGCAACACTAGAAGTGTCATGGCCAGCAAAGAGCAGCATCAGTACATTGTTTACGATCACAGATTCTGACATGTACTTTCCATTTTCATCTGGAGAAGAAAGTAAATGGGACAGAAGATCTTGTGAAGACGTACAGCTCTTCTGTTCCAGGGCAGCTCTTCTCTGCCTGACTATCTCTCGAAGTTTACTCTTTATTGTAGCCGTCGCTTTCCTGGCATTATAGAATCTTGTCCCCGGAATGTTTATAGGAATCGAGATTATTCCTCTCAAGAAAATATTGAACAGAATAGCAAGCTCTGATATCTGCTCCGAGTCTTCAAGGCTCATAAAAAGGCGGCAGGCTAGTTCGAACGTGTACAATTTAATGGTTGGGAACACTTTCACCTCCTCTTTACCTTCACCAGGATTAGGAAAAAAGCTGAAGTTAAGCATTTCATATAGAAGGAATGAAGGATAAAATCAGGGCAGACCCAAAGAGTTAGCAGGCACTCGCCTGCGAAATCCTGGAGTCTGCCATTCGTCCAAGTCTCTGTAACCGTGAAATAATATCATCTCAGCAGACATAGTATACAGACACTTACCTAGCCAGTGAGTGTTGATATGCTGCTGAGAAACCAAATCCATAGTTTTGATGTAAAGCCTGGTGAACGCATCTGGAGTGACAAAATAAGACACCATCCTTCTCATCTGCTTGCCTTCGTCTCCACCGCTTGTCGCCAAGCATGGTCCAAGAAGCTTCCTGACAGAGCTAGGCCACCAGACAGTCACCAATTTGTTCTCATTACTGAACAAGAACTTATTCCCTGCAGGACCACACAACACGGCCATACGTTCCCCCATCATCGATGTTTTAAAAACTTGAGATTTATACTTGTCCCTTCTATCAAACAGAAAATTCTCCGGTTTTCCATTTACTCCAGCACCAAGAAAATCGATTGTCTCGCCAAGAATTGGCCAGCCGTAGCTCCCCGGAGGAAGATTACGTGTCTTTCTGTTCGCTTTTCCATAAAGTTTTGCAATCAGATAGACAAGCAAAGCAAGAGCAAAGAAAGATGCTAGCACTATGATCATTGTTGAAAGATATTTGCTCTTTTAGACAGCAGGGATAAGGATTAAGGACCAGCATTTATATGCATTAATGCATGATGATAGAATGCACATTGTAAAGGTGTTGCTGCTTGTAATGGGGAACCAGTTCACACCCACTATACTTTGAACTGTGGACAAAAAGGTATGTAAGCTGCTCTGTCTTAGCCTCTCATTTTCTTGAAATAAATAACTCAATTGAACCCATAACAAAATTTATTTTGGGTAAGCCAGTGTCTATGAATTTCACTGTTTTCTGAAAAGAAGAAAGCATGGTTTCTTCTGTTTTGTTTTCTTGTTCGGTATGGAATGCTTGGTTGAAAAGTTTGTACACATGCATTAAATGTTGTTTGATTGGAACTTCACTAGGAGTGGGTTACTGATGTGAGTGCAGAATTTTATCCTGAAGATCTGTTGTTCTTGGATAAGCTCCACTTTTTTCCGAGTGGGAGATAATGATAACATACTCAGACTAAAGGCCGACCCATGATTCAAATTTGGGGATGGGCAAATGCCCCACTATGCCCCCTCCTGGGTCTATCCTGCTTATACTGCAGTTTCTAAATTACTATGAGAAATAATGTGAATCCCCTTCTGGCTGACAGCGAATATTTTTTTTCCCAGACTTCAACTCCAGGGATCCATGATTTAAGTCTCAATTTAGAACGAACTTATAACCTAGCGTATAAATTAGATTAGGTTATTGGGGAATTTGGTGATAGATTTTCCAGAGCCGGCTCAAGTGAGGTCGGCAGTGTATTCATAACCAACAAAACACTAACTAAACCTGTCCATTCACAAGTGGCTAATCTATATGAATGAGATGCCATTCTTGTCAAAATGAGTCAATTTTTTCCAGAATACACAAGCACAAATAAAAGCAAATAAATATCTAAAGCTAGCTGTCCAAAAATCACTCATTGCCTCAGTTATGTCTTATCCAACTCATGTCAAAATGGAAGTTTAGAATTGTTGCTATTACCACAAGAAAATGACATAAGCATTAGACATGGCATGATTATGTCACAGCCAAAACCAAAGGCCAAACACCATTGATTGGCTGCTGCTATAAGGTTGCTGCAAGTTTGTGTGTCAAAATATCCCAAGATCAAAACTGATTTCTGAAGCCAAAACATAAATCTGATCAAGTGTTTCCCTTGCACAAAATGTAACATGGATTTCACATTCCATTAGCATTATATAAGGTTTAAGGGATATTACAAATGTCATGAAAAGGATCTCATCTCCTATCAGAGAGGGTTCAGAAGTCGGTTGGGGTCTCATTGCTTAATCTCAAGAGGAACTGGAGGATTTGGCGTCGAGCCTCAAATAAACGTTAATCGAACATAACTCTGTGAATTTGCGTATCTCGGACCAGTTGTGGTCATGTTCATGGTAGTTGAGGCAAAATTAATAACTAAATGAATGTCAGAGACTCAGAATGCAGCTCTGTGGATTATATTCGCCGAACTAGAATGGAGCCATGCCATAAAAAAGGAGAATGTTCTATGTTACTCTATTTTCCGGGCAGTGATGCAGCAGTGTGTTGGGATGGAGATTGTATAGCAGCATCAGAGAATGAGGCAGAGACAACGGCCGCCTCCTTCATCATCGTCCGTATCCCCTGATTCACTAGAGCAAAACTTTATGTTAGACAAAAACTAGCCAAAGTAGATGAATTTGTAAAATGGAGAATTTAGCATCTCCTGGTGACAACAACCAGCAACATTTCATTGAATTGAAAGAATCACAAGGCTCACACAGGGGCAAATTCCAGCATATTTAGCAACAGAATTGCACAGAGTTTCTTACTAAGACATTTAGATTCCCACATTGATCATCAAGCAAACAGATTGTGTAATTTATTTAAAGAACGGTATTGTCAATTTTGCTATCAACCAGAAGCCTCAATAAGCTGATGAAGCAGTCAAGCAGCTCTTTGATACTAAAATCTACAGATATCTTTCTTGAATTTCACTTCCCTTCATCTAGAGGATTTAGATGTCACATTACTTAGTACAGCTGATATTATGCTTATAGAAATCATCTTTTAATTCATAAACTAAAATCAATTTCCCTGCTTAGGCACTGTTTCAGTTCAAGATTTCTGATGCAGCAAGTTAAAAGATTACTACACTTGACCACACACATAAGATCAAATATAGACTACTACTCTTAGCAAAGTAAATTTAACAAAAAGAATTGAACAGGAAAGAGATGGATAAAAGTAACATTCACCTGGATTCAAACTCCTTAATCTCAACAAGTTCTTTCCCCAGATTATCCATCCATTTCACACTCTTCTTCTCATCAGACTCACAATGGATCTTCCTAATACAGCTCTTAAGTACATGTACATTCCCATTCAAACCATCCACCTGGTCTTCTTTTTCCTCAGAAGATGAGCTATCAGATTCAGAAGCATCAGCAACAACAGCAACTGAACTAGGTACAACTAGGTGTTGTGGGTTCTTTTCCAACTTAATTGGACTTGATGAAGTGTAAATATGAGCTGCAGAGGGTTTGCAGAAGCAAATGAATGGACAATGGATCTTACAAAACAAAAGCCTCATCAATAATTCTTCCTTCATCACCTACTCATCTCACCTTCAAACTTGTCCATACCCACGATCAAAGAAAAGGAAGAACAAAAAATCTCACCTTTTTGCCAAGATTCCAAAATCAGGAAGAAAAGCAAGAAACTTTACAATCAAATTTGCTTTCTTGATGGCTCCTGAAGCAGAATTCAAGAAATGTGAAGAATTTGATCAACAACTATTCAAAAGTAACCGGAGACAAAAACAGCAGAAACTATTTCATGGGAGTCAGAGAACAGGAAGAAAGATGTTAGATTCATCTGTCAGAATGGAACAAAAAGACTGTCATGCCCTTGTTGAAGAACATGGTACTGACACTAGAAAAGATGACTCCATTTGAATAAACAACAGAAACTGCAATAATGGAAGGCAAAAAGATATGGAAGAATTGAAGTGAGAAGAAAGAAGAAAGGAAGAATATGAAATGGGAGAGTATAGTATTTGTGCTTAGCTGGACTTTTTCCAGCTATGTGCACCAATAAGAAAGGCAACCAAACCAAGCCAAACCAAGCCAAGCCAAACCAAACCAAACCAAATATCTAAAAACATTCCATTATATGAATTGTGTGTTATACTTCTACTACTACTACTATTCTATATCTTTAACTGCCATTATTAACAGAAACTCAGGTAGTACTATTAATTATTAATTATAATTTCTGGTGAGCCACCTTTTGTAATTGAATGGTTCTTTTCTTCGTTTACCAACTAACCATATTATTATTATAAAATTAACAGTTTACAACCCAAAGAAAACAAACATCTTTATCCTATTTCTGTGCACTACCTTTGTATATACTATATGTCAATCTAACTTCTGCAATTGCAAAAGTTTGATTAAGTATTAACATGGATCAAGTCAACAAGGTGATATGATACAGTTACATTACCTCAAGACCAAGTCTGTTGATTAGGTGAGTTTTGGGCATACAAGTTACAACCCCCATCTAATACAGATGCATTACTATACGTTATATTTCAAGTGTTAATGAAAGATCGATGATGGTATCTCCGGCTCAATCTTAACTTTCTACTTTTTTTTTTTTTTTTTTTTAATTTGTCTCAATCTTAACTTATCATGCCTTGAATAAAAAATCTATATTATAATTTATTCGCTATCTCTCGTGCTCATACTTTTATTCAATTATCATTCCATTTCCTAAATTATTCTAATTATTTTATATAGTTTACTTTTAAAACTCATGTCCACTTTAATGATAAGTGAAAGTGCAGCTATTTAAGTCATTGTTGTAGCAACATTAATATGACTGTTGCTGCAACAGTTTCAGTCCAGAAAATCTGCACTTTGAAGGACTTAATTAATAATTGACTTTTTCACTAACGATAACCTAGTTCCATGTTTGTGATTGTTTGGTTTCAGATAAGGTGCGACTTATATTCAAGAAAGCCATGGAGTCTTAGAAGACAAGAATCTGAGGAATTCTTGGAAGTCAATATCTTATGGACTCTTAGAAGATTGAATGATTTGGACTCTTGAAGATAAGGATAAAGATGAAGACTTGATTCTGCGTATCTACATCAGATTAAAGCATTATAAATACCAGATCAAGTGATGAAGAAGGGCACGAATTGAGAGTTTACAGATTCACAATCATAGTTGTTGTCTTCTCATGTTTTACTAGTCTTGGAAGTGTCTAGCTTAGGTACTTCGCAATAACTCATTCCGACTAGTTTAGCGTTTGATCTTTTCTTATTGAAAAGGTTAAACCTAGTTTGTATAAATCCTCTTCATATAGTGGATATTTTGCCTATGGCCCGGTAGGTATATTTATATACCTGCTAGAAACTTTGTGTTTGCTGTGTTCATTTATTTAATTCATTGTGTTCACGATGTGATTGTCATCATGACACTCCTTTGTGATAGCAACATTGCTATTCACAGTTGTGTAACAGTATAGTAACAAAGTCTTTCAGGTCCTTTATTTCTTTCAATTGGCATCAAGAGCCAGGCACCTAATTTATAGGTGTGTTGGACATTGTTACTTCTTGAAATGAATTCTTTCAATCCAAATGCGGATAAGTTGCCCATTTTATATGGTTCAAATTATTCCTATTGGAAAATGAGACTAAGAACACATATCAAATCAATTGATATTTGTGCTTGGAAAACTGTGGTGGATGGTTACAAGATTCCACAATCAGCACCTAATGCTAATGGTGATGTGATAATCAAACTAGAAAGTCAATGGACAGATGATGAAAGGAAGGAATCTTCCTACAATGAGAAAGCTCTCAATGCAATATTCAGTTACATTGATATGCACATGTGTAGAATTATTCAAACCTGTGAAACGGCAAAGGATGCTTGGGAAACCTTACAAAGTCATTGTGAGGGTCTGAGTAATGATGGGAAACCTTACGAGTTTTGAAATGTCAATCTGAGCGATTGCACCAGGGCGAGAATATTCTTCAAACAGTTGCTCACTGTTCTGCAACAATGATAACACTGATTGACACCAGTTCCTCAGAAGATAGTGATACTGAACAAACAGATGTTGATGACAATGAATCAGAAGAGCCAGTCCCAGAACTGGACAATGTCAGAAGAGATCCTCCAGCAAAGATTCGCAAATTGCACCCCCCCTTCCCAAGTGATTGGTGAAGTGAGTGATGGTATGCAATTGAGGAGGAAAGCAAGAGTCAACTACAAAGAAATGGTAAGCAACACTGATACGAATTTTCGATGCTTGAATGGTTCTCTTGATCTTCATGCAGATTACCCCTTTGAGGAAGAATCTAGCCAAGAGCAATTGGTTGAAGAACTTCAGAAAATGTATGAAGGCATACTGCAGAAACTCAGAGACATGAAGAAAGTCCTCAGACCTTTAGAGAAGGAAAATCAAAATCTCAAGGAGACTGTTGTTCGTCTAGAAGTGATGTTAACAAAGAAAGATGCTGAGATACACACTTTGACCAACAAAGTAGATGCCACAGAAGCAATATTTGCAAGATGGAACTCAGGTACTTCTAATCTCGGTAATGTACTTGAACAAGGTAATGATGGTACTACTGGTCTTGGCTATTCAAACTCACTTACTACTACTCTTGAGATTGAAAAAGATAAACATACAACTAAGTCTTTTGAATTTTTGAAAGATGCTCCTAAATTTGTGAAAGAAGGTAGCAAGAAGAGGAAAATCAAGAAAACGTTTGTGTGTCAGTTTTGCTTCAAAACAGGACATAAGAAACCATTTTGTTTTCGATATCTAAAAGGAAAGGCACCTGACACAGAAAAATCAGCCAATGTTGTTACAACTGTTGCTACAACAGTGAAATCAACATCGACTAAACAGACTTCAACTAAGGGTAAATGTAAGCAAGTTTGGATACCTAAAACCAATCTGAGATGTAATGTTGTGTTGTCTGCATTAAGTGCAAAGCAAAAGACCATGTGGTATTTTGATAGTGGTTGTTCGAGAGCCATGACAGGTACATTCCAAATGAGTATGATTGGAGAGCTTAATTTCTTCCCTGGATTGCAAATCAAGCAAAGCAAGTCTGGTCTGTTCCTGTCTCAAGAGAAGTATGCATGTAATTTAGTCAAGAGATTTGGTCTGGATGGTTCCAAGACAAGTTCTTCTCCTATGTCCTCCACATTGAAACTCAAGAATGTGATGTTGCGATCCACAATGATACAACGATGGATGCAATGATGGATCCAACTATATCTGAGATCCATGAGAGGCAGTCTTCTGTACTTATCTGCCAGTCGACCATATATAATGTTCTCTGTATGTGTGTGTGCCAGGTATCAATCCAATCCCCGAACTACTCACTTATCTGCAGTTAAACGAATCCTTAAATACATATCCGGAACTGCTAGTTTAGGCTTATGGTACACAAAGGAAACTGACACTAATCTCATTGGGTTCAGTGATTCTGACTGGGCGGGAGATGTAGATGATCGAAAATCCACTAGTGGTGGATGTTTTTACTTAGGGAAAAATCTGGTATCATGGTATAGCAAGAAAGCAGGCGTGTTTCCTTGTCCACCTTGAAGTCTGAGTATGTTGCTGCGGGTAGTTGTGTCACTCAGTTAATCTGGTTAAAAAATATGTTGCATGATTATGGTCTTACGAGTGACACTTTACTTATGTTTTGTGATAACCTTAGTGCCATTAACATATCTAAGAATCCGGTTCAACATTCACGCACAAAGCATATAGATATTAGGCATCTTTTTCTTAGAGACTTAGTAAATCTCCAAGTTGTAGACATTCAGCATATAGATACCACAAATCAACTTGCAGACATATTCACAAAACCCTTAGATACCGAGAGATTCTTCAATCTAAGAAGGGCTCTTGGCCTGTGCATTCATTAGGTACACTGTTACTGCCACTGTTATCTTAACATCACAGATCAACAGTGTGGTATTTGCTTGTGATGTGTGTCTTATTGCCTGCATCTTGTCTTTTTCTTGTGTGTTTTGCGTTTGTCTAAGTCCATGCATTTGTTATGACCTGGTTTACTGTCAGCCTCTTCTCTTTCAATGTCTTGAGAACCTTGTTTTCTTTGTCTTCCTGGCTACCTCCTCTAATCTTGTCATATTGTGAAAGCAACTAAAAAGAGCCCAATGGTGGTCACAAAAGAGCCCAATGATGGCCAACCAAGAAGAGCCCAATGGGGGCCAATGTTTTGTTGAGTAATGCTATGAGTTGCATACGACTTAAATAAGTCCCTCGATTCTCGAAGTCTACATTGAATCACTTTAGCACTCAGTTCTGTTTGTGCTATTCTACCATATGCTAAAAGTCGGTATACGCCTTCACTCGCATAAGCTTGGCTTTGGGCCGGGATTCATGCGCGTTCAATTATTTGACATGGTTCACGACTTTTAGTCACCCCTAATAGCTACGAATAGAGGCCTCAACCGATTGCTTTGTTTTAATTTTAATTTACAAAGAGGAGATGGGAGCTTGGTTACATATCTTTCTTGATGTTGTTTAGGGTGTTGTCTTGATAGTATATTTGGTCAAGATAGAATCTTGCATGATTTAAGCGTTTTTAGGAGTTTGCCTTAAGGGGGAGATTTATTTGGTCCGTGTTGTTCTTCCTGTGGGAAAGGGTGTTGGAGTAACTGTTGGTCCAACAGTGAGTCTTGGGAATCTGTTCTGTTCGACCTCTAAAATGATACCAGGAGTTCTCTTAAGTTTAATTATCTATTATGACTTGGTATTTTTGAGAGTTTATGTCTTTCAGAACTTTTGGATACTTGTTTCTCTCCAAGTGCTATAATTCTTGACTTATCAGGTGACACCTAAGTGTCTTTGTTCAGATCTTGTATTTTTCAGGATTCTTTTAGCTTTGGATACTTGACGACTTTTTATCCAGATTCAAACTCTCTGTCAACAGTTGCAATTTAAGCCACACACTACAGTCCAAGTGGTTCCAGATCCAGGCAATGTTGCTCAGACAGTTGCTGCAACATTTCCCTTACCAGTTCTTCAACGTCCCCTGATTCAAGCTGATCAGATGCTTATGGATCAAATTACTCGGATAGATGATCAAGTTCAGGATCTCTTTTAAGAGTGTCAGACTCTGGTTTCTCTCCTTTCCTCACAACAAGGGGGAGAATGTGTCTTTGTTTTGTTTTGTTTCTTTAAAAAAAAAAAAAAATGTGTGTTGAAGTATTTGTGTTATTTCTAGTCATGTTCCTTCTGTCTAACATGTCACTAGGTGTTGTGAAGAAAGGCATTAAGGAGGAGAATGAAAGTGCAGCTGTTTAAGTCATTGTTGTAGCAACATTAATATGACTGTTGCGGCAACAGTTTCAGTCCAGAAAATCTGCACTTTGAAGGACTTAATTAATAATTGCCTTTTTCACTAACGATAACCTAGTTCCATATTTGTGATTGTTTGGTTTCAGATAAGGTGTGACTTATATTCAAGAAAGCCATGGAGTCTTAGAAGACAAGATACAAGGGACTCTTGGAAGTCAATATCTTATGGACTCTTAGAAGATTGAATGATTTGGACTCTTGAAGATAAGGATAAAGATGAAGACTTGATTCTGCGTATCTACATCAGATTAAAGCATTATAAATACCAGATCAAGTGATGAAGAAGGGCACGAATTGAGAGTTTACAGATTCACAATCATAGTTGTTGTCTTCTCATGTTTTACTAGTCTTGGAAGTGTCTAGCTTAGGTACTTCGCAATAACTCATTCCGACTAGTTTAGCGTTTGATCTTTTCTTATTGAAAAGGTTAAACCTAGTTTGTATAAATCCTCTTCATATAGTGGATATTTTGCCTATGGCCCGGTAGGTATATTTATATACCTGCTAGAAACTTTGTGTTTGCTGTGTTCGTTTATTTAATTCCGCTGTGTTCATTGATTGATTTATCGTGATAGCATTGCTATTCACATTATTAATAAGATAGTAACAAAGTCCTTCAGGTCCTTTATTTCTTTCAATAAGTAAGTTTGGAACGTAACAAGTAGATATATAAACCCACATATTTTCATATTATCAAATGTTTTGCGGATATTAAAATTCAAATATACAACAATATTGATGGGTGGTTTTTCGCGTGATATGCTAACATCATAGACCTGCATATCATTTTTGTACATTATGTACCTACTCATACCTGCACAGATGCACCTTGTCCCTTTACTCATTAACGCACAAAAAAACTCATCATTGGATCACCAAATCCCTCTCCTACTTTAACACCCATGTAATCCCACAAAACAACAACAAAGAATAAATTATTGATGTCTTAAATATTGTTCCGAAAATATGTAGGACGGCATTAACTGGATGGAGAGACTATCACTTATAAAGTGTAACACATCAAATGTTATTTGAAATAAAATCATATATTAACTCTTTATGCATGATAAATTTTTATTTTCATATTTTTAATATTCTACTTAACGGTTATTCTAACTTTGGAGCCCCCGAAATTTTGAGGCCTTACAAGAGTGGAGATTGTATGGCTCAAGATCAGCATTGACGCTCTCCTATTATGAGTACCGTTTTTAATCCCGTTAACATTTCTAAAACGATGTAGGTTAGATGAATTGGACATTACAAAATGGCATAGGCTCCACATAAAGATGTCAAGAAAGTAAAATATAACTAGCAAAGTCGATTTTGATCAATCATGTATGCGTTTTATATAATAGAAGTTAATTGGGAATCACTCTTTTGTTTTTTTGTTTCTTTGATTGATACGATATTTCCAATTGATCTTTCGCTATTTGAGCTAGTGGACATTAATAACTTGCTTGTGGTAACAAGGAATAAGTACAGAGTAGTAGAGAAATGAAAGAAAAATTAATACGTACGGCAAGTTTCAAGATATGCTTTGGATCAGGAGCCGTAGACCAATCTTGAATTTGAGCCATCCATGTATAGTTGCGTCGTATCAAATTAAGGTTTCAATTTATATATAACAATGATTGCGGGTTAACGTTAATATTTAATTTAAAAGGACGTCGAACTATGTTAACAAAATAAACGTCGATATTTTCAAGCAAACTATCTGCTATTTTCCCCATTCCGGTCCAAGCACAAGATGCATTTTATTGTTTATTAACAATATTGTTAAAAAAATAACTGTAGTGTTATTCTGTGTATTAAACTGATAGTACATGGAAGTATATATACAAGTATGATAGAATCTTCTAGAGCTTATCTACAACGTATTTGACTACACGTAGAAGAATATTTACAACATATAATATTTCATCTAGTAAAAGTCTAACGAGATACAAACTCGTGTATATTTATCTTTAACACTCCCTTTAAATGAATATGAGTTGGTGATCGTTGGTACTTGATACGCTGTGAGAATACTGCCTCATTAAAAACCTTGCTAAGAAAAATCTAGTGGGATAAAAACTCAGTCAAGGGAAAAAGAGTGCAGTGCGTATCCATCTCCCCTGATTTATGCATCACTGTATTTCTTCAAACCGCTGTAATTTCAATCTTGCAAACCAACTTCCCAAATGATGATGTCGGGTGTAATATGGCTGAGCAAATCTTCAAATATGTTGTACTTCGATGGAATCTTCTTCTCATAGATAATGGCGGGGAAGAACTTCTATAATATGTGCCATGTCTTCTTTAGGAAGAACTTTTCAAATACTTGAAATATCATATAGTCTCAAAATGCCATAACAACGACTCTCCATTATATTGTAAAGACATCCAAGAAGCCCATAACTCTTATCTTTACCAAACAATTTCACGATCATGGAAAATGGATATATATATATATGCACTTAGCACTTATAATGTTGCCTCGTTAAAAACTTCGCTAGGAAAAATTCAATGGGATAAAAACCTAGAAAGGGAAAAAGAGTGCAACCATTTCTCATTAAATGTGCGAAATTAGTCATTATTGCTCGACATCCATTAATTCATGTACCTTCTTCAGGTAGTATAGTAAGGATTATTGTAGCTCTTGATAGCTCAACTGGTTTTGGTACTTCTGAACCATGTGAATCTCAAGGATAATAAGAATACTCCTAAGAATCCCTTACATGTTCAAACTTCAGGTTGAGCTAACATTGGTGTAACCAATAGCACTCTTCATGAGTCATGAGCATCATATCTCATACTTCACTAATTCATAAAGGTTTACATATATGAAACCTTAGTTCCTCAAGAACTTTCCATATTCAATTCATGTTCGCCGACATGATACTTTTAGTGTACTTTTGGGACTAACTTCCGGAGATGATATCTCCCCTCATTGAACTTTCCCAAATCATATGGCATGTATGTCAAATCAGTCACAATTCATGTATAGACCTGCGGGTTAGTCAGAGTGATAACATTCAATATAAGAATAAACATGTCAATATGCAACATAATGCCTAAGGATACTAGAAAAACTAAATAATGTAAACTATGCATGGATAAACATATTATGATCATATGATGCAATGCTTAGTATCTAAATGCACATGCCTTTTGACTCGATAAACAATAGGTACTGTACGGATTTAGAATTCGTTTGATCAAAAGGACCTCAAGTCCACGAGCTCATTTTCTATCATCATCATGATGTCATCGAATGGACTCACATGTAAGATCCCCATTTACATGTCCATCGATTTCGCATATGCTTATTCATTTCTCTCGGTTCCATGTACACCGGTATATCATATCTCTTTACTAGATTTTCAAGTCAGTACTGATCATCGATATCTGAATATTGTTTGTCGGTACCATTTCCTTTCATATATGCCATAAATTCAGATATCCATGCCATTCATGGCATTCATTACTCCTCAAGAGTACCAACTATTTTTTCTTGCTAATCCTTTTGTATTGTACCTAGCACCGGAACTGCATTTCACTGATGTGAATGAATCATTAGTACAATAGGGCAAGATATCTCAATATCCAACACATACAATTCTATAATCAATATGCAACTCTGTACGCCTCAAAATATAGGGTCATAGCGGGTTAACATTCAAATCATAAAATTTTATGTTTGAACATATCTTGATATAGTAACATGAAGCTGAATATTTAGTTTAAGTTTGAACTTTCAAATATATGGGGATCAATTCGCTCTACGAATTTATTTTTACCAGCTTATTCATGTTCTTCCTCCCCTAAGCTGGGAAAAACTAGCTCATACTAGTTATAAGGGCTCAAAATAGAAATTATCATACCCAGCTTAGATAATCATATAGGCATACAAAGTATGCTTCATGCATAGTTCTCTGCGAAGAACGATATGATAGGGAGTCAATATATTTGCCCAGTTGGATTTTCTTGTGCTGAAAATAAATTTGCCCTTAAATTGTAGATCATATTTTTGGGTTTCCGGCCACTTATATATCAATCACTGTCAACTTTAAAAGTGTGACTTTTGCTCATTTCAAGATCTCCATAATCATGCTTCATCTCAGTGTTGTGTCTTGCCATAATAATAATTACAACATGAGAAAGCTTTTAGCACATAATCATAAACTTCTGTTTCACAACAACGGGTACTTATGCCCGGATGGCCTAATTTGTCACATTGAGATCATCTCTCATACATCACTTGTATTTGGCCTTTCAATAATGTGACAACTGTACACAGTTGATGTGCCTTTTATAATTGGCAAGACAAATAATGTCAATTCTTTCAAGAATTTAGTCAAATATATGTTCTCGAGCACACAGTTTTGTGAGAGTAAAAACTCTTGTATGATACGAAATCAAGCCATACACTTTCGTTTTGTCTTCTTAACATAATCCATCTCTGGAGTGTATATATAAACTTGAGCATTTACAATATTATGCTCCCCTCAAATGCTCATGGTACCTTTAATATTTTACCAATTCCATGTTGGTAATCATATATATCTCACAAGATATGACAAGCTTTAAAAGTACTATCCAACACTATATCCAAGCATATTTTGGCCTCGTTTGCCTCAAGCAATTACTCATGATTTTTTCACGATATTGCTACTGTATTAGCATACTAGAGGCATGAAAAGTAGTGTATGTTTTTTCCTAGCATATCATCATCATTAACTGTCTCACAACATAAGTGATTTTGATATATTCAACTACGCCGGTTACATCGTTGAATATGATGTGCATAATATATCCCAACAACGACGGTTGGTTATTCCATACTTCTTTAGAATTTCGAAAACTAAATCATCAATTCTTGACCACTTCTGATTTATGATGTTTTGTATCACATATTCATTTTAGGGAATATATGGTAAATTATCTTCAATATTACATATAATAATATATAATAGAATGAAGAATAAATAAAATAATTAAACTTATCTTGTCTGATGATCAATGAAATTTGAACTTGGATGATGCGTACCTATAGCTCGATCTAGGAAATTGCCACACTTTGCAATCATCGAAGCAAAAATGGATTAGACAAGTTAGAACTTCAATATATGCTTGAGATTTAATTGAATAGCATATTGCAACAAAGTAATGAAAACATTATTTAATGAATAATATATTGCAAGATTGTAAAGAAAAAGGATATGATGAAGGATTTGCGTATGTTATATTTTAATCTACGTTCGATTCGGTTTAGTTCGAATTTAGTTATATTTTATCTATAATTCGATTCGTTTAAGAATTTCAGTTGAAAATAACAGAGTCTAAGAGTTATTAATTGCAATCAGTAAGCGGTGCCCATGAGTTTGAGATTTGGTAATCTTTGAGTTGCTTCACGAGTTTTGACCGGATACGATTCGCTGCTGCAGAATTTTATTTGGACCGTCCGGTCGGAGCTCCAAGACAGATCATTACCAACCTACATGTCAATTGTCATGAAAAGATAATAAGTAGATGATAGTCAAGTAATTGACAATGCCGATTAATAGTCATGCATAAAATTGAATTAGATAAAGTAAGAGTAATTAATAAAATTGAATTAGATAAAGTAAGAGTAATTAATTAAACTGAGTAATAATATGTAAGACTGTAACAATGGGCTGGCTCTTGAAATTGAAGTAATCATGATCATCCATTTATCTGCACCGTTTCCAAATTCTGTTTGTGATACACGAACCACCATCCAATGAAATAATGAAGGGCTCGGACTCGCCGTACCAATGTATATGTCGGAGGACTATTTCCATTCAATGGTTGAGCACTATCGTGCTGATAACGTGTTGAGAAATAATTGTAGTGTTATTCTGTGTATTAAATTGATATCTACAACGTATTTGACTACATCTAGAAGAGTATTTACAATATATAATACTTCATCTAGTAAAAGTCTAACGAGATACAAACTCGTGTACATTTATCTCTAACAAAGATGCATTTATTATTTACTATAAAATTTTAAGCCGTAAATATAAAATGTTGAACTATAAGAAAGTCAATGTGGGAAGCTTATGCTAGGACGAAGGAAGTATGTTATTAACAAGATGCATTTATTGTTTATTAAAAACAATACTCCATCCGTCCCGTAGAACTTCATATATTTGTCATTTTCAGTTGTCTCACAGAACTTTATGTATTATCAAAAAATGAACTTACCCAACACCCAACAAATAATAAAAAAATATATCAACTTTACACACACATTAAACATTTTGCCACAAAAGTACACTTTTCCCTCATTTTTAATATATCATCGTTACTTTAAGTTTTCACATAAAACTGCACGTTAACCCTAATATATGAAGTTCTTCGGGACGAAGGGAGTAAAGTTATTAACCACCTAAGTTTTAAGTATTAACCCTAATTTTTTATCATTATCATAGACGGTCGAATTACTCAATTTCGATTCACCGTAGGCGGTCTGACTTACTCTAAGTTCTAATCAGTTTTCATTAAATATCCTTGTATCTGAGCTAGAACAAGCTCGAGCTTTACCTGGCTGTTTGAAAAGCGATTAAAATCGAAAAAATCAAGTTAACATAAGTATTTTTAGGTGTTTTTAACCTGATTTTATTGATTTTAGTCGCTTGTCAATCAAGCACGTACATGTTAAAATCTTTCTTCGAGGACTCTGTTAGGCAAAACAAGTTGATAAGGTAGTTGGTAACTAATAAGTTAGATGATAGTTGATAAGGTAGATGATTAGGTAGCTGATAAGTTAGTCGATTTTCATGGAGGTTTAAGGTAAATTAATTAGCTCATAAGCTAGCTGGTTTGCGAAATATAGTATACTAGAATCTGGGTAACACGCGTATTACGGCGTCATATTTTGACGTATCAGTTGTTCGGTAAATATAGAATTTAAATTAAGAAGATGATGCGAAAGAATGTGAAATACAAAAGATGCGGTGAATATGATTAACTGAGATGTCATCTATCGTTGGTTTTGATTTTCTAGGATCTCTTTGTACACAACATTCTCTGTCTTGGTGAACTCATCCATGTTAACTGTCGGGGATTTATCAAAACCCTTACGGCGGACGACCTCTGCGCCCTTGACAACGCAACGTATAGCTGCCCGTGTGAGAAGATTGATTGTGGCAAATATATTCCAACCCTATCAAGCGTCTGTCCCTGTGCCTTGTTTATCGTAATTGTGAAGCATAACCTAACTAGGAACTGTCTCCCCTTGAAAGATATCGAACATCTGAGGGCGTCCTTTGGCTCCAGTTCTATCATTGGGATTATAACGTACTTTCCTATGTGCTCTCCTGAGGCTATAGTCGCACCGATCACTCGTTGTCCGAGCTCTACCACCATCCTCCTCGTCCCGTCACACAGACCTTCTGATGCGTTACAATTTCGCATCATCAAAGTGTCGTATGCTTCCGGACACATTATGCATGTGATGCGTATGAAGTTAATTAATCCACATGTATATTTATGTTAGCCATGAAATTTATTGTTCCAGCATCATTTCATATGTGGTTGAGATTTATTTGAAATTGAATAGTAATTTTCAAACTTTTGATTTTGGTTAATGGTCATCACCATGTCACAAATAGAATAATCAGCCCGACCTTGCGGCAACTCTTTACATACGTAACATGCAATTAATATGCTCATTTTCTTTGTTATTAACAATGTAAGGATTACACAAATTATAAAATAAGTCTCACAAAATTATATGTGCATATTTAATAATCCCTTCATCCCGATTTCAACTTTTCGTTTTTCTAGTAATTTGTTATCAATTTTAACTTCGATATACTGTTAAACGGCAATTGTTAAAAATTTAAAAAAGTTATATTATAAAATAGGGAAAATTACATATACCACCCCTGCTAGACGCCTCTGTAACAGATGACTACCATCTAGTTCAACAATTACATCTAGGTCCATTAATCCATTTTTGTGTTGACCAGCTTAAGTCACCTATCAGCTTATGTTCCAACCAAACGTGGCCTTCGTAAGTTTCTTACACATTTACTAGGGTTAATTGACTAATCAAAAAACTCACCACACTCAACCCGCCAAAATCTTCCGTCTTCTTCTTCACCAAACAGTTCCGCCATTGACGACCAAAATCTCCACTCTAAACCCAAAATTCTTGCAAATACCAGTCAAGATTCGACGTTTTCGGCATCAATTGGTGATTATTGTTCGAGTTGGTGAAGAATCGACGAAGAAACTGTAAGGTAATGGGTTTTTTTTTCGAATTCAATTTTTTTTTCTTCTCGAAATATACATGTTGATCATGTTCATAAACCTCATGTATGCTTAATCGTTGTGTTATATTTCACCGAAAATCGGTTTTGTACAAAGCTAGGGTTTTTATTTGTTTTCGAATTAGTATTCACAGTTTTGTTTGTTGTATGTGTTCTTTTGTTGTTTCAGTGACAATGGGGACGTTGTTTAACATTAGGCTTCACTACATGAGGGAGCAATACATGATTCCCAATATCGACTCTTCAAGGTACACATACGCAAAACTGTTATCAGATGTGGATGCAAGAGATTAGATGGTGTGCAAACTGAGGATTCTACTCTGTTCTTTTCTTTGATTGCTGACACTGATAACACATTTGAGCAAATAGAAATTTTAAGTGATCATAATGTCAAGCAAATGTTTGAACTGAACACGAATAGCAAAGAAGTAGAAGTACACTTGTCAACTAAGTTTGTTCAACCTCTAGCTGTAGACAATTCTGCTACTAAAAAAATGAGAGAAAATGCACATGAGTATGATATTGATGTTGAATATGTACCCTCTCAACCAATTTCTCAAACTGAACCTAGTGCTAGAAGAAGGTTATTTAGAAGATGTAAGCCTAGTCCACCACCCCAACAGCTGTTGTGTTAAGTGATTCTGATGATGAACCACCACCAATTACCCAAGAAACACATAACACTGAACAACCACATTCTCCACCTGCTATACACTTTGACAAACCAACTCCACAAACTCCTTACATTCCAAAAGTGCTTGAGTCTACTCCTTGTAAGTCTGTTGGACCTGATTGTGTTGTAAATGATGAAGAGTTTGATAAATTAATGGATGATATATTCACACAAAGTCAGGTTGGGAGTAGGGTTGAAACTGGTGAAGGGAGTAGGGTTGAAACTGGTGAAGGGAGTAGGGTAGGGGATGAGCCCTTGGTTGAAGATTGGGTTGATGATGAGGAAGATTTAATTGCTGAAAGAGAGAAGCTTAAAGCTAGTATACTTGAAAGAGAGATGATCAGACAAGATATGTATGCCCTAAAAGGTAAGATGATTAATAGTGGGTCTGATAATAGTGATGATAGTGATTTCAATGGGTTAGGGTTGGATGGTCAAAGTGATACTGATGAAACTGAGAACTATGAGGATGAGGATGAGCCTGTTGTTATTGAAAATGAGAGTGGCAGGGGAACTGAGAATGTAGCCCAAGATGGGGATGATCTTGATGTTGACAGGGAAATATTTGGTTGGGAGGATGATGCACCTGAACACAAGTATTTGCATGAGAGTGAGGATGAAGGGATTGGATTCACTAGGTATGTGGATTCTGAGGGAGATGATGAGTATCATGAAGAGCAGGAGGGGAATGAAAATGCAAGTGGTAATGAGAATGAGGGTGAAGAAGCAAGTGGTAATGAGAATGAGGGTGAAGAAGCAACTGTGGGTGAAGGTGGAGGAAATGTGAGTCAAACTGCAACTGAAAATGTACCTTCACCTGCACATGAGGAAACTGAAAATGATGATCCCACATTTGTGTATGAAAGTGATGAACAACATGATTTGAGTGATGTAGACTGGATTGGAGATGAGTTTCTTGAGAATGTTGAAGATGGGGATAAGGAGTTCAAAGAAGGGGATATATTCAGTAATGTCAAGGACTTGCGGTTGAGGGTGAAAGAGTATGTATTGAAAGTTGGTTTCACCTTGATTAGAAAGAAAAATGACACAGCAAGGTTCACAGTACACTGTGGTGGAAAAGGTTGCCCTTGGAGACTGCATGCATGTAAGTGTTTAACTGTGCATTCCCATGTTATATTGTTTAAGTGTTCAATTACTAACGTTTTTAATTGTAATTGCAATTTGCAGGTGTCCTGGATGATGAAACATCATTCATGATTAGGACTTACAATGGTACTCACAAGTGTGTAAGGAAGGTGGACCAAAGACAAGCAGATTCCAATTGGTTGGCTACCAAGTTGATTCAAATACTAAAGGATCATCCTGGAATCAATGCCAAAAAACTAGTGCCTGGGTCAATACCAAGCTAGGGCTTGTTCTGCCATACATGAGGGTTTATAGGGCAAAGATAAAAGCTGAGGAGATAATGGGAGGCAACCCTGAAGAGGCTTACATGTTGGCACCTAAGTATAGAGAGATGGTGCTTAGAACAAATGTGGGATCTGTGTTTGTCATTGATGTGAAGCCTGTTATTGATAGACCACCTCAGTTCCAAAGGATGTTCTGTGGATTGGAGGGTGTCAAGAGAGGATTTCTAAATGGTTGCCAACCATTCTTGTTTTTTGATGGGTGCCACTTGAGGAGCAGTTTTGGAGGTCATTTGTTGAGTGCTATTGCCACTGATGCAGACTGTGGCATATTTCCAGTTGCTTGGTCCATTGTAGACTCTGAAAATAAAGAGTCATGGGGATTCTTCATGCAGTGCCTTGAGAACTTTATTGGACCATTTGATGCTGATAGACATTGGCATTTCATGGCAGATAGATGCAAGGTAGAATCTTAAATACTTGATTTTTCACTTAAGAGTTTAGACTTTAACCTCTATTGTCACTAACACAATCAATTCAAATTTGCAGGGATTGGTGAAAGTCATTGAGGAGCAAGCACCAAATGTTGTCAACAGAAAATGTGCTAAGCACATTTATGACAACTTCAAGCTCAAATGGAGAAGTGTGGACTTGAGAAAATTCTATTGGCAAGCAGTAACAACTTATACAGCTTATGGTTTTAACAAGGCAATGGACAAGATAAAGAATGCAAGTGTGCCAGCATACAACTACCTCATGAACATTCATCTTGCCTTATGGTCTAGACATGCATTTGACACAACAATTAAGGTAGACCACTGCACCAACAATGTAAGTGAGAGCTTTAACTCATGGATTGAGGCTGTCAGAGGACATTCTATCATAAGTGTAATGGAGGTAAGTAGTGTAATATTTGTATGGTTTACTTGCAGTTCAATTGCTTAACTGTTGGTGTATTACTTGTATGATATGTTGTTGTTTCTCCTTATACTGTGTAGGGTATTAGAACCCAAGTGATGCAAAGGCTGACTTTCAGAAGGAAGAAGGAGTCTGCACATCTGTTGTGATGCCAAGGGTGTTGAAGAAATTAAATGACACTCATGATCAATCAAGAAGGTGTAGGCTAATTTCAGAAGCTGGGCACATGTATGAGGTTGAGGATTTCAAATACACATTTGTGGTAAACATGCAGACTTGGTCTTGTGATTGTAAAAGATGGGATGTGGGTGGGATTCCATGTAGGCATGCCTGGGTAGCAATCAACCATAATAGAGAAGATGGGGAAAATTACTTGGTGATAACCATACCAAGGCAAAGATACATTAGGACATATGATATGATGATTTATCCTGTACCTCAAACACCATTCTGGCCCAATAACTTGACTGAGGAAAAGTGCTCACCACCTGAAATCTTGAGAGCTCCTGGAAGGCCTCCTGTATCTAGGATAAGACATCCAAGTGAAGGTGTTCAGGGTTGTACTAGAAAGAAGAAAGTCCCACTCAACAAAACTAGGAGGCCACCAAAATGTAGCTTATGCCAAGTTAGAGGTCTGGCAGAGGAAATGCCCTACATTGGTAAGTTAACTGTGTCATTCATATGATTTGTTTGTGATTTATTTGTCTCCCTTTAAGGTGTATTGTATTTTGCAAATATAATTAAAGGTGTATTGCATTTTGCAGCAAAAAAATGATGATGATGAGGTGCTTAATGAGAATGAGCAGCAGCCTATAGTTACTGATGTAAGATTGGTATATATGTTTGTATAGTTGTATGCTTGTATGTAGTCATTTCAGTTTGTGGACTCAGTCTTTTGGTATATGTTGTTTGCTTGTGTAGGATACAAACCAAGGAAGGCAAACTGTTGGCAGCAAAAGACCTAGAGCTGAAGTTGATGGTGAGGCAGGGTGTAGTAGTAGTGCTACTAGCAGGGGAAGGGGAAGAGGTAGAGCAGATGGAGCTGTCAGGGGAAGAGGAAGGTCTAGGGGCAGAGGAGAAGCTAGGGGAAGAGGAGGATCAAGGAGGGGCAGGGGACTTGGTGGTTGGTTTGGTTCCACACCTTAGATGCATGTGTTTTTGTTGTGTTGTGTAGGTTTAAGTTGTTTTTGGATGGATTTGGTGGTTTTGATGCACAAAACTGATAGCAAACTGGTAGCTTTTGTGCTTGGTTTGGTGTTCCTCATACAGTTTATCTGTTGGTTTAGCTTTTGGATGGATTTGATTAGTTTTGAAACTTGCATTGATCATTTGTATTGAAACTTGAATATGGAAAATTAAGTTCAATACAATCTACTAGTTCCTAATCTACTTGTCTACTTACTATTCTAGTTGAATGCTTTATAAATCTGCACAATAAGGTACATAGCAAACAACAACAGATTCAGGCAAATGAGGTGCCTAATTATACCATACTTGTCTTCATTTGTGCTGTGTACTCTCTTCTTCTTTCCTCTTTGCACCATTGTCTCCTTAATTTCTTCAACAGGTACATCTCTTGTGGCTTGTTGTTGTCTTTGAATTGTCATATCTTGCCTTGCACATATGTGTCGTGGTGGAACATATTCGCATAAGAGTTCGGCATGGATGAAATCTCCTTGACCTTGTGTTTGCACATTTTCTTGTTCATGACACCATTCCGACCATCCATGTTTAGGACAGCCCCAATAAAATCTTCCCTCGTGCGGTTGAGACTTCTTAACTGATAGAACCGTTCGCTTACTACAATTTGCATTCTTACAAATTGGACGAATAACACCACACGATGAATCACCACTCGATGAATGCATAATAAGTCGTAAGTTGAAAAAATATGAAATGAAGATCAAAAGTGGATTGTTTTTAGGGTAAATATAGTTGATAATTCACTCCAAAAATCAGTTACAACGGCTAGTTTTTTTAAAAAAAAACGGTAACTAAATTATTACAAGTGACTACTTGATAAATCTAATTCAATTACATTGAAGTCCTCACGTGCTTCTCACATGATCAGTCATTAGGTAAGGCTGTTTGGTGATTATGAAAAGCTGAAATTGGAACAGGGGCAAATATGGTTTTTCCTGGCTTAAGTTTGCGAAAAGTCAAATTCATGGACCTAGATGTAATTGTTTCGTATCGAGTAGGATTTGCATGTAATTGTTGAACTAAGTGGTAGTCAACTGCAAGATAAAAATCTAACAGGGGGCCCATATGTAATTGACCAAAATATTACTCCCTCCATTTCAGAAAAAGTGTTACATTTTACTATTCCACGGTCAACTGTCTCCGCGTTTGACCACAATTTACTCTTAAACGATATTAATAAATAAATTATTAAAATTATATAATGAAAATTTAGTAATTAAAATTTTATTATATGATTTTATTAAATTATTTACTATTATCGTTTATGAGTAATTTGTGGTCAAACTCGAAGACAGTTGACCGGTCAAAGTCAAAATGTAACACTTTCTCTGAAATGGAGGGAGTATTTCTTATATTTTCTTTATATATACGAAAGTTACATTGTATTGTTTAATACCAAAAGTAATTATATATTTACACTTGTACTTACAAGTTACAACCCCTTGCCCCAATATATACCGTTTGTTTGGCATGTTACTAAAGCGGACTGTTTATTCGTTAAAATGTTTTAGATTATTCGTTTTGTATCTTCTACAGTAAAACGAAAATTAAGTCAATTTTTTCTACACGAAACAATCATTATTATGTTTCTACCCTACGCTTACTTTTCTTTACTTTTTAATCAAACTAACAATTTTAAACCAATTAAATAACCTTAAAAAATATCAAAAACATCACTTTATCCTTACATACCTATAACAACTCTATAAGTTTTTAACTCTATTCTAAACACAACTTTTCATAACTCAACTTTAAATTCACTTTTTAACTCTATACCAAACAGTTAAGATGGTGTTCAGACGAAGCCAAAGTCTTGAAAAAGGTAAGATTTTCCTAAAACATAGGAAAGTCAAGGTTTTTTTTGTGGTTTTCGTAGTTTTTGGATTTTACCGGTCTGACGGGCCGAGTTCTTTAAAAACCGTCGAGTCACACACTTTTCGTTATGTTTTTAATAGATTATGTTATGATTTTAAGTTATTAGCATTGAAAGTTTCAGTTTTAACGTATTTTGTTAATGTTTTAAGAGATAATGTGATAGTTTTAATGCGTCGGTATTATATGTTTCAATTATGATTTTAATCTCTTTTGTTAATTTTTAAGAGATGGTGTAATTGTTTTAAGGAGCTACATGATAGTTTTAAAATGATTTGTTATAATTTTAAGTGACAATCTAATATCACTAAACCACCATTAAAAAGGTCTAAAAGTTTCAGGAATGCCATTAAAACATTGATAAACAACCTTAAAATAAGCTACTTGAAACATTCGGTCAGTTAAAACATATATTCTCATAGGAAAAAAAAAATACAATAAACGTTCATTCGGTGTTTCTTGAGCAAATGCAAACTGAGCTGTTAAAATAGTTTTTTTTTCGATTCAACTTGTTGGTGAATTTTGACTTCCTGTCTTTTGTTGCTTGTGCTTGTTGCTTCAATACTGCAGCGACACCTTTGAGAGAACTATCATCAAACTCGATGTCATCATCAGCACCTGCTTAAAACATTCACTAACTGTGTTAAAACCATAACAACTATCATCAAAACTATCATATTGGTGCTTAAAAACAAAGAAGGAACATGCAACACAGGCTAAAAACAGTAACATTGATGCTTAAAATCATAACAGTGCATCTTAAAACTATAACAAAGCAAGAACACGCAACGCAAGTTAAAAACAGTAACATTGATACATAAAATCATAAAATTGCATCTTAAAACTATAACAAAACATTTGCGAAAACTCAAATCATAAATATTTTTCAAAAGCTAAAACACTGACGTTGATGTTTAAAACAACAACAATAGGTCTTAAAACTACAACATATGCGCTAAGAACAATAATAAGCAGAAATATTCAACATAAACTATATATAGTAACATTAATGCATAAAACCATGACAATGCATCTTAAAACTATAAAATACCTTTTAAAACTATAACAAAGCACGAACATGCAATACAAGTTAAAAACAGTAACATTGATGCTTAAAACCATAACAGTAACTAAACTTAAACAATGCTTTTTAAAACTATAACAAAGTATTTGCAAAAAATCAAATCATTTATATTTCACCAGAGGCTAAAAACGTTAACGTTGCTGCTTAAAACTACAATAATATGCCTTGAAACTATAACATATGCTCTAAAATAATAACATGCGGAAACATTCAACATAAGCTAAAACCATAACAATAATGCTTAAAACTATAACACCAGCTCTTAAAACTATAGCAAAGCAACATATAACATGATTGCAAAATGATTCGATTTTCACTGTACGAATTTCAGATTTGAAAAACATGAATTCGTAACACTGACAAATCAATCAAAGATTTGGTAGAAAAGAGGAGAGCTTATTTCTACTATGAAACTGAAAAGTGTGAGAGGGCACATAGCAATAAGATTGGAATACTTTTTCAACGTGTATGAAATATTATGGATATCTAAGCATCAAAACAAAAACAAATATAGTTGTCTCTACCCCTTCTCTCACAAATCTGCCCACGAACAGAGTCAAATCATTTCATTCATCAAAGATCTAGAAAAGCTATTCATATTGGTACTAAAGGAACAGTAGAAGTATTCACCACGGATCAATCAATTCCAGCAAAGTTTAGAAGTCTATTCCTAAACCATAAATATCGTCTTTCACCAATTACCCAGCCTACTCTGGACAAAAGCAAGTTAATATAAATAAGTAGAGGCTTACCTTTTCTCTACAACAACGCCACCACCATCATGCCGAGTCCAATTCGTCACTGTTCGGAACCCCAATTGCGATGAATTCTCGCATGACGATTCACTGCAATTTGGTCTACTTGATTTCGGTGGGGACGTTTTCATCCTCTAAGGGAGGATCGGCGACGAATCGAGTCAGAAGATGTCGGCGAAGTTCGATCTACAGGAGTATAAGCTGAGAATTTTTTTTGTAGAGAGAGAAAGATGGTTGAGTGATATGGTTTTTGTGAGAGATTGTTTTGTTTATTTGAGATATTTATATAAAAGCTACTGACCGGTTTATAGTGTTTCTGACCGGTTCTTTATTATAAAAATCGAATTTTACTATAAATTATGAAAATTTTCCCTTTTACTATACTTACTCTATCTACACCAATCTCAAGTAATACAAGTTAAGTATCATGCGACAACTCCAGTGCATAGAAGACTAAATTACAAACAAAAAATGAAATCACATGAGTATAATCGACTCGCAACAAACTGAGCTGGACCCAACATGAGTTCTCCCATTGTTAGGCTCTGTTCTCTTCGTTTGCAAACTCATTCAGTTCAGTTCAGATACGTTCAGTTATGATTTGTTATATTTTATACTATAATTCAGTTTAGTTTAGTTCAGTTCTGATGAACAGAAGAGAGCCTTAGAAAGCAGCCTCTGCAAGTGCAAAAATCCCTCTTGAAAAAAAAAACATGGAAATTAGTAATCAGATCCATTTGAGATCAAATAAATGGATAGGCTGTTTTAACTATTGATCATGAAGTAATGCCATTAAAAGGAATTACGGGCAGCCTTGGATAAGTCCCATCTCGACCTTTTCCAACACCTTCATCCCCTCCTCCTCCCAAAACTCGAAATTGGTTGAGGAGCCGATGATCCACATACGGAAGGTGATTACCGGCTGGGAGGTGTCGTCAGTGATCTTGCTCCAAATCAACTAAATATTATATCTATATGATGCTCAAAGTATGATCAAAAAAGTGATATAGATGGTTTCATCATCAAATCTGTTAAAGGGATGTAGGGGTGGGAAATTGACTTTGGGGGAAAAGGACATGACTCCATGAGTGAGGGTTGTGAGGAGAAAGAGATAAGGGTTTGATATCAGGAGATATATAATCAACGATTCTGATCTGAATGTGATACACACGCTTTTTATATGTGAGAGTGGGTCGGTTGCAATAAAACATGCTTTTCACAAAGAGATATTGAGATTTATTACACTACTTTGAAAAAACATCATCTACCTTTATTTTTTTTTTAAATCTACATGAAAAACTTATTAGATCAACTATAATCTAATTATTCATCTAACAAATTTATTATAAAAATAATTTTATCGAGCTTATAATCCAGTCAACTAAATATTTTTGAATTGTTTTGTTTTTGTCACATTACTATCCATGTTTTAAATAAATATAAATAAATGAAAGAAATAATTTTTGAAATGATTGAAATTTGACGCAAGTCCTTGGTCGGGAACCCAGTAGCCATTTGGTATGATAAGATTCAATGTATGTCTCTAGGTCAAGAGTAGTGTTGTTATGCGAGTTAGCGCTACAGAAATTTCATTTATTCGGTAATGACTTCATCTTCGTTTAGATTATCGAAATTTTTATTTCGATAAATATAAGATTAAGATTTTTTAATAAATTTATATTTTGTATACATATTTTTAATATTTTTATAGATAAGGCGCGTTAAAGCTCGATAAGGCTCGTTAAAACTCGTAATTTTTCGAGTTCGAGCCGAGCTCATTACATGTTACTCGAGCTCGAGCCCGTTTTTTTACTCGTTTTGTTAACGAGTCGAGCTCGGGCTCGGCTCGTTTGAGCTCAAGTCGAGTATCACAATACTCGGCTCGGCTCGACTCGTTTAACAGCTCTAGTCAAGAGTCTCAATCCCAAAGGCAAACATTGGGGAGACATTATTCACTATGGTTTATGTTTAATAAATAAATTTTAAAAAAGAATTGGAATAGACGAATAGTAATTGTACTTGTGAATTTCACGTAGAAGAACTAGGAGGGGCTATAGCAAGGTGTTCTTAATCATATCCTTAAAATTAAATGAGAAAATTACATGTAATATTTGCAATAATGTAAAAATTATTCCGCCGAAACACCTAAATTATATGGGCACTTTAATTTGATGGATGGTTGAGAAAGGTAAAAGTTATGCAGGTTGCTTTGTTATGATGGTTTTGTATTGTGGAGTTTGCACGTTCAATATGATAGTCTCCATCTTCTTAATTAAACAACTGTGTATAAAAATGTATAGAAGTATGTGGTCCTAAAAAATATGTGATGGATAATAAGTATGAGATATTAATTGAGTGGAAGAGTACATATGTGTTCGAAAATGTGTATTTAGAAATGAGTTTTATTATAAAACTCATTTCCATAAAATGAAATGTAATTCAAAACGAAAAATTGTAACACTTTTAGTGAAACTGAGGGAGTATCTCATTCGCACTTATCTTTTGTTGCGATAGATTAGCAATTTAGCCCATCATATACTCCCTCCGTCCCGCAAAACTTCATACATTTGCCATTTTTAGCCGTCCCATAGAACTTTATACATTACTAAAAAAGGAAACTACCCAACACCCAACAAATAATAAACAATCTCAAATCTACACTCAAATTATACCTTTTGCCACTAAAATTACACATTTTTCCACATTTTCTATATTCTATCATTACTTTAAATTTTCGCATAAAACTGCACGCTAACCTTAATGTATGAAGTTCTTCGGGATGGAGAGAGTACTATTTACTTAATGCAATGCATATGCATCCACATCTACTCATTAACTCGTCCTATCTTTCTTATACAGTGGAGTAGTATTTTGGTTGGAGTGTAGCACATAAGTTGCAAAATTTATTGAATTTCTTGTAACTTATATTGCAAATCTCACTATATATCCTCCTCCGACTGTACTCTTCAAGAATCATATGTTACAGTTAAAACGTAGTTTTTGGTGAAAATTTAAAATAAATAATAAAACATAAAAGTTAGACAAAAGTTGTAATTTTAGTGACATGTAAAAGAAAATGGAGTATATTTGTTGGGTGTCAGATATATTTATTTTTTAGTAATGTATGAAGTTATGTGGAACAGCAATAAAATGGTAAATTTATGAAGTTTTGCAGAATTGATGGAGTAGTAAGTAGAAATAAGAAATTGATGGTGTGGTAATTAACTTGTAACTCCAGTGTTTGATATAGAGTTAAAGGAAAAATTTAACTGTTTTAAACCAATTTTTTTTGGTTTTACTCTATGTGGGAAGGGGCATGGGCTTCACAAATCCAAATTATTAGATAAATCAAACGATTTGCTTTGTTTAAAGTTGGAGATAAAACAAATCATTAGTACAATTTTGTTATGATTAGAGTGAATTAAAAAAATTGGTCTACATGAAAATTAGGAACTTTAAAATTGAATGTAATTATTTGAAGCGCGCAGATAAATGGCTGATCATTTCCAATGTTACGCAGGCAGAATTACACGAGTGGAGATTATAGAGGCTCGGTTCGACTCATCTCGTTATGGATTAAGCTCGCCTCGTTCGATAAGGTTTTCGAGTCGAGCTCGAGCCTAATTTTGTGCACGTTTTATTATCGAGTCGAGTAGGGCTCGACTCATTGGTACTCGACAAGGCTCGGTTACTTCTTTTTTGATGTATTTATATGTATTTTTCTTTAACAAGCTCGACTAAAGTTTGAACACATGAGCCGAACTCGAGCCTATTTATCAATCATAACTCGAACTCAAGCTCAAAAAAAAAATCTCGTATTAACATCACTAAACACAACACAGTTGCCAAATTTCAATAATGCTAGTAGTGCTCAGAAAAGTGCATCAAAGCAAAACCTTTCCCTCCATCCTTTTCAAATTTAGCCTTCTGTAGCAAACAGAACAAAGATAAAATGCACTAAAGAGGAAAAAGATCATCATATCTAACCATAACATATAATATAGAGACGCATGCTCAGCTTAAATTAAGTACTCATATCTATATGATTGCATAACCAAAGTAACATCCTATTTTTTGAGTTACCCTCTCCTCATAATTGAACTTAATTTCATAAACCACCACATGCAAAGAGCAATAATCATAAATCGTGGCAATAGCTTCTCATCCAAATGCCAGTTCAAATTAACTCAAGTTTAATTTTAGATTGAGAAACTCTAACCTACCAATTCCATAATCAATCAAGTTCTGACTCGGAAGGATACAAGCTCGCGTAACTTTAAAGTTTATTTATACATATGCATTCGTAAGAATGCATGTACCTTATTAATATGATTATCGTTTACAAATCATTAAAGTTCTTGGTGTTGCTGAAAGATATGCTAACCTAGTTGTGTTTTAAGGCTATGATCATTGCTTCTTCTCTAATCCTCAATGACTGACAAGACATCACTATGCAATTTTCTTGAGCCTAATCAAAACTAACATTAGTTTAATTTCCTACGTAATGTTTGATTTGCCACCTAAAAGAGATGGACACCATGAACGCAACAGTAGAAAAATAAGGTAAAAAAACAGCAGGCTGCGCCAAAAGACAATCAATCTTGTTCATCTTGACTAGAAATCACTATATTTTCAAATCTCACATCATAAAATAATCTTGATCCCACTTCATTTCACTCGATACCGCTCTGTTCTTCAATTCGCTTCTAGAAGCAATTATTCTTTTAAAAAATGAGTATGATAGCCTACGCTTTCATCACGCTACTCAAGCAATACAACCCGAATATAGTGTTCCAGGTGATATAACTATAACAAATGTTGCAACACAGCGCACACATAACAGATTAATTCGCTGTTCTCATCACAGTGCGTTTAATGTCATCCCAAGTACTGCCAAGCTGAGTATTGGAACACTATTGCTGAGTCTTCAGAGTGGGGAATACAATCACATCGCGTATGCTAGCTGAGTCTGTTAAAAGCATGACAAGCCTGTCAATCCCAAGACCCTGAAGGAGAAAAGGGAACAGGACGGACCGACGGATTGTCAACATACAGTACACGAGCGTCCACAAAAAAATTGCATTTTAATAAGTTACGAAGCATACCATTCCAGAAGCAGGAGGCATTCCGTACTCCAGAGCCGTTAAAAAGTCATCATCCAGAGTCACATCGTATGCCTCATCATCTACTTTCTTGTCTTTGGCTTCTGACGTTTCTAAACCTGCTTTCTTCTTATTATGCTGTCTCACTTGCTCTTCCAGCCGTTCCCTCTGCAACCACATTTGATGGAATCACTTTTTTTTTTTTTTTTTGGGAACCCGAGTAATACTTTCGATATATCCAAAAACCAGTTTACGTACGGAAACGGCGATCCAAAAGTGATCCAGCCGGAACTCTAAAAAAGCTAACTAAAATCCAACAAGGCCAACAAAACTATCTATCCAAGCATAAGCAAACCAACATGGTTCCTTAGCAACGGATAAAGCCAAGCTCGATAAATGACTGTCTAGAATCACTATTTTAGCTAACTGCACAAAGGAAATTAGGTGGCCAGAAAAAGAAAAGCAAACAAAAATTGAATGGGATGCTTACCTGATCTAAAGGATCAGTCAGTTCAGAGAAAGCATTTGCCATCTCACGGCCACAAATGAAGAGCTCAAACCTCTCCGTCAAGCCAGCATGCCTGCAAAGACATATAAAATAAGATTACTACAAAAAAAGAATTGAGCATCTGATAATCCCCATGCATGGTTTAAAATCTCAGCGAGGACAAAAAGTTCCAGAATGCCTCAGTTTTTCAACTAATCGAGATGAAATCAACATGAACTCCAAGATGCTTCACACTACTTGAATCATATTTCAATACAAGTTTTAAATCTTCATTTTCTATGTCAGAACTATTACATGACATTCCGAAAATTCTGATACATCTCAGTTTCATGGATCCGAAAAAAAAATTAGTCAATGTAAAAATAAATCAAACCAAATTCATACAGCATGTCAACTTCTAGTATAGATAATATAGAACCCAGTTCCAAGAGAATGTAAGAAATACACAGCAGCAACTATGACTCATAAAAGTTAACACCTTCTGTGCGGTTTGGCTAGTGGTGATATTTCAATTGGGTAGTCCAGAACAAAAGTGGGCTGCAATAACTTTGCCTCTACTGCTATTTCAAAGACCTGAAAATAACAGAAGCAATGTCCTATAGTTCAGCATAAAGATTTGCAAAAAAGAAATCGACACTAACATTCTTCCAGTTTTTGGCCATAGACCACAAAGAGGATTTTTTGTACATGTTGCAGAAACTAACAAAATTCTTTATATTGACCTCATTAAGCACATGACCAACAGATGGGCATGCATCAATGAAACTCTTGCTTTGACCATCAAGTGCCTGCAAAGCAGCTTCTTTTGCAGCTGTCAAATCATCTCCGAACTTTTTGAAATCAATCCCTGTTGCTTCTTGAACAAGATTGTGCATTGACTCCCTCCTCCACGGTCTCTCTAAGCATATCTCTACACTCTGTAACATACAAGGAGCATTAAGTTATCAGCAGGATAATCAAAATGAAACCTCTTTAGAATTCATGAAAAGAAAACACAAAAATTATGAATGTAAACCCCATACTTCTAATTGGAACGTCAGAAGGTTTGATATAATGTTAAGGAGCGTGTATTATCTATAATATATAATGAGGTCAATTAAATGGACTCAATTCAGGAAAGGTTACCTGATAATCAAGGGTAAGGTTCCCATTAACTGCAAGAGCACAGTTTGTTACAATCTCTTCTGTCATATTCATCATGTTTTCATAGTCTGAATATGCTTCATACATCTGGGCAAACAAATGAGATAAATATTGTAATCAACAATAAACCATATAAAAAGTAAATGACACAAGCTATTTGGAGTTAGGCATGCAATTGACACATTTGGTCATCATGTCTACAAGAAACTGCTGAACAAGTAACAAAAATTGTCTACCTCAATTGTGGTGAACTCAGGATTATGACGAGTGGAAAGGCCCTCATTTCTGAATATCCTTCCTATTTCATATACTTTTTCAAATCCACCAACCTGTCGTCAGCAATTGAAGTTAACGCAACATGAACACTACTGCATGTGAATGATATGTGATGCCAAATGATGGAAAAACAATTAAGACGGGTGAAAATCAGGCAGCCGAACAAATGAATGTTCAATAGTTCGAAATACTGAAATCAGGACAAGGAAATTATTCAGTCGAAGAGAGCAATGCCTGATGAAGCATCACAAAGCAGGCTGCCAAAAGAGTATACTGGAGAGCTACCAGACATTATTCATACTACATCGGATAAAAAGGGAAGGACATCAAGAAGAAAAAAATCTTCTGAGGGAAACAAGACGACAGATAGATGAGTATTGGTTATAACAACTACAACAACTAACATTGACGTGCATATACAAATCAAACAATGCAATGCACCTACCATGTGTAATTTAGATATAACATTGTGATCTCAATGAACAACCATGTAAGATGTACATGTAACACTAAGCATTCCATAAAGCTTCTGAAAATAAACATTCAATAAATCAACAAGCAGGAAGAACTTCTACATACTTAACTTTGAATTCTCACCAGCATTCTCTTTAGGTGAAGCTCTGTTGCTATTCTCAGATAAAGATCTTGACCAAGAGAGTTATGGTATGTAATAAAGGGCCTAGCTTCAGCCCCTCCAGCAGTTCCCTACATGATAAAATTTACTGTTAACTACCTAGCAAGAGCAACACAAACATATTCCTGCAAATTTAATTACCGAACACCTAATCTAGTCCAAAGATAGAAAACTGCGACATATATTAGAAATCCATATTGAGTGTGTACTACAAAAAAGGGGAGAACAAATAAAAAGGAAAAATAAGAAAAAGAATTTACAAATAAATGAAAAAATCCGGGCAAATGCCATATTAAGAAAGAAACAAAAGGTGGTGCATTCCTTGCACGACGTAGAGGGGAAAAACACTAACTTTTCAATGCCCACCACATAGTATCATGCTAATTGCTACTTTTGAAATACAGGGCCATTTTCTGAGTTTCTCGTGTCCAGAAATTCAAGAACTTAAGGATACATAACATTTTAGTAACAGTAGAATTAAATTACAGATTAAAAATTTTGTTACGGATTTCTGACACACCAGGAAAGCAAAATTAATTAACGACACTTGCATTTTAGGTAACAGATTTAATAAAATTTTATGGAAATTTGATAAGTGGCAACATTGATAGAGGATCCGACATATAGGCATCCGGTGATATGTTTTTCTTTGCTTAGGCATAAGCACTTGGAAACCGGAGTAATAAAAAGAAAGACAACACAATTTCTTCTAAGCATTAATATGCATCTTTTGATTGGCTTACTACCAATGCAAGAAATGTGCTAATTACCTGGAGAACTGGAGTTTCTACTTCAATAAAACCAGCAGACTCCACTGTCTTCCTTATTTGTGATATAATCTACCGAAACAACGTTAGCACCTTGCCAGGTTTTATAGGCACACAACCAACAGAAATAGAGTAAAGAGAAGCTCAAGAAATTAACCTTAGATCTTTTCCTAAATACGTCAGCTACCTCTGGATTTGCAATCATATCTACGTACCTTTGGCAGAGAAAAAATGAAAAAGAAATAAAATAAAAAGCCTCGGACCATGAAAACAAAAAATAATAAGAAAATAGATGAACCTATGACTCTGCAGTCTTGAGCATACTAAATCAAGACGAGAGTTTTTCGATAAGAATTTAAAGGAGATTTACCACGATAGCTATGTTGCACGAATACTTCTATGGGGTTGACATCCATATCCTTACGTCTCGAATACATATTTTCTCGGATCCTTTTGAACTACATATCTTGCATTTTAAATATATTTATTTCTTATTAGAAGCAAAGTTCCCAAGGTTTTCTTAGTTCTTTACTCTTTAGGGTTGGAGAGCAAAGAAACAAGAGCCCAAAAGATATACAAGAACTATAATTGGAAGAAAGAATCCTAAGTACATAGAAATGTGGTCTTGGTTTAAGTATTCATCACATCCTATGTGATTTTCACATATTATATATTGAAAATTAATGAAAAATTAACATATCCGTATCCTGTTTTTTGGGACTTTTACGTTTCCATGTTCTGTATCAGTACCAGTGTCCGTGCTTCCTAGCATGATAGTGTCACATAGCTTTATCAAGATTCAAGAGTAGAATTAAGCTTTATCAAGAGCAAAATTCACGAAATATACTAGTATCTCCTATTTACTGGCATATTTACTTCTCAACAAACTGGAAAACAAAACAACACAGATATATATATATATATATATATATATATATATATATATATATATATATATATATATATATATATATATAATGAAACTTGAATTTGGAATTCCCTATTTTTTTTTCATAGAAATTATCTAACCGAATTTAATATAAGTTCAAGACACATAAGGGCTCTAACCATATTTCGACTTGTGATCAATCCGCTTCTATAAAACATCATTAAGAGGTGAATGAAGGTCAAACGAGATTACCTTTGTCGATATCGCTTATCTATGTCTGTCAGCCCATGAAATTTATCCGGTAAAGGGAGTAAAGATTTTGTGAGGATTGAGAATGATGCAACACAAACAGACAGCTCCCCTAGAATAAACGCAGACATTAAGGAGAAAGGAAAACAGATTATCCAACCACATTGCATGAGACTGTAAAAAATATGGAAAGTAATTATGTCTCCCGTGCCACAGATAATTAGTACTACAAATATACTAAGTACATTAGTCCAAGACACATCACATGGCTAACACGTTTCTTTTTTTAACAGCGGTATTTCAAAAACTAAATAAATAAATAAATAATAAGGAGTGTGCAAGCTGTGTATAATCAAGGAAAGACAGCAAATAAATGTTAAAAACAGGGTCTCTAGCTAGCTACAAAGTTGAACTGACATAAGAAAGCACTTGAATTGAAAAGTATCCTATATCTATATGCTCGTTTTGTGCTGCATTGTTGATTTCTCAAGGGATCTTTCAAATTACTAGAAACCTCTTTCTTGTAGATGATATAAAATTCTCTTCAAAATAAAAGTGTTTTTCAATTTTCAAGTCTCTATAAGCAGAGCACAATATGACAAACATTCATGCACAATTTCAAATTCTCACTTTGTTTACTATTTTCCAATCCTACAAATATCATTTCCAGTACGAATACAAATTATCCACACTTTTTTTAAATTCCCAAGAATATCCGAACTCCCAACATATTGGGCTCTATTTACAGAGATTAGAAAAACAGGGTGAAGTACATACATATCCCTACAAGTTTGCGAAGCTATACTGGACCCACTGAAGAATGAACATTTACAACAAGGCCCAACAATGTGTTGACTATTTTATAACTTGGCTATGTTACCACTCAAAATTTTGAAATTAAAAAATATTAGAATTGGAAATAGAGAATTGTAAATGAAAATTTTAAAACCATAATTAAAAAAAAAAAAAAAAAAAATTAAAATAGAGAAATGGGGGGTAAAATCAGACTTACGTCACATTTTGTTGACGTTTAGGCCTTGTTGTGATTGTTCGTACTTCGGGGGGCTAATTGGAAAGTAGGCATTAGGGGTTTAGATGTAATTGACCCAGATAAAAAAATATGAACATTTGTAAGATTTTTCTTTTTCGATGAAACTAAAATTTGAATTTATAGCTCTCCACAATAAATACTCTTCTTACCATCTACCGCTAATAAAAACCACCATGTCTCCCTACAATAGCCAGTGTTGTCAATCCCACGCTATCCCGGTGCATTTTGGCACCTGGGCGGGATTGACATGCCCATTCCGGTAAACATAGCATCCCGGACAAATCCCAGAAATCCCGGGCGGGATATTAAAGATTGGGGTAAATGACTATTAAAACGTAATTATAGCAAATTTACAAAGTTCAAGGCCATTTTTCTTTAGTTTCTGCCATTCTGCCCGTTAATTGAGTTCTCTAAGCTTTTATATTTATGTTATAATGTATTTTATATCATATATTTAACTTCAGTATCCCTGTAGCGTGATCCCGCTATCACAGATTTTTTGGTTGGGCGCGACACGATCCGGGATTAACAACACTAGCGATAGCCATAAAGCATGGTCCTAACCCAAGTTGCTCGTGACGTTGGATCCCCATTATCAATGTTTCTTACTTCCTTATTCCACAACTTGCATAATGTCACCATTTATCAGGTTTCCAAATCCCTCTATTACGGACACCTAGAGTCCTAACTTATTATTAGAATTACGGACCAAGACGCTGTTATAGAAGATTAGCCGGAACAAGAGGAAGTCATTATGGACATACATATGTTCACTATGAAAGATCAGCTGCAAGAGGATTTCCAAACACAGCAATCACAGCATGTCAGTCGTTCCAAATAATTGGAAAAGATAAGAGTGAGAATGAAGTCTATCACTTGCTGGTCATGCGTGTATACAAGAAAAGATTTAAAATCATTCACAGGGAGAAGGCTGGACAAGAGTTCTTTCACATGCGAGTTATGCGACTTTACAGGAAGAGGCTGAAGAGGCAAGGCGAGCCTTGAGGACAAGGATCATTTAAAGGGGATGAATTGTTACGGACCTAGAGCCCTAACTTATTATTAGAATTACTATTTCTTATTATTATAGAGTTTTAGTATTGATAGGCAAGTTAGTTATTAGACTTCAAGTTATATTAGGAAGTTGCTACTTATTTCCTAATAGAGTTCTAGTCAAATTAGGAAGTTGTTTTATATGTAAGAGAGTCTTAGGGTTATTATTCAGAAGTCATAAATTAGTCTATTTCGCTCTTAGGAGTTGGTTTCGCCCTTTTAGGTGGTTCGTCTCTTCGGAGATTGGTGTCTTTACTTTATTTTAGTTCTTTCAATAAAATTACAGAAAAAGTAGCTTTTGCTACACCAAAATCATCTCTTTCTTTATTGTATAAATCTTCCTGCTCTATCACCCTCCCCCTTGGATGGTGCTTTATCGAACTACGCCATCCATTTGGGGTACTAGGACTCAACAGCTTCGTACATTACAGCAGGTTGCAAGAATTTTATCTATCTTATTTATCTTCCTTCATTACAGTTAAAGCCATGTGTCTTTGAATTCTTTTTATTTCCTTGAGGGGGGTGACAACAATAATACATTGTTAAGCATACTAGTATTATTTAGTGACAGCAAAATTCTGCTCAATTAATTGGAATACTAATTCTCCATGGCTTAAACATGATATTGCAGTCCTGGGCATATGCAGATTTGCATCATCATTTACAAAACAAAGTAGCATTTAATTCAAACTTTTGGAAATTATACATGTTCAATGTTTAACGTATATAATTAGTTGCTATTCTGCAACCAAAAAAAATTTTGAATTGCAAAATACTATATTACGACTCCGTTCACAAATAAAATGCCCATTTAATAAATTTACAATTTGAAATATAATAATAGACTACACTATACTATGTTGTAAGTTTGTAATTTCAAATTCTGAAAAATACTTCTGCCTAAGTTTTTTGTCACATGACACATGGTCTGCCAAATTACTTTTGGAATTTTGAGACTTTTAAATTGAACATTTATTGTGTAATCACTGTGTAAACATAGTAGACAACCAATAAATTAGACCAATTCTACCAATACATGCTATAGATGAGATAACATGTAAAATGATTCGCAATTTACTGTCACCTCCTTACAGAATTAAAAATAAAAAAAAAAGATGACACATGCACGCATACTAAGAATACAAAGAAATGAAGGAACACAAGAAGGTAAGTTTGATACTTCGTCGTGTAGGCAGCATACTATTTGGCTAGTTTCTGAGATTGTTGAGATCAAAGCCTGTGTCATCCTCTAATCCTAAGGCTCTACCACGGTAAACTAATCAAAAAATGTGGAACTACACCAGGATAGATTGGCAAATTTTTGGGTTTTATTCTATTCAATTGGGTTTTCTTATTTCTTAACTTGTGAAGTTGTAAAGAACTACTATCGGGCAGTTGACCGGTACTTTCTGGTTACAGTTACACTGAGGTGATGCTTAGAGTTCATTCTGTTGTTTGATTCTTTTCCATCAGATATATTGTAATCAAAATTCCTTTCCAAGAAGTTTCCATAGAAAAAGATGACACAAGCAAAAGTCATATTATTAATCATATCTTCTGCATCATGACAGACTTGTACCACTCAAATCACAAGTCAGGTGTTGGATTCGGTTTCATGCTCTTTAACCCGTAAACCGCAAATATTACTGGTTTAGTAAATATCAGGGGGCCCTTGACTGTAAATTGTCATGAATTTAACATGACATAGTTCCACCAGAGTATTTATAACGTGGAATATACTCCCAACTCTTGAGACATTTATATTTTACTTTATGTACCATTTCTGAAGGACAACAGTTGCTACTTCAGATAAACATACCAACTTGATTTTGAAGAAACATCAGAACAATTTGAATGACTAAGAAACTAATGTGAGCCATTTAAGATTTAACACACCAAGATACTCCTAATATGTAAAGATAAATGAGGCTGGAAGGTTAAGAAAATACCTTTTTCTGTGCGCTTAATTGAGCCTCTTGCCCCCACTATATCACCTACATCAATCAGTGTCTTCAAATGATTGAACTGATCGCCTGGTAGTCTATCTTTCTCACAGTAAAGCTAAAAGAAAAGCGGATAAAATTATCATTAGCCCCTTACAACATCCATACACACTAATCCATACTTGAAAGCACTATCAAATTGATTAATGAACAGATTTGTCAACAATAATAATCAGGGGGTATCAATTGAGTTCGGACTTAAAGTCTCACTCTCACATAAACATGAACTTCACATCAAGAAAGCATTATCCAGCTGAAATAACAATTGGGTTTTCATGAAATAAAGGAACAAAATTGTCAAAACTTATGTTGATAAAATATTCCATCACTTATAATTGATAGCAAATGAGAATTTATATAGAATCCCTGGTACTATTATCTTAGAGCAACATCACAGTCTGTTTGACAAATGAAAAAATATACTACCATGTAGGAGTTACTCCATTTGTTAAAGATGTGTTTTTTTACTCGACAATTACCTAAATCATTAAAAAAGTATAGTAGGATGTACTTTCTCGGCACGAACTACATTGATTCTATTTTGTTTCTTGCAAGTTCTAATTTATTTAGAGAGTCTTACTTCCATACACTGGACTTTTCTAGCTCAACTGGGGACAAAAATAAGTAGTAATAAACAAAAAAAAAAAAAAAAAAAAAAAAAAAACGTAGAGGCATATTCGCCAGTCAAGAACAGTATTTACTGCGACAGAGATAAACCCAATTACTTATTGAGACATCCATAATGATTATTTTGATACTTCCTCAATTCTCTTTGAGCTGAATGCTTTATATATGGATATTATTATGATAGAAACCCAATAGTCATTGACACCTAAATGATGCTGAAAGCATTCAACTGGTATAAAACACGATAGACAGAAGCAATGATGCTAGAACAGTGAGAGAGTTAGGGTAGAAACCTGAATTGTGCCCGAGTCATCTCTCAAAGTTAAGAAAGCAAGCTTTCCAAACGCCCTACGAGCCATAATTCTTCCCGCAATTGAAACGTGATCAGTATCACCGGTGGCCTCTTGACCGTTTTCAAGATCCTTGTAAATATCTTGTAGCTGATGTGCTGTATGAGTACGATCCCACTTATAAGCATACGGGTCCATGCCCTCACTTCTCATTTCTTCCACCTGGAGACACAAAAACTAGTTAGTTACAAGTGAACCAAGGAGCCATATACATTGCAACCCATTCATATGCTTTTCGATTTCTCGGGTTATTCAATTTGGTTTACCAATCATTCCACAAATTCATAAAGCATGACTATCTAAAATATCTATCTTCTCCCCAATGCAGTTGAAATTGAAATTACTTCGTTGAATCATACAGGTAGGGAATCAATTCTAACTGGAAAGGTTCAAAATGTGTCATTATTCCTATGCAGGAACAAAATTGAAAAATATAAGAGCAGAAGTTGAATGGAAAAAAGGTACCTTTTTTATGCGCATAGAGCGAATTGCTTCTCTGTCAGAGGTGGAAGTTGGAGTAGAGGCGGAAGCCCTGCGATTGCGACCACCGGATGGTGGTGGAGAAGTGGTGGCGGCGCCCGGAGAAGAAGTGGAGGAGCAGCATCGAACGAATTGGGATTTGGGGAAGAGAAAGGAAGGAATTAAATGTCGATTGTTGGGTTTTGAAGCAAAGTGGAGCAGCTGCTTCAGTCTCACTGGCTGCAGTGCCGCCTCCATTACTGCACCTTTCTCCTGCTCTCTTTCGTTCTTCTCCCAAATTATGTGTTAGTTATGTTGTTATCTACGAAGTACTCCGAATGGATCTAAAACCGCAAATATAAAATGTTCAACTAAATTATATTATGAAACTTTAGTTTTTAAAACATCATAATATAATTTAATTGATTATTTTACATTACCGTGTAAAATTAATTCAGAATAAAAGTTGAAGGCGATTAATGAAAAAGTCAAAATGAAAAGCATTTTACGGAGGAAGTACTAAGAATTAGTAAAAGAGTATTACACGAACATGAGAGTCTAAGAGTCCTGCCTATTACTTGACCAAACTGCCGATACGAAAACCAAATTTCGCCAATTTAGATTGACTCATATTTGAAATTTGGGTTTTCGCTAATGGGCTATATAAAACAATATCGAACCGGTTTTTCTTTTAGAAAACAGATGGTTCTTCTTCTCCTTTTCTAAAAGCGTGAAAACCTAATCTTCTTCAATTTTACATATGTCGTTCATGACGTTTGTCTTAGATTATGTGAAATCAAGTCTGGGAAGGTATTGTTCAAGTGATTAGCTACATGTTTATCGGTTTTTATTGCGTATCAATGGTGGATCTCAATTAACCTGTTGTTGATTCTAATTGTGGAGTGATGTCAGACGATTTCCAGGAGCCTAGCAGACAAATCGAACAATTATGTAGTGATATCACGATTTTTTACTTTGATCATTACGACTAATTTATCCAGCTATGTGGTGCGTATAGTTAACAAAAAAGATTTTCATGTATGTCTTTCATACTGTACTTAGGTTCATAATTTGTGTCGTATTCAATAAACCATTACTCATTAAATTAAATTTGGCCTTAAAGAATAAATACAGAACAACCTCCAAACTCACTTTACATTTCCTTCCTCTACAACAATGGAGTAGTCCGTCGATGAAAGCAAAAGATGGAAATTTTCAGGTAAAGATTAATTTGAAATTGCAAAATCAAAAAGCTTCCTTCCCCATTCATCAGATAATAACCGAGATTCAAAGTTCAAAAACCACAATTAAGGTTCAGTTCTTAAGCTAAAAAAAGTCCCCAAATTTTCAATCTCTATCCATCTCCGTCAACATCTATTTGATTTCCCAAAACGAACTCTTGCTTGAATTTCAATGAATCCACCCAAGATGCAATTTTCAGAATTATTTCCGATCCATTAATTCATGAAAAATGATGCAAGTAAGGTCGGATGCTCGGGAAGAAGACGCCATCATTTCACTCTTTTGCTTTCATCAACGGCGCCGCAGCATTACGCCGGACGGAGTTGGAGAAAGAAACCACTACAAAAGGGTTCTATTTTCTTCCACTTATTTTAAGGGGAATGACTAAAAGTGTAACCACCCGGACCACTAATGGGCCGAGCCCCAACCCTTTTGAGTCACATGACATTTATGGGCTCTCCGAGTGATATGTCATCTAATCTTTTTCAGCACTTTGTCCCTACTCGTATGCGAACCAGTAGACTTTTCAGTTGGTCACCCATCCTAAGATTTCTCTAGTGCAAGCACGCTTAACTCTGGAGTTATTATGGGTGGATTCCCGAAAAGAAAGGTGCACTTTGTTGGTATGAGTAGCGGTCCCTTTAACCTGTTTGGACTTGACTTTGGAGCGTTACAAAGAGGGTGAATAAAACGAAATTAAAATTTGCTATGACCGGATTTTAAACTTGTGTCGATTCTTCAGTGGATCAAACATCATAGTTAGCAGGGTAATTGAGCAGTAGATCTTTGGTTCTCCAAAAGCCTATCGTCCTTACGTCAAGATTCTCATTTGATTTTTTAGCCAACTTTTTTACATTCCGTATTATCTGTAGACTGTAGTAAAAATATACTAGTAGTATTTTAATGAATGATTATGAAGCAATTGTGAAAGAGTATCCATGTGGCAGAAGAATGGAGTATCCTAATCAATCCACAAGTAAGGAACCAGCAGAAGAGAGCAGAGCAGATAGAAGTAAGGAGCATCATCAATCAGAATTTAGAAGCTTGATAGTTGAAACAAAGATGGCAATCTCATCACTCTCACTCACATTCACTTCAACAACCTTACCCAACTAGGTTACCTTCATTTCTTGCTCCATCTATTTTTCTTCTTTCCTTTCATTTCTCTCTAAATTTCTTAATTTCCTATTTATTTCTTAGGTACACGCCCGTAATTGGAGGATTGCAACTGAACCACCTTCTTCTTCTTCTTCTTCTTCTTCTTCTTCTTCAAATGGCATTCCCAATTGCTCACTTACCACTTGCTTCGATGAACAAGACAAAAGTATGTCTTCATTTCTTCCCTATCCCTAATTCAACAACTAATTCTAATTACCCATTCAGGCAATCAGTCCACCATAGTATATACTGGAACCCGTCAAGTTTATAAACTACCAGCTAGGCGTTAGTAGGTAACTGGCTTTTTTCAAGTATAAGTTAACTGAGCTTATAAGCTGATCATAAATACGGCCTTAGACGTAAATATTCCAATTGGAAATTTTGCTCGGAGAAGAACAAAAAGTGGATAATATTATGTGGTAAAGTTTGAACCAACTAGAACTAGCAAAGTTTTTCCAGTTTCTCTCAATTTTCGGTGTCAAGAGTAACTCTTAGGGAAAACTAGTTTTTTCCTAAGAATTTCGCTATTTGATATGGTGTTGTTACTCTAGCTAGGGCTCGATATATCTACAGACTAAGATCGTCTTGACAGTGAACGAAATGAACATCTTATCATAAGTTTAACATTCTAATGTAATGATGTTTTAGGAAGCTCTAGAAGAACTGCATTAGTGCTTGGAATTGGAACGTTGGCTCTGAATTTGATCCCTCTAAGCCCCCTTCTTGCAGAAGGTATGTATGAGATACTGAGGTTGGTTGCTTTTATTGCTATTATTAATCTTGGATTGACGCATTGTATTGCTCATGATTTTTCATGAACTTCCACATGTAGGAAAACCAGAGAACTATGAAGTTTTCGTTGACAAAACGGATGGATACACTTACTATTATCCCTCCGACTGGAGAGTAAGTTCAACTAGCGGCAAACTTTTGGTTGCAAATGTTATGTTCCAACTTTTTTAATGGTATATATCATATCTAGTGCAGGAATTTGACTTCTTAGGTCATGATTCGGCATTCAAGGATAGATATATGCAACTGCAGAATGTAAGATTAAGCTTCATACCGACACTCAAAACTGATATTCATGAGTTGGGACCAATGGAAGAGGTTGATGCATTTCCAATGCTTCACATTTATTAGTATTATATTAGTCCACGTTAATGTTGGATCCCTGACAAAAGTTTGGTTTGTTGCATAAGGTTATTACCAATCTTGTTACAAACGTGTACTCAGCTCCAACTCAAGTTGCAGATATATTAGACATGCAGGAGGTAAGTTAAGCCATGGTTCAATCTCTAACTTCTGTCTCCTCACAGATTAGTGTTTGTGGAATTGAATGTTGTCTAAATAGCTGGCTCGAAAAAGGATCTTGGCTTTGTTTCCCCAACTGCATTCTCATCGCATAGTAGTGTTTGTAAGTCTAAATAGCTAGGTGGACATTAAGAAAAAGGATTTCAGCTTTCTTTCCCCAATGGCATGTCTCACATCAAATATCTTATGGTCATGATTGTCTGTAGCTTTCTGAGTATGAATTATGAATATTGCCATAGCTTTATTAAGATTATATGTGACCGTTTTGAATATTCCATCCAAATGCAGAGAACCATCGATGGTAAGAGCTACTACATGTTCGAATACATACTCACATCTCCAAATTTTGCCAGAGCAGCTTTTGCAACAATTGCGATTGGAAATGGTATGATTTTAAGCCATAACATTTATGACTGATCTTCTTTGCTTGTAGACTTGTAGCTAGGCTATGATAGTGGCAGTTGAACATTTTCACATCTTCTATGATTTGATATGTATGGACGTTTTGTGTTTCTTGGAGCATCTCCGGGCAAACAAGAACGGTGTTCACATCACCATTCCTAATGTTTCAAACAAGAAGCTTAATTTTGTTGCGGCTCTGAAAAAAAGAACGATCATAAATTTTGCTAAGGAAAGTAATGTGTTCCAAATATTTTTGCACAAGCAGGAAGATATTATACATTGATCGTTGGAGCAAATGAAAGACGATGGAGAAGATACATGAACCAGCTTAAAGTGGTCGCAAACTCCTTTCAGGTGCTCGATATCTAATCGAGAATTTCACACCCATTACAGATATCTACCAAGTGCCAGTCTTGTTTATATGATGAACATACAGAAACAAGTATGCTTGATAGGCCCATATGTATGTAAATTTTGTGCATTGCTCTTTTCTAGTTGTCCTTTCAAGTGATTTATATAAATTAAGAATCCAACACTAGTGCAATGGTAAACTCATTTGATGTCTCTTATGCTTTGTAGAAGCTATGCACTGGGATCCTCCATTCATAGACAATAATACTTGTAATTTGTTCATCACATAATACTTGGAAGTTGTAACTAGATAACTATCTGCTTGTTTGTGACTGCTAGTGGACTCAATTAGTCCACCAAAAGGCCCATATTCTTTGGCAATATAAGCACTCACTTTCCAAACTATCTCCACTATTTCAATGAGAACTGTTTGTATACACCGAAAATTCGCAAATTATTTGTATAGAGTTTATCAAATCTTACTCATTTAGAGTCCATCTAGTTTTGGGATAAGATGTATGTTATCTCCAAAATTATACTCCCTCCGTACCGCAAAACTTCATACATTTGTCATTTTTAACCGTCCCACAAAACTTCATACGTTACCAAAAAAGAAAGCTACTCACACCCAACAAATAATAAACAATCTCAACTTTACACTAAATTACACCTTTTGCCACTAAAAGTACACTTTTTCCCACCTTTTCTATATTCTATCATTACTTTAACTTTTCGCATAAAAATGCGTGCTAACCCTAATGTATGAAGTTCTCCGGGACGGAGGGAGTATAAGATTGTATTTTACTCCCAAATACATTATCCTCCTATAAATAGGATATCTTGGTTAAAGTTTCATAGTTAGATATGGAATAAGTGACAAACGACCCATCAAACTCCCTAGTACTACCAAATTGTAGGTTAAATCAAAATTCAAACTCCCTAGTACTACCAAATTGTAGGTTAAACCAAAATTCGGATTAAGCTGTTAAAGCCCGGAACTTAGAGAGAGGAATCAAGAGATCAAGGTTATGAAAATACAAGGCTAACATTGTCAAAATTAGAGCAAAAAGTACAACAACTATAGAAGATATTTACTATATAAAGAAAAAGAGCAAAGAATTGCTCATGAAGAAGACGAGTTAGTTAACATTCAACTCGGTACATTCCACAGTTCAGTTCACATATTGACGAAGCACGGAGCGCAGGAACAGAGAGAAGAGACACACCAGATTGCAACCTCAGGTGGGAAGGTTCAAATTTCAAAACTTCAAATCCATTTGTCACATGAACCAGCAACACAGGAGCCCAAATTTACCAAATTCAATACAATTAGGTTCATCACGGTGATCGTTTGTGACTCACCTAGAGATTGATTGTTTATCTTGTTACAATAAGGGTTTTACTTCTTGTACAATTACAACTCAGAGCCCTCTTGTAGTTTTCGTTTTACTCTCATGGATAGGGTAAATTAGATTCTATTGTTAGAAATAGTGAAGAAAATGTAGTAAACTTAATGTCTTATTTGGTAGGGCGAATTAAATCCCAATTAGATTGCCTAATTACATTAAGGTACTAGAAGATTAGAACACGCTACGGGTGTTATTGTGGCAGTTTGTTACAAATAATAGAATTAGTATATGAAGATAAATAATATTATTCCTTATGATAGTTGATTGTCTTTTTTCGAATTGATTTAGGGTTTGGGTTAGTGTAAATTGATTTTTTTATTTAATTGGATCATGGAAGGAAAGATTGATTATCGTTGTTTTTTTAATGATAAATTGATTTTGTTGTGGTTGAATTGAGACCTAGAATTTAATTGGAGATGATGATGAATTGATTTTGTTATGGAAGAATTAGGGCTTGTAATTTAATTAGAAAATACATGTTGGTTTCTGTAATTAAAGTCTAATCTACATGTATATTACAAATGAATCTAATTTAACTTAAATTAAGTACTCAATTGTTCAACTCCGATAGTTGGATCCACCCCTCTATTTTTGTTGTTCTGGTTGACCTTGATGGACATCACCACCCTTTTCTTTCTTCCTAGCTTGGGTGGTATTCCTCCATCTTGGTACACATTTTTATCTCCTAAATCTTGGCGTGGCATCTCGATGCCACGACATACTAGACGACGAAGGTATTGTGTGCGCAGTCGGAATGGGTTAAAATAGGGGTTCCGGTTGGGTTTGATTTGCTCTGTGATGGGTGTTTTGATGTACTTATTGCTGCCTGCTGGGTGGAGTTTTGGGGTGTTTTAGCTGATGGTCTGTGTTATTTTGGGGGTATGTTTTCTGTTCAAGTATGTATTTTTTCGTTGTAATTTTCAGAACATTCCTGATGTTCTTGATAAGTGATATAAAATTTTACTTCTTCAAAAAAAAAAAAAAATGTTGTCCACTTATATATATACTGTAATATATCTTATTAGTTCATCTATTACATATACTGTAGTTCCTTTTTTCCAATTTTGAGTTGACCAAAGAGTTGCTCCCAAACATGACCTTATTTGTTCATTTGCAAAATTATCACTCATAGTTTCCCTAATTCAACTAAGACCTTTTATCTTTCATTATATTTTTTTCCGTATAACATTATTTTCGAATGCTTACAAATTCCAAAATTTTATTTCTTGGAATTTTTGAGTCATATGTCATATACAAGTATAATTTAAAATTGAAATATTATTCGATACATTTTTCATATTCAATTTTTTTTTTTTGTTGACAGTTTCATGTCCTTTCATTTTCCTATAGAAAAAAAACAAAACCATTTGTATTTTATTCCTTGAATATTGATTTTAACGAATTAAATTGTTTAATTGGTAAGAATTAGTGAATTAAACCCAGTTTGCGTTTAATCCCGAACCACTTGATACAAAAATTACCTCGTAGAAGGAGAAGAAGAAAAGAAGATACGATAAAACCAGTCGTAAAATAAAAACATAAAAGGATCAATATTTACGAACATTTAAACGAAATTTTTGGAGAATTCATATTCCGATCCATGACAGAAATCAAGCAAAAAATAAAAAATAAAAAATTGTACGTACACATAAAAATTTGTCCGGTCTGTATTTTTTCCTTGTATAAATATAAAACCAAAATAATGATTCTTGTATTTTTATTTTGTTGATGAGCGTTTGGTTTTGTAGATAATAATATAAATATGGAGTAAATAATATAAATTTTTAAATAAAATATATATTTGAGGTAAATACAAAGATTGTTATAAGTTAGATCAAATATGCAATTTGAAATATAAGGATGTGTTTGGCCATTTCTAAATTAGTTTGACTTTTCGACTTATATATATATATATATATATATATATATATATATATATATATATATATATATATATATATATATATATATATAAATTAGAAATAATCTAATTGTTTTACATTGTAATTGCTAATCTATTGGTGATCTATTTGTGTGAGACGGCTCTAACAGAGGTGGTATATGAAATTTTCCCTATTTGGTATGTGAACTTAAGAGACCATGAATTAATATTCGTTGATTAAGTAAACTAAACATATATTCGTAAGCTACTAATCTACTATGTAAATGCTTCAAATCGATATATTGTATACCCAAAACGAACTTTGGATTAGTGAGTAATAATTGATCAAAGTTGGAAGGTGAAGTGGTTTTATCCCATATTGATTGTAAAAAAGTAAATTTTCCAACTTAAAACTATTTACACTTGGTGTTCAAGTATCAAGGTTATATAGTAAGATTATGTAAAACTCTCCAGGCGTGCGTGAAGGACCTTTCTTCATCACAGCTTCACGATCATTTGTCGTCTTAAATCGCATAAAAATATACCCCTCCTCATTATAGAACAGGTCCAACAAAGACACAAAATTCCAAAACTTCGTCATGTACAACTTCACAGTAGTCATCATCAATTCCCCACCCAACACATACATTATCAGCGAATCCTGCCAAAATTCTACCTCAAACACAACATCATCTTCCTCAATATCAATTTCAATTTCCCGATCAAGTATAGTAGGTAGCAATACCATGAGAGGGTAATCGTTTACCACTGATGGCGTCAGCCCACAAAGGTGAATCAAACGCACACGCAGTGTCCACAGCCGATGTCGGTTGAGCCTCATGGACAACTTCTTCACACGTAGCCAGCACCTCCTCCCGTATACTTGTTTCACTGCAATCCCCAAGCTGCATATGAGATCCAGACTGACCAACCTCCCATTGGACAAAATCTCGATTCACCGGCGGCCGACCCTGCCCCCTTTCATCGGAACATGCATTACACCTCGATGTAAATCACCCACACACGTTTACATCTAGGTTTTCTTAAAGTACTATTAGTAATTGAATTGAAACACTATATTTGAAAACGAGACTATGCAAAATCAATTTAAGTCTTAATTTCATCACTTTATAGTTATAAAATGTACGCTATCTGTATCAGAACAAATAAATTGTATTCCATTTATATTTGTCCCGTAACAAATATAATTTTTCTGTGTTTGACAACATCTTATCCCTCAAACTTATTTTTATTTACATAAAATGACATTACTTAGTTTGTCTAATTAACCTAGTTAAAGACTCAAATCATAGCAATAACATAAATGCAATTGTAAGCCAAATAAGCTCTAAATTAAGTTTTATTATGATTATTTTTATTTCTCTTGAACCTCCGTGCACATATCATGACATTTATTTTGAGACGGATGAATTGCTGATCTACAAATACATTAAATTTGTACAGAGTTCCTGAAAATTTGAGCTCACACTCTTCATACTGTTAATATATAGTACATTAAAAAAAACCGCCCGCCACATAACAGCAACCGCCAGTTAATTTTTTTACGAAAACCCGCCATGGTTTGAAAAGATGTTAACCCACCACTAGCGGGTGGGTGGCGGTTTTAGGTATGTACACCCGCCCCCGCCCGCTAATAATATATTTATATTGGTAGTGCTAATATAATGCAAATAAGTAATAACATTATGTTTTTATTACATATAGTTACTAGTTCTTACTATCACATCCTCATACCTCAATGTGCCCAGTAGCACAACTAAAGTTTCTTCATGTCTAGATGTTAGTTTACTACAACAAACATGATTTTTCATAGTTTTGTCCTGCATCTTACTTGAAATGCATAAATGGCTTATTGTCTCCTATGTACATGAACCATTGAGAATGATTATATTGTTGATTCCACCTCTTCTTGCAATTTTCTTTCCCCTTGTGTGTGCGTGTGAGAACAGCCAAACCGCCCACCACCCACCCACCTTAAGTGTCACCCGACCCGCCACGGTTTGACAAAATACACACCTATTAGTGCCACCCGCATATGACGGGTCGGTTGGACTTTTTGTTAGGAATATCTGTTTAGATTTTGATCAGCAACCTAATGACTTATCTTAGCTCAGAAATGTGGTTAGTACTCTTGGTTCACTTGAACACTGTAAAAGAGGAAAATCACTAAGTATGTTAGTCTAGCAAATCTTGTATAGGATGTTAGGTCTCTAAATGTAATTTTTTATTTCTTTGAAGAAGGCATCCAGCAGGCGAGTTCAACAAATTTTGAAGTTTTGAAGACTGCACAAAATTGCTGAAGACGAAGGTCATCAGATACCTATGTTCAGATATCTTAAATAAACAAGTGTTTTTCAATAAACAAGTTTTGCAAAAGATATCTGAACACACAAGGTCTCTGGACAATGAAAAGTGCCCACATATATCTACACTCAGATACCCTGGATAAAACTATGTTTCTGGGAAACAATGTTTCAACAGGTATCTAAAGATGTGAAGGTCTCTGGAAAGGGACATGCAATGCTTCAAAAAGCATGCATAGTTCGTTAACTCTGAGACAAAAATAGTGCAATGCAATAAATGCATGCAGAGACATCGAAAAAAAGATGAAATCTCCGAAAGAGACAACGTCTTCTGCAGATTATTCTGAGATATCAATAGTTTGAATTTCATTAAGCCTAACAGATACTATTCAAACGGCATGATTTTCAACTATAAATATCAACACTTAGAATGCTTGAACACACACTGAACACACCAAGAACTTACATCTACGAACTCATTCATCCAAGGATACAAGCATTCAACCTACTTACTCTTTAGCTTACAGTTGCGACTAAGCTCTTGAATTCTAAGTAGCACGAAAGTTCTAAGTGTCCTGATCCTTAACAAGCATTGCTATCTGTGAAGGAGTTGAATCAAAAGATCAAGTATCTAAGTTTCATTCTCTAGAACATTTAACATAGACTTGGGTCAGTAAAGAACATATTACCACACATTGTGAATTGTGTTAAGTGATTCTTGTTCTATAAAGAATTCTTACATAACTGAGAAAGTTATAAAGACTACTCACCTGACAAACTACCTTAACCAACACCTTAAACAGCGTGGAGTACAGGAAGTACTTAGTTTGGGAAACTAAGGAATAACTCCAAGGTTACTGAACATAGGAAGTACTTAGTTTGGGAAACTAAGGAATAGCTCAAAGGTTTCTGAGTACATGAAGTACTTGGCTGAGAAAGCCGGGGAATAACTCAGGGGGAACACTTGGTTGGGAACCTAGTGTAAAAGGAAATCAAGGGATAGGTTTATTGTAAGGAGAACTCAATATCTATCTTAGTGAATTTCAAGTCCTACGAAAGGGCGAGTGGAATAGTTGAGGGATTACGCCACCCTCAGATACCACTATAAAGATCTGTGTTATTTACTTTCTGCAACTTATTATTTTCTTTATTTACCTTGCTGAGTATTTACACACTTATATCTTGCTGAGCACATGCACTTATCACAGAAAAGTCTTCCGCTCTCTGAAATTAAGTATCAGATATCTTCACAGATATCTGAAAAATTGTGTGTATCGACAAAAGTTGTAAAAGACTATTCACTCCCCCCCCCCCCAGTCTTTTCCTTTGTCGTTATCTGGACCAACAAGTGGTATCAGAGCGGGAGGTTCCCAAGCCTTCTGCACTGAACCTAGATCCCAGATAAGTGCCCACTAACTGCTTTTCACCTACACTTGATTTGTCTGTTTAGTGTGTTTGCTGCAGGATGTCTTTAAGTGACGCTCCAATTCTCAAGCCAGAGAATTATGAGAAATGGAAGAACAACATGATGCTCCACCTAGAAGCCATCAAGGTGTAAATGATCGAAGTAATAAAGAATGGCCCCATAGTCATTCAACAACTCAAGCAGGTCATGGAGGTTTCTAATGGTAGAGACAGAGTTCCCACTGATGAAGAACCAAGTGATGGTTCCTCACAAACAGGTGCTTCAACCAGTGGAAGACCTACTGGTCAAATTGTTTATGAGCCAAAACCCAGAGAGCACCGGACAACGGAAGATGCCAAGAGAAATCGACTAGATGGTCAGGCTCGCAATATCATCATACGTTCCACTCCAGAGCACATACAGTGTAAACTGTGGGGTGCAAAAATGGCAAAAGTAGCCTGGCAACTGATTGAAGAAATCATGCTTGACTGAAAAACAAAGGAAAATAAGTTCGAAGTTTTGAAGCTTAAATTCCAAAACTTTAAACAAGGTCCCACAGAGACTCTTGAAGAACTAGATTTCCGATTTACAACACTGATGAGTGAAATGGCTGCACTTGGTGAAAGTGAGAGATACACTAACTCTGAAAAGGTTAAGACTATCGTGAGAAGCTTGAATCAAAACTAGGAACATACTCAGTATTTTTATTTCAACCAAGGAATGCCAAATATCACTCCAGTAGAACTCTTTTCCCACTTAGCTACTGTCAACTATGAAACTACTCAGAGAGAACAAACAATTGCTGAGAAAGTTCACAATGTTGCTTTAGTAACACAAGGTACTTCTGAAAAGAAGGATACTAAGGAAATGACTGAGGAAGATGCTCTTGCTGTAAAGCAAATGAGAAAATATGTCAGTCGGGAGATTGAGAGAAGAAAAGCCAAAGAAGAGAAAAAAGCATCTAGCTCAAACTATCACCAAGACAAAAATATATTAATCAAGCTCACGAACAAACCGTCAAAGAAGCATCTAGTACTGAGGAAGCAGAAATCGGAAACGATATCTGTTTCTATTGTCAGAAACCTAGTCTTTTTAAAAGAGACTGCCCTGTTTTCAATGAGCTAAAGACAGGTGACAAGAAAGATAGAAGAAACTTCAAGAGAGGTCAGAGAGCTTTGCTCACTGAAGAAAGGGAAAAGATTCAAATCCATCTGGATGCTCTCGATATTGAGTCAGAATCTGAGGAAGAAGACTCAGATGACTCCAAACTACCTTCTCCAGAATTATGTGGCATCACTCATAAATTAGTTGACTTTGGTTAAAAGAAAAGGGAATTATGTGGGGGTTGCTGAGGAGATCTACCCAGATTGCTCCAACATTGAGCTTTGGCTAATGGCTGACGAGGTAACCAACATTTCTCAATTCATAAATTATGAGAGTGATGAGGAAGAAATCAGAGATTTAGAATATCTCAGAAGAGAACTTGATCTTTACAAAAGAGAATTTCAAATGGTCCAAGCTAGAGCCGACATTTTTGAAGAAGAAAAGAATTCTCTTGAGAGGGAAAATTCACAATTACTCAAGATATCTGAGAAAAAGGATGCTGAAAATGCATTTCTCAAAGCATAGATATCTGAGACGGAGAAGTTACACAGAAAGGCAATGGATATACTCCAAAAGGGAAATAAAGATATTCTTTCTAAAAATGAGGAACTCAAGAAGAAAGAACAATCTTTTCAATCATATGCCAAAGCTAGTGACACACTTACTGAAGTGCACTCTTATTTAAGAGACCCTTCAGAAAAGGAAGGACTTGGGCTGGACACACAAACAAATAGCTCTACTACTCTGAATAAGAGTGACGAAAGAATAACGTTTGTTAGTGCTCAGCAAAATGGTTCTCAAATAACCTACAACATTGGTCAGAAAGCTAAGGTTGTTGACAAAGGAAAGGCAGTCGCGATCAAACCTTTGTGGGAAAAACAAGTCCAAAAGAAAACTGTTGGGAATATTTCTGTAAAGAAACATAACACTGAAAAGTGTAACCACCCACAGTGCTATGTCTCTCAAAAAGGAAAAATTGCAGGAGCAGGCAAATTTTCCAACATCACGTTTTCTGGAAAGAAAGACGTTCCAAAGACTAGCAAAGTTGCTGAGAAGAGAACTCAGACAGCACCAGGTGCTCGAAATGGCATTGGCTATAAAGCCATCGGGAAACAACTCGCTCGTGAGTATAAACAAGAGCAAGAACGATGGATGAAAGCCAGGATTGCGCATAGCAATCATCAGAAGTGGAAGAAATAACAAGTTACGACCACTCTGAATGCCAGGGCTAGAAGAAGTCTGGCAAGGAAAGCTAAGTTTCTCAAAAGCGACTCAAAGAATCTGACAGGTATCTGAAAGAACCACGAGGAGCACCAAGGAACACACCAAGAAGGAAAATAGCTTTAAATGATAATGACACTAATCATTTAATTCCTTCTTATGTTCCAACAAGACAAAAGAATACCCCATGGAAGTTCATTCAGCAATGGATTCCTACAGGGAGATTCTTTAGTCCAGAAGGTTCCATTGTTGGAATGAGAGCCTAACTCCATGTTTCCTGTCTTGTGCAGAACACTCTAAGGAAGAACTCGAAGTGGCATTTTGATAGTGGATGTGGGAAGCACATGACAGGAGACAAAGCAAATCTGATTAACTACAGAAAATGCAATAAATGACCAATTATTAGATTTGCTGGAGGAGATGAAAATCCAACCATAGGTTTTGGCAATCTGAAGTTTGGAGCTCTTACAATCTCTGAAGTACTACATGTAAAGGGATTGAAATATAATCTCCTAAGCATGAGTCAATTGGTAGACAAAGGGTACACTGTAAAGATCAAGTCAAAACTATGCAAAGTAATTGACAATGAGTCAAAGCAGACAGTCTTGGTTGCTAGGCGAAAAGAAAATCTTTATGTTGCTGACTGGGCATCTGCCACAACTGAAGAATGTCTCATGGTGAGTCAATCTAGCCACACTGAAGAAAACTGGCTATGGCATAAAAGAATGAGTCACTTGAACTTCATAACTCTGAACAAGCTAGCCAAGAAAGAATTGGTGGTTGGTTTACCCAAAATGGTATATAGAAAAGATGGTATATGCTTAGCTTGCCAAATGGGAAAACAATTCAAAACATCTTTCAAGTCTAAAACTAGACACTCTAGTGAAAGGCCACTGCAAATGTTACATATGGATATTTTTGAATCCTCTGTAACTAGCTATGCAGGAAAGAAGTATGGTCTGGTTGTTGATGATTACTCAAGATTCACTTGGGTTGTATTTCTCAAACATAAATATGATGCAAGGGTTGAGATACCCAACTTGCTGAATAAGCTTGAAGTCATGAAAAATGACAAGGTATCATGTCGAGCAGATCATGGTAATCGAAGTTTGTGAACCAAGACATAAAAGAGTTTTCAGACTGCAAAGGTATACAACATCAACTATCTTCAGTAAGGACACCACAACAAAATGGTGTTGCTGAAAGGAGGAATAGGACCCTAAAAGAAGCAGCAAGAACAATGCTTGCTGACACTGAAATAAGTTAAATCTATTGGGTTGAAGCTGTTAACACAGCCTGCTACACTCAAAATAGATGTTTGATTAACAAACACCATGACAAAACTCCTTATGAACTTTTGATTGGTAGACCCCCTAGTATCAAACATCTAAGGGTGTTTGGTTGCAGATGTTTTGTTCTTAACAATGGAAAAGAATACTTGAGAACATTTCAACCAAAAGCAGATGAAGGAGTATTTCTTGGTTATTCTCTGAATAGCAAAGCCTACAAAATCTACAACAAAAGAACGCAGAAAATTGAAGAATCTGTTCATGTAGTCTTCTACGAAGGAAACAAGAAAGTACTCTTGAATGAAGAACTCTCAGATAGGTTCAAAGAACTAATGATTAAAGATTCTGAAGAAGAATCCTCAAAAGGAAACAACTCTGTCATTCACTTAGAGGATGACTCTGACGATGAAAAGCAACCATTGCTTAGTAACAATCAGATGACTCTAAGACATGATGAAGAATTTCTTATGAGAATTCCAGAATTGGAACAGGTCACTGAGAACCTTCATCATGAAGAGGTTTCTGAGAATGAGATTGCTGAAAATGAAATTCCAGATATCTCTAACACTAAAAAAGTGTCAGATATCCATGGCCTTTCCCATGTGCCAGATATCTCAGATACTGCACAAGTATCCTATCAAGATCATATTGATTCACATTCAGATCAAAACCCATTATGAAATGGATAATAAATCATCCTGCCAATGATGTGATTGGTCCTTTAGACCAATGAGTTAGAACTAGGAGAGCAATTGCTGACTCTCTTTATGGATGTTTCATCTCAAATATTGAACCTAAAACTATAGAACAAGCATTGAAGGATCAAGATTGGATCTCTGCAATGCAAGAAGAGTTGGATCAATTTGAGAGAAACAAAGTCTGGAAACTGGTTCCATTTGTTGACGAAATATCTGTAATTGGAACCAAGTGGGTTTTCAGAAATAAAATGAATGAGTCGGTGAAATAACCGTAAACAAAGCAAGGTTGGTTGCCAAGGGATTCACCTGACGGAAGGACTAGATTTTGAGTCATATGCTCCAGCTTGCAAGATTGGATGCAATTAGACTATTTCTAGCTAGCCTTGCGCTCATAATGACTTTAAAGTTTATCGATGGATGTTAAAAGTGCATTCCTAAGCGGAAAGGCCGAGGAAGTCTATGTTGAACAACCACCGTGCTTTGAGGTTTCCACGTAAAGTAGAATGGTTTATAAGGTTCGTAAAGCTCAGATGGATCAAACAGGCTCCGAGAGCATGGTATGATACTTTAGCCAAATACTTGCTGGAAAGTGGCTTCAAGAAAGGAGATGTTGATAAAACACTCTTTACTTTGAACCATAAAGGAAAACTACTTTTAGTTCAAGTATATGTTGATGACATTATATTTGGATCTAAAGACAAGCAACTTTGTGAAGACTTTGCTGAGCTCATGAAAAGTAAATTTGAGATGAGCATGATGGGAGAATTAAACTACTTCCTAGGATTGCAATTCAAGCAACTTAATGATGGAATATTCATTAGTCAAACAAAGTATGCAAATGATATGCTCAACAAGTTTAATCTAAAGCCTTCTGAAAAGAATGCTAAGATGCCTATGAGCATTGGAACCAAAATGACCTATACAGATTATGATAAGAGTGTTGAAGAACACAAGTATAGGAAATTGATTGGGTCTCTACTGTACCTCACTGCAAGTAGACCTGATATTCAATATGCAGTTGGAGTGTGTGCTAGATTTCAGACAAATCCAATGCAATCACACTACAACATTGCTATGAAAATATTAAGGTATGTAAAGAGTACTGTAGAAGTTGGATTGTGGTATCCAAAGATAGTGGATTGAGTTTAGTTGGCTATTCTGATGCTGACTATGCTGGATCATTGCTTGATAGAAAAAGCACCTCAGGAACTTGTCAATTTCTTGGTGCCAGATTAATATCATGGTTCAGGAAGAAACATAACTCAATTGCCACATCTACCACAGAGGCTGAATATATTGTTGATGGGTGTTGTGCTTCACAGATATTGTGGATACAACAACAACTCAGAGATTATGAAATCAATGAAGAGAAAACACCGATTTTCTGTGACAACACAAGTGCTATTGCCATAACTCAGAATCCTAAGTTTCATGCAAGAACAAATCATATTGATGTTAGACGCCACTTCATTAGAGATCATGTTGAAAAAGGCAATATAGAGATACTCAAGATTGGTAATGAAGATCAACTTGCAGATATCTTTACAAAGTCTTTGCAAGAAAGCAGGTTCTTAACCTTAAGACATAGTCTTGGGTTAATGGAGCTACCAAAGGAACTGAAAAGTTCTAATCTCTGAGACAAAAATTCAGAAAGAAGAGATAAGATATCTGGAACGGTAATCCATAATATCAAAGACAAAAGGTGAAACACCTAGCAAAAAGATATCTGAGACGGGTACTCAGATATCAAAGATTGAAGGGTAAATTGGCCATCTGAAGATTTCTGAGACAGGTACTCAGATATCTAGATCACCTTGTGAGGGGGAACACAAAAGAGAAATGTGGTACAACTGTATTCAGTCAACTACATCTCTGGTGTTTTGTATCTTTCCATTTATATGTTAAGTTACACACAGTCTCTGAACTGACTACATAAATCCAAAGACTGTCCCCTAGTCACAGAAAAGAGTTGTGATTCAGAAAGCCTTACGCCAAATTTCATTAATTGGGCACAATTACAATTACTGATCGTGATCATTGCTGAAGTAGCAATCGTGACCCTTGATGAAATGGACGTTTGATCTTAACAGACGAGATCAATTCTCAGTAAAAAATAGTGGACTGTAAAAACACAGACGTGACCCACTAAGCATTTAATGCAAAACGAATTTTACCCACGCCTATCTGCATTTGCACAGATACATATGTACAAAATCAGTTTGTATGTATATGTCTGCTGAGAGTAAAATGCTATATATATAGGATTTTGGCAAAAGAAATCACTTTCGCCTAATCCTACATTTGCCCTTGCACAAAAACTGCAAAATACTTTCAAATCTCCCTGCAATTTTCTCTGCAATTACTGATTCCTTCTTAGTTTTTCTGCAAAGAATTACTAATCCTTTACTCTAATCTCTTTTCAAGTTTCAAAAACTACTACTATTTAAAGAGATGGCTCCCAAACGTGCTTCTACTCAGAAATCCCAAGCTACTACCTCTGGTACTGTTGAAAAGCAAGCACCAGTGTTGGTTATATCAAACAATCGGTTGAATGGAGAGTTCAACCCTAATCATTGGACTCCAAATCACATGATGATTTGGGGCGATGCCATGATTGAGGAATACCTTGTTGCTGCAATAGAAAACCAGGCTGACAGAAAGTTGGTACTTGATATGCTTGAAAAGGCACAAATCAAGGGCTTTCTATATGCTCTTCCCAGTGGAGTTTCTTCACTAGATGTCCTAGAGTTTTACAACAACTCCACGAATATTTCCAAAGTCTCTGAAGGCACTAAGACAGTGTCTATCAAGACCAAAGTCCAAGGACAGGAAATCCTGTTAGACGAAACAGGTTTCTGTGAGCTATTTGAACTTCAAAATCTTGGAAAGGATTCTGAAATTGACACCAAGGATGAAGATCTCCTTGAGGGTGTCAAAAAGCTCTACAGTGATGTGTGTGAACTTGACAAGCCAGACACACCCATCGACTTCAAACTTGCTGACATCAGAACCAGACATCTGCTGGTTCACTGGGATGTGTTGGCATGTATCCTTCACAGATGCTTTGATGATCTACAAGGAGGAGCTGACCAGATAAGCCAAGAAGGCTGGATGATGATGTTCTTATTGAATCAACAAAACAAAAGGCTGAAAAACCCTTTTAATTGGGGGAAGTATGCCTTCATGAAATTTGTGAAAAAGATACAGGGCTTTGAGCCTAAAATCGTTAAGGGCCTTGCTGAGCCAAAAGCCACAGTAAGCTATGGATTGAAGATATGCTACTTACTAGAATGTCTTGGTATCTGAGGGTTCCGTTGCGACCACAAAGCCCAGAACTTCACGAAAGAAGTCTGCTGGCAAATTAGTAGACATGCCCATTGTGGATGTCGACTCTCAGATATCTGCCGCCACTGCTGATGAACTCATCAATGCTGCTAAGACCACAACTGATGAACTCATCAATGCTGCAGAGTGCCTTGCTGATGAATTTATCAATACTAATAAAAGCAGTGAGAAACTTCAAACTCTCTCTGCAGAAGCAGCAGGGATTGTTGATAATTCAGCCCCAGATTTCGATGAGGAATATGAAGATGAGGGGGAAGCCATAATCCCCAAGGTTGCCGAAAGAGCAACGAGTGCAGAGGTTGCTAAGAAGGCAACTAGTTCAAAGGTTGCTGAAGAAGCAACTGTGTCCAAGGTCACTGGACAAAACACACCATCAGAGCAAGTAACACTTAAGCACATTGAAGATGCTCTGATGAGTGGCAACTTAGTGTTGGAGGATACTGCCATTGCCTCAACACTTAAAAGTCATCTCAAGCGGTCTGGATAGGCCCATCTGACAAAGATCACCTTCTTCATCCAGATCAGAATCACCACATCAACCACAACAGCCAATAGTGGATACTGTTGAGATGATACTTGAGTTACATCATGAGATACCAGCATCTTTCCTTGCTGAAGAAAATATTGTAAAAGAACAGGTTCCCCAACTCAATGAGAGGGATCAAACTGAGGCATCTGCTCAGAATGATCAACCAGGGGAGGCAACTGAGTTGCACACTCAGGATAGGTCTGAAGTACCTCAAACTTCCAACAAAGAAGTGGTCCAAGAACAACAAGACCAACGCATGGAAACTTCACAAGTTCCAGAGACCAGTCAGCCTGACAAAGCTCAGGTAGCTGAATGGTTTAACTCTTTAGTTGTGATAACTTATGCCTATTGTTACTTATTAAAATTTCTTTGTTACAGACTGAATTAGAAACACAACATCAAGAGGAAGCTGCAAAGTTTGCCTCAGAATCTGAGAGGAGGCTTCCATAGCCTCACCACTTAAGGAACAGGAGCCTGTCTCACAGGTAGAAGAAAGTTCCTTAAGATATAACATCTCAGATTTGTGCTTTATACACTTGAATAATACTCTTAAGTGTTTGTTTCTAATAGGCTCCAACTGAGAAGAAAAATGATGAGGCTGAGAAGCCTGACTCATCAGAGAATCAACCAGAGACTCATAAAGTCTCTGAGGAACAAGTATCTGAGCCTTCTATTGAGAAGGTATATATCTCAGATATCTATATTCTTCACAATGTTACTCTAATTATTTTTCTAAAAACTTAACACTTTCTACTCACAGGCTCAAACAGAAGTAGAAGTTGCGGGGGAATTGCCCACTCAATCCCCTCAACCAATGGAAATTGATGAGGCCACCAAACCTTCATCACCAGAGAGAATACCAGAAACTGTACAAGTTTATGAGAGACAAGTATCTGAGCCTCCTACTGTGGAGGTAATTGACATCTCAGATATCAAATTGTCTAAGTGTTTCTCTCCTGATAAATCTCTGAGTGTTATGTTGTATTTTATTCTCAGGTTCCAAAAGAAAGAGAGGATGTTGAGGATCAGACTTCTAAGTCTCCTCCTCACACCAAGATATCTGAGGCACCTGGAACCTCAGTAGTCCAGCCTTCTGAGCCTGTTGCTGTTGCACAGGTAACACCGATACTTGACTACTCTAAAACCCAGATATCTACTAAAGTTTTGAAACTAACTTAAAACTCTCTCTTTCAGGCTCAAGCTAGTGCCTTAGTGGTCCCTGAAGATTTGAACAAGGACCTACTTCCATTCTTCAAGGCTCATACTCTGCCAAAGCATCTAAAGTGTTTCAAGAAATGGCAGAGACTCAGATGATCTGATCTGTTTGAGATCACAAGGGTCACTGATCACCCTACTAGAAGAGCAAGAGCATTTGACTTGGAGAATTATGTGCATGCAATGTTTCCAACTGAGCAATACGCATTTGCCACGTTGATGAATAAGAACTTCATAAAGGAAGTAGCACACAAGCTTATTGAAACCTTTGAAAAGGCGTATGGTCGCACGTAATGGAGATGGCATTCAAGCCAATCTTGCCCTACATTGCATACCCTCCAACAAGAGGAAGTAAATGGGCAATGGTCACACTTCCTAAGTGATCAATGGTTTCAAGATGAGGAGGAAGCAGATGAGAATAATTTTGAAGAACCTCCTTGACCATCACAAGGATGATAATGACAAAAGGATGATGATGATGCCCTCGCACTGTAAGGCAGGAGAGATTGCACAAGGAAACAATGCCTCAGTTGCTGAAAAGCACACTGAGAGGACTTCACAAAATTCCCCTCCTCCATCTCCTCAGAAGTCTACACATCCATCTCCCCAACAAAAAGACTCTAATGAACAAGTAGTTGAGCACTCTGAGGGTAACACTCAGAAAATATTGGATGCACAAGCCAGAGTTTCTCAACTCAAACAGTTGTTGGAGGAAGAACAACAACTAAATCTTCAACGGAAAGAGAAGATAGCTGAATCCAGAGTTAAGCTAGATAAACTTGAAGAACAAACGCGCAATGAGACGCAAGCTTACTCTGAGATTAAAGGGCTCCGGGACGCTGTTGATTATATTTCTAAGGAGCTAGATGCTGAACAAGTATCTGAAGAAAAGCATGATGCTAAGGTTGCATCTTCACCACAGAAACCATCCTCCAAAGGCAAGAAACCCATATCTGAGATGGTTGCCGCCTTCAGAAACCTTGATGAAGAAGTGCAAGAGGATGAAGATCACTGGGCTGATGACTCAGATGATGAAGAAGAGAAGAAATTGGCAGAACACCGAAATGAGCACTTGGTGGTGTCTCATTTGAAAAGGAAGCTGATTGCTCCTGAAATCTTCAGAAAGCTGCTAAATATCAACTCCAATGAACACTTGAACAGATATCGAGTACTGGCTAAATTGAAAAAGGAGTTGTCTTCTTAAGATAAAGCCGACATTGCATCAGTCCCTGCATAGATGAAGACATTCACTGAGCTCATCACTCAGAGAACAACCAGTCTGGTCGTTGCTCAGAAAGACCTAGGCATGATTAGGGATGATGACCAAAACTTGGCTGTAAAAGCCTTTGAAGAGGCTAGCTTATGCTGCTGGAAAATAAGATGCTATTCAAGGCCCACTAGCAGAGCTCACTAATAAGGAAACAGGACTTATCAAACAAAATCAGGAGCTCAGGGTTGAATTGCAAAAGTTGGTTGCTGCCTACAACTATCTACAAAGGAATTTTGACTCACTCTCAGAATCCTTTGTGATATTGAGTCAGTCAACAATGACTAAGGGGGAAGGATATCAAGGACAAGGGAAAGGATCCGATGCTCAGAAAGGAAGAGGAAACAAGAAGAAATCTGAACAGCCATCACTTCCATCGCTAAAAATAAATGAGCCCTCCTCCAGTCAGACTGCTCTACAGATAGTGGCCACCACTTATCAACTTCCTAAAAAAGGAATGACAACAAGGGCCAGGGCACAGAAACATTCAAGGGGTACCAAGGCTCCAAGGAGAAGACAAGTGATAGGGGTTGATGAGTCTTCTGAAGAAGAAGAAGAAGAAGAAGAAGAAGGACAAATCAAATTCCTGGGCAATGAAGAAGGCTGCAAAATTTTCATAAGAATTGATCTTGATGATGATGATGAAGAGACTAATGAAGATTAAGCTCCTCTTCACAGAAAAAGAAAAAAAGGTTGATAGCCTATCTGAGCCCATAGCTGCAAAGCCTTTAGCAGCTAAAACACCATCTGGAAATACCAAATCAATCCAGGGTGGTTCTTCAAGCAATCCCCCAAGGGAGAATTCAAGACAAAGGAGGAACAGGCTGAGAGCTGAACAAAGAAAACTTCAACTACCACTCAGTCCTGAAGAAGCCAAGATTGAGTATGTGAAGACCAACAATGACTCCTCTGTCTACAGGTGCATTAATCAGAAGAATGGCTACTGGATTCTGGAACTCAAGCACTTACTGGTAAATGAAAAATTTCCAGAACCAATCCATAAACAACTCATGGCATGGAGAAAAGACAAGCCAATCTTGATTAACACCAACCACATCAAAGCCTGGTTGGATTTTGAAGTAATTAAGAGAATATAAGCCATGAAGAAGGACCTCTCTGATGATTGTCCTTATGGAAAGCCAGATGATGTGCACAAAATTCCGAACATCACTGGAACAGGCACAAGAGCAAGACTTGATGTGGAACCCTATGAGTCTTTTTACATGACTCAAGAACAATACAAGGGTGACATAAGATATCTGAGGATTATTTATGAATACTTCAAGCTATCAGATACCAGAATTGAGCATGCCTGAAAATGGGGAAAGTATATGTGGGTCAAACAATTTGCCAAGAAGAATCCCACCAAAACCTACAAAGAAGTATGTGGTTTTGCCAGAAACACTGAGATGATAGTCAGGACCTTGCTCTATGACTACTCAGATGATATCAAAAGGTTTGTGGATATGGAATTTGCAAATTGATCCATAGATCTGCTGATTGAAGACTTGAAGTTTTTTGAAGACTTGAAGACTAGTTTATTAGGATGTCTACTTGGAGCTTGGTTACTCATGTTGTCCTAATTTAACTAAGTGTTTTGTATCTTGTTGACTGAGCTGTAATGTGTTTTATTTATTAAGTTATCCATGAACTTTCTTTGTAACATATCTGATGAACCTACTCTCAGATATCAATCTATAAAAAGATAACTTGTCAGCAAAGATCACACCTTGTGATTTGGTTGATGTTTACTTTCTGCACTTAATTAAAATGAATTGAAAAGATCATAAGAAATGATTAAGTGTTAGATTGTTCCCTCTTCCAAGTTGTAATAGATTTTAAAGATAGTCATGGACATGGTTGACTGATCAAAAAGGGGGAAATTTGTTAGGCATATCTGTTTAGATTTTGATCAACAACCTAATGACTTATCTTAGCTCAGAAAGGTGGTTAGTACTCCTGGTTCACTTGAACACTGTAAAAGAGGAAAATCACTAAGTATATTAGTCTAGCAAATCTTGTACAGGATGTTAGGTCTATAAATGTAATTTTTTATATCTTTGAAGAAGACCAAGAAGAAGGCATCCAGCAGGCGAGTTCAACAAATTTTGAAGTTTTGACGACTGCACAAGATTGCTGAAGACGAAGGTCATCAGATACCTGTGTTCAGATATCTTAAATAAACAAGTGTTTTTTCAATAAACAAGTTTTGCAAAAGATATCTGAACACACAAGGTTTCTGAACAAGGAAAAGTGCCCACAGATATCTACATTCAGATACCCTGGATAAAACTATGTTTCTGGGAAACAATGTTTCAATAGGTATTTGAAGATGTGAAAGTCTCTGGAAAGGGACATGCAATGCTTCATAAAGCATGCATAGTTCCGTTGGCACTACAAGACAAAAATAGTACAATGCAATAAATGCGCAGACAGAGACATCTGAACAAAAGAGGAAATCTCTGAAAAGAGACAACGTCTTCTGCAGTACTATTTACAGATATCAATAGTTTGAATTTCATTAAGCCTAACGGATACTATTCAAACGGCATGATTTTCAACTATAAATATCAACACTTAGAATGCTTGAACACACACTGAACACACCAAGAACTTACATCTACGAACTCATTCATTCAAGCATACAAGCATTCAACCTACTTACTCTTTAGCTTACAGTTGCGACTAAGCTCTAGAATTCTAAGTAGCACGAAAGTTCTAAGTGTCCTGATCCTTAACAAGCATTGCTATCTGTGAAGGAGTTGAATCAAAAGATCAAGTATTTAAGTTTCATTCTCTAGAACATTTAACATAGACTTGGGTCAGTAAAGAACATATCACCACACATTGTGAAGTGTGTTAAGTGATTCTTGTTCTATAAAGTATTCTTACATAACTAAGAAAGTTATAAAGACTACTCACCTGACAAACTACCTTAAACGGCGTGGAGTACAGGAAGTACTTAGTTTGGGAAACTAAGGAGTAATTCCAAGGTTACTGAACATAGGAAGTACTTAGTTTGGGAAATTAAGGAATAGCTCAAAGGTTTCTGAGTACATGAAGTACTTGGCTGAGAAAGCCGAGGAATAACTCAGGGGGAACACTTGGTTGGGAACCTAGTGTAAAAGGAAATCAAGGGATAGGTTTATTGTAAGGAGAACTCAATATCTATCTTAGTGAATTTCAAGTCCTGAGAAAGGGCGAGTGGATTAGTTGAGGGATTACGCCACCCTCATATACCACTATAAAGATCTGTGTTATTTACTTTCTGCAACTTATTACTTGCTTTATTTACATTGCTGAGTATTTACACACTTATATCTTCCTGAGCATGTGCACTTATCACAAAAAAGTCTTCTGCTCTCTGAAATTAAGTATCAGATATCTGAGAAATTGTGTTTATCGACAAAAGTTGTAAAAGACAATTCACCCCCCCTGAGCTTTTCCTTCAAGTTATCTGGACCAACACTTTTAGTAAAAATCGCCTGCATCGCCTAATGCATACACCTATTCGCATGACATATTACTTTATTTGTAATAATAATACTTGAATCCAATAGCTATGGGTCTTTGATGGTTCTCGATATCTCCATACATATAGATTTACTTAAAAAGTGAATCTAATACCCCCTTCGTACCGGAGAACTTCATGCATTAGGGTTAACGCACAGTTTTATGCGAAAATCCTTTATGGGTGAGTACTCGTGTTGTAATAGCATCTATTTGTATGTATATTATTGTTGTTTTTTATTTGTAGATTCTTGGTCTAGAAGATGAACAGAAAGTACAGTAATTCAAAAGTGATCCAGGTTTATTATGCAAAGTACAAAAGTCGGGTGGGTTCTAAACACGGTAGTCCAGGAAAAGATACTCCTTTTTTCTTAAGTATATAGTAATGAAGTTGGTTTCTTTTGCTAGTTTTTTGAATTGTATGTAAAAAGTAAATTATCAGGAGACTTTATACAGACATGAAACTTCTCTAGACAAAAAGGACGAATTATAAACTAGGCGAAAACTCTTTTGACACTCATCTTTTGACAAGCGCTCAGTATAGATGACCTTACTCAATTAGAATTTTAGTTTTTGACTATGGTATGCTTATCTTATATTTTCCTTATACTTTCAAATTAGCAAGCAGCGGGTTATCATTCTAAGGACACTGTTCCGACAACACTTTAAATTTTTGCACACTATTAATCTACATAGCCTATAATTTTTTTAATTTTGTTATTGCAAGAAAAGTAGAATTGTCTTTGTATTATCTGTTGTGTCTAACATAGAAAGCCGTTATCCCTTAAACCATATTCACTTGGCTAAAAAGTATGTGTCGCGTCGTGCAGTACCACTAGAAATAAAGTTAAATTAATAATAGAATAAAAAAAAAGGTAGGAAAAATGTACTTTTAGTGGCAAAAGGTGTAATTTGAGTGTAAAGTTGAGATTATTTATTATTTGTTGGGTGTGGGATAGCTTACTTTTTTGGTAATGTATGAAGTTTTGTGCGACGGCTAAAAATGGCAAATGTATGAAGTTCTGCGGAGGAGAGAGTATGCTACTTCGTGTGTATATATATATATATATATATATATATATATATATATATATATATATATATATATATTATATTATATACGGCATCATCACTAATCTCATCCGTTGAATTGTTTAATCGATGACACAAAATCAATTTGTATTAAAAACGCGGATAATTCTCTACATCCGTTAATTAAAATAACAATCCACGGCATAGAATCAATATGGGTCTAAGACGCGGACACTTTTTATAACCGGTTAATTAAAATAATAATCCAAGGCATATAATCAAGAGTATAAGTAAAAGGGAAGACTTTCCCTATAGATTAGTAAAAAACTGGCCAAGTGGACCAAACCGGTTGCCTATATAAGGACTCAGAAAAAATCAAAATCCCAAATTCCATTTCTCTCAAAATCTCTGCAACTCCATTTCCATCACCACCTCTCCCGCCGCCGTCCAAGCCCGTCCCGCCGCCTCCGGCCATTTCCATCACCACCTCTCTCAAAATCTGGTGCGTTGAGGTCCGATCTGATGTTTGTAGTGTTGTGTGTTTCTCGATCTGGCATTTTTGGTGTAGATCTGTTGTGTATGGAGGTTGGAGGTGTGTCTGTTGTTGCTTAGTGCGAGATATGGCTCTCATTTGCTATTTTCGAATTCTATTTCTAGCTTTTAGTAAGTGGAGAGATTGTTGAATTAAATTGTTTCGGTCTGTAGATTGTAAGTGGTGATAGTTCTAGCTCGTATGCTCTATTCGGATTCTAGCTTTTACTGAATGGGGATTGATGTGAATTGAATGTTTTTGGTGTGCAAGTTGTAAGTGGTAATTGAATGTGTGCATGTTAATTTTGGTATTATAGTTTTATTTTTTTCATATGTTTTGTTAAGTTTTAAAAGGCATTCTTATAGTTTTAAGAAAGACTGCTGACGAAGATCCTGTTTATACCGTTTGCTTCGCTCATATAATTTTCGATGATTGTTATAGTTTTAAGAGGCACTGATATGGTTTTAAGCATCAATTTTACTATTTTTGGCTTGTTTTGCACGTTCCTTTTTTTTGTTTTAAGCACCAATGTGATAGCTTTAATGAGATTTGTTATGATTTTAACCTAGTTAGTGAATGTTTTAATTAGGTGATGACGATGACATCGAGTTTGATGATAGGTTTCTCAAAGGTGTCATTGCAGTATTGAAGCAACAAGCACAAACAATAAAAGGCAGGAAGCTGAAGTTCACCAACAAGTTTAATCGGAAAAAAAACTTATTTTAACAACTCAGTTTGCATTTGTATAAAAAACACCAGATGAACGTTAGTTGTAATTTTTTCCTATGAGAATAGATGTTTTAAAACCTTTGAATGACTGAATGTTTTAAAATTTTAATGACAGATGTCTCAAGTAGCTTATTTTAAGCTTGTTTATTGATGTTTTAATGGTATCCCTGAAACTTTTAGACTTGTTTAATGGTGGTTTAATGATTAGATTGTCACTTAAACTATAATAAACCATTTTAAAAACTACATGTAGCTCCTTACAACCATCACATCTCTCGTAAAAATTAACAAAAGAGGTTAAAATTATGATTGTAACATACAATACTGACACATTAAAACCATCACATCATCTCATAAAACATGCGTTAAAACTGTAACTAAAACTTTCAATGCTAACAACTTAAAACGATAACATAATCTATTAAAAGCATTACAGAAAATGTGTCTCAACAGTTTTTTTTAAGTAACTCGGCCGGTCAGACCGTTAAAACCCAAAATATGCAAAAAATCACAAAAAACCCTGACTTTTCTATTTTTTAGGAAAATATTACCTTTTCTAAGACTTTGGCTAGAATCAATTAATTAGACGCTGATTACTCTTTATAATCGTTGATTAAAATAACAATTAACGACATACAATCAATCTGCGTCATAAACGCGGATAACTGGGTGTAAGACGCACGCTAACTCCGCATTATATATACAATCAACCGTCACTTGTTTTGCTCTTAAAATGGAATCGACGACATAGAATCAAACACTTAAATCTTCTTGAGTTGCAATTCGTCAAAACCTAGCAAATAAAAAGAAAAAGATAAAACAAAGAAATATTGAGATAGAATTAAAAAAACTCAAAAATTAAAATATTCAATAGCATCTTCGTGAATAAGCCAACTTTGACCACCACATGAGTAAAATACTATGTCGTTACCTTTTAGACCTATTTGTAATATAATAAATTACTCAGTTCATTTTTTTGAATATAATTATTGTTGTTGTTTAGGTTGAATATGTTATTAGCTTAAATTTTAGAGTTATCACGATAAATTTAACAAAATCATTAATAACTGAGGTTGGGATTTTAGTGGTGAAAATCCAGAAGTAGTTGATGAGCTTTCCAAAATTATGGAAGTTTGGGACAAAAATGATTAGAAAAAGAGTAAGTATGCGGAGAGACGGTCTCTAGATAACTATTTAGAGAGGGATTATGCTTTTAGGAAAATTATCGAGTTTATCAATCAAAATGTTTACGTTGTCAATATTGGTGTTCTTTCTATATATAAAAAAATACATTTTGTTTACAAGATAAAAGATTTCTAGAAATTATTATTCAAATTATGTTATTAAGTTTTGAGAAAATTTTTCTTTACACTAGAAACTATTGGCTCAATTTGAAGTTGCACCGAAACCTTTTTTTTTCCACTCGACACCAAAACGTTAGTCAGCAGTTTGGGTAAACCCAAATCTGGGACGGCGTTTGTAATTTTCGTCAGTTGGCGTGATTTTCACGCGCCAGTAAGGTCAAAACAGAGAATTCGAACTGAGAAACATATACAAAGGCAAACAAAAACATTGGAACCCTAACTCTTCAACTTCACAACCCCAAATCAATTATCTATGAAATTCAAAAACGAAATCTTGTGACGATCGATCACTTCCGATGAACTTCCGATGTCTTGGAAAAAACGGAGTCCAGGAACTCGAATTCCTCAAGGATGAACAGCTCCAGAATATGGTAAGTTCTATCCTTGTTTTTGTCTGTGTACTTGAAGTGAGAAAACAACTCTGGTTTGGTGTTTTCGATGATAATGGTGGCTTAATATGTGTTGTTTTTAGTCTGAAACATATTTAAATTTGTTGGTTTTGTGTTTTCGATGACTATGTCTCTGTAATATGTGTATATTTGGTTAGTATATGATTTTTTTTGTTCTCTTTTTGTTAGAAATGTTTAACAATCCCGAGAAAAGATAAAAAATTTGATATTTGCACTTTTGTTGTTTGCAGTCCCTTTGTCCTTCAATTTTACAGTAGTGATGCACCACCATGGAAAGTTTAACAAGGGAATATCTTTTTATGATGGAGGAGTTGTATCACATTTTTTGATTGGTGTAATGTTGATGAGATGAGTATGATAGAAGTTAAAGCAATGGTTGCTATGTGTGGCATTGACCCTAAGAATGTGATCTGTTATATGTCAAAGAGTGGGATAAATTGTTGTAGAGAGCTGGTAAAGTTGGAGTCTGATATAGATGCATGTAGTTTGGGGTTTTATGTTGATAATAGTGACTCAGTAGGTGTGTTTGTTGAGAACTTGAATGATGAGGTTGAGAATGATGAAGAGGAACAAGTTGAGGTGGGTGATGAGAGTGTGGGTGAAGATAGTGAGGGAGATGGCAGTGAGAGTGAGGGAGATGGCAGTGAGAGTGAGTTTGAGGGAGGTGATGAGCAAGGGAGTGATAGTGAGGAAGATGAGAGTGGATTTGAGTCTGAGAAAGATGATGAGAGTGTACATGGGTCTGAGAAAGATGATGATTGTGAACAAGGGAGGGGTGTTAAGAAAGGTGGTGGGGGTGTTAAGAAAGGTGGTGTGAAGAAAGGTGGTGGTGGTGAGTCTTCTAAACAAGGTGGTGGTAGTGCTCAGTCATCTAAACAAGGTGGTGGTGGTAGTGAGTCTTCTACACCTGTGGCTGAAGAACAATATGATATTGATCATGAGTTGTTCTCAAATTTGGTGGATGACAGAGAAGCAGACTTTGATGAGCAGTCTATTGGAGAAGATTCTGTCAACTCGGATGGATTCAATGATAGTGATGTAGAGTTGACAAATGAAACTGCAGAATACTACAATGTTGTTAAGGTTCACCAGTGGTTGGGTGGGCTAGATAACACAAACTTTGATGGGACTGATGCCACACCGGCAATGTCAGTTCCTAAAACTGCAATGGTTGCTCAACCATCTGAATATATGGGGTTCCCATTGTTTAACCCTATTACAGACATGGATGATCCATGCTTATCGATTGGTATTCCCTGGGAATAAGGTGTTGAGGGAAGCCATTAGGAATCATTCAATCAAGAATGGTAAGGAGATAAGGTTTGAGAGAAATGATGAGGGTAGGATCATAGTCAGTTGTGCTTCTAACAGTTGTCCTTGGAGACTACAAGTCAATTCATTCCATGGAAAAGGTAAGGTGGCTATGCAAATCAAGGCTTTGAATGCTACACATCACTGCACTATGGTTGAAGAAGTGAAGGCTGCATCTGCAAGGTGGATTGCACAACAATATGAAGAGGAAATCAAGAACATAGATAAGTGAAAAGTTAAGTCTATGAAGACTGTTATAAGAAGCAAAAAGGGGGTGTTGATCAAGGACAACAAGTTTTACAGGGCAAAGAAACTTATTCAATTGAAGAAATCAGGATGTGAAGTTGACCAATATGCTGCATTGTGGAGATATGCAGCTGAGATCAAGAAGAGTGATGAGACTAACACTGTCATGATCAAACCATTCAAGTGTGATGATGGTAGGCAGATAATATTCAAGAGAATATACATTTGTTGGTGTGCTCTGAAGAGAGGGTTTAAGTCACTGAGGAGGGTCATATGTCTAGATGGATGTCATCTTAAGGGAAAGAATGGAGGCATACTTCTCACTGCGGAATTGATCCAAACAACTCCTTATATCCCATTGCTTATGCTGTAGTAGAGAAGGAGAAGACAGACACTTGGACTTGGTTTTTGGAGTACTTGGCCACTGATCTAGGCATTGAGGAGGATGCAGTTGACTGCACATTCATGTCAGACAAGCAAAAGGGATTGATCACATCAATTGAAACTTTATTCCCCAATGCTGAACACAGGTATCTATCTCTTACTGTTTCAATTTGTTCATGTATTGCATAAGTTTTTAAAGCTTTATTCTTCATGTTTATTAGGTTTTGTGTGGTTCACCTATATAACAACATGAAGATACATCATGGAGGTTTAGTTTTGAAACAGCTCTTGTGGCAAGCTGCAAAGTGTACAAGATTGGTTGATTTTGAGGAGACTATGAGAGAGATACAAAAGAAAGACAAGGCAGCACATAAGTGGCTTCAAAACAAGCTCACGAGAACTGGTCCAAATCACATTTCAAAACAATTGTCAAGTCTGATATATGTGTGAACAACATGTCAGAGTCATTTAACTCCATGATACTTGAGTCAAGAAGGAAGCCAATCATAGCAATGCTTGAAGAAATAAGGATGTTGATAATGAAAAGAGTGTGGGTTAGTAGGAGTAAGGTAGAGCATTGGTGGGGTGACATTTGTCCTTTAGTTAGAGAGAAATTGGAGTATGGCAGGATGAGAAGCAATGAGTATACTTGTTTGTTCAATGGACTGGATGAGTTTAAAGTTCAGCTGAATGGAGGAGGCATGGATAGATGGATTGTGTCAGTGAACATGAAGACTTGTTCTTGCATAAAGTGGCAGTTGAGTGGTTACCCATGTTGGCATGCAATATCTTGCCTCAATTTCCTAGGACATAGGATTGAAGACTATGTTGATGACTGCTACAAGAGGTCTACATATCTGACAATCTATAGAAATGTGATGATTCCACTTAAGGGTCAGTCTAAATGGCCAGTGTCATCCCTTCCACCTCTATTGCCTCCTATTCCTGAGAAGATGCCTGGTAGGCCCAAGAATTACACAAGGAAGAAGAGCACAACTGAGATTCAAGAAATTAAGGCTAAGCTAGCACTACGTAAAGTCATAAACCGGTAGATCAAGGTGCATGGGATGGTTATGAAATGCTCCTACTGCAAGCTTGCAGGGCATAACAAGGTTGGGTGTGTTAAAAGGAGTAAAGAATGCCCTCCTGAATCTAGTAAAGCTCCAACAAAGGTCAAATCTTCTGCCTTCTCATGTTTTCTTTGTTTTGCTTGTTTATTGGTTTTTTTCTTGTACACTAACCTACTTAATTGTCTTCATTCAGAGAAAAAAGAAGGAAGAAAAATGTAGCTACTGCAAAGACACTGGTCATAAGTTTGAAGAATGTCTTATGAGGATAGTAGATGATGTTGCACAAGACATTGGTGGAGATGATGTTGCACATGACATTGGTGGAGATGATGTTGCAACAGATGTTGGTAAAGATGATGTTGGTGGAGATGTTCGTGGGGATATTGGTGGAGATGATGTTGCACAAGACATTGGTGGAGATGATGTTGCACATGACATTGGTGGAGATGATGTTGCAACAGATGTTGGTGGAGATATTGGTGGGGATATTGGTGGAGATGATATTGCAGAAGATATGGGTGGGATTGGAACTGCTGAGGAAGCACCTGCTCATCCACCAAGAAAGAGGCAATTGTTTGTTGAACCAGAGCCATCTAAAGAGCCTAAAAAGGTACCAGTTAACTGTAAATAGTTATGCTTTCAATTGGTTTTCATGCTTACTTCCCTCCTCATGCTTCATTTTGATCCTGTAGGTGCCTACCAAGAAGGATAAAGCTCCAATGACTAAATCAGATATTGAGAGATAAATGTTAGCTCAATAGTTCAAGGAATCTGAGCAGAACAAGAAGAGAACCAAAAGTCAGACTGATACACCAACAAGAAGGAGCTTAAGAATTGCTAGGTTTGGAGGAACTCAAGAATCAAGTATGACTGCAAGTTCTGTAAACAAGGAGTGACAAGTTTGTTGATTCTGTTGGTACTTGGTGGAAATGTTTTCTTAACTTCATGGATGGACTGATGCTAGTGTAGATGCCATAGTGTTTTGACTTGGTGGAAATCATAGTGTTTTGTCTTGTTGATTTGTTGATTCTGTTGGTACTTGGTGGAAGTGTTTTGTTGACTTGGATACTCATAGTGTTTTGTTAACTTGGTGGATGTAACTAAGTTTGGTTTGGTTGATGGAAGTATCAAGAATGTAACTGAGGTACTTGATGAACTTGTTGGCTTTTGAATGAATTAAATGCATCTATGCTAGTTTGTTATGGGATTATCTTCTTTGTTATCAAGTTTCTTGTTCAGTTGAGTACAGGTTAATTATTGTTCAAGTTTATATTCTGGCTCTGTCTGTACAGATACTTGTTTTTCTGCAGGTTTGCTGTACAGTGTATATTATTAGGTTTTTATAAGTTAGTGGTGCAAAATGAAAATTTCATGAAAGTTTAGGTAGCGAGTGAATGATGAACAAAAGGTACAGGTGCATAATTTAACTTGGCAACACATCAATCTGTAGAAATTGATCACATTAACAATGCATTACTACATAATTAGTACCCAATTACATTACATAGAGGGAAAACATTACATCAGAACATAGCCTACTTCATACATGATAAACACTTCTAGTTAATTCCAACACGAAAACGTAACTCGTCAAGCCTAGCACTTAGCTCAGCGATCTCATTCTTCACGTCTTCCCCTGCAATTCCACCACTACCACTAGCCGTAGACGAACTTCTTGTTGCTAGCATACTCTGAAGCTGACTGTTTTGAGCCCTAAGTCTTGCATTTTCTTCCTCCAAAGCACCAACTCTTGCCTCATATCCATTAATCCGTCTCAATAACCCGGGAATGATTTCAGTGGATCTCTTGCACATTTTTGGGTCAACCCAAATCCAATGCGTACATGGAACTCGATTTTTACTCTACAAGGTAAGAAACAGACAAACATCAACTACAACAAACTACATTCAAACAAAAATCAGACCAATTCGAGCTTAAATGACTTACCCCAACCAATGGACATTTGTCAAACCTTCTTCCGGGATGTTTGTCCGTCCAAGAGGTAAATCGAGCACCAACAAACCCACAACGACAAATGGTTGGTGCCGGTCCATCATCGTTCTCCATTTTCAATTGACAGATTTGTGAAATTTGTGAGTGGAAGTGAATTAGGGTTTCCAATTGGGGGTGTAAAGGGTGAGAAGGGGGGAATTTTTGGAGGGAAAATTGGATTGGAATGGGAGGGAAATGAGACCTAATTTTTCCTTTTTACCCTTACGGGCACGTGAAGATCACGCACAAGCGCCAACCGTTAGTCAACCTAACGCCATCCCAACCTTTGTGTGAATGTAAACTGCTGACTAACGTTTTGGTGTCGAGTGAAAAAAAAAAGGTTTCGGTGCAACTTCAAATTGAGCCAATAGTTTCTAGCGTAAAGAGAAATTTTCTCTTAAGGTTTAATCAGCTAAAATGGCATCCGCTTTCTCCTCCTCCTCCATTGGTTCCCTAGCTGCTTCCGACAGCTTGATTGTGGACGACAAGCTCTCAGCCTCATCCAACAGATTATCTTCATTTGCTTCTCTACCCGCTAATTCGTTTCGCAAGAGGAAGACTGTTCCTCTACGAAAATCGCGTTCAATTCAGATTACAACAGCTGCAAAGGACTTGTATTTCAATAAGGATGGTTCCATAATTAAGAAATTACAGGTTTTTCAAGTTTATTTTTATTTAGCTTTCTTTGCCATCTACTTGTGTTAACGGTTTGGTTTTGAATTGATTAATGGTGTGTCATGTGTGATTCTAAAATGTTGTTTCCAGAATGGTGTCAACAAGCTTGCTGATTTAGTTGGTGTTACGCTTGGACCGAAGGGCCGAAATGTGGTTCTCGAGAGCACTTATGGTTCTCCAAAAATCGTCAATGATGGTGTTACTGTCGCTAAAGAGGTATAATCATCCTTACAATTGTTATGTGCCTTCTTGTGGAATTATCAGTGAGCTTGAGAATATGTTCATTTTGTAATTGTGTTATACTAGGAAGCACCAGTACAAATAGTAATACAAATACAAATACGATGTGAGTACGAAAAATGGTAAAACTCAAAATATTAAAATACGAATACGTAAAAATACATTTTCGTTTCATACATATTTATATATATTTTAATAGTACCATGACTAGAAAAAACCAAAACAAGATAGTAACTACTACCTCCTACCTTCATCCCATTAATAACTTCTTAATTAGTTACTTTATCTAGGATTTAGGAAAATTAATATAGAAATAGTTTGTGTGGGGAATTATATTGATAAAGTGGTAAGTGTGTGAAAAAGTAAGAGAGAGATGAATAAAGTATTGATAAAGATGGATTGAAAATAATAAAGAATTGTTAAGTGGGATGAAAAGTTTCATTTTATGGCTTAGTAAGTTTTTAATATAAGTATAGAACGTTAAATAAAGAAAGTTAGGAAAGTTTTATACTATGACATACACATCACTTCCGTATCCCGGATTTTATGTGTGACGATCTGGTATCGATAAAACTGCTCAAATCCAACGGTGGTGTATTTTATGTCTATATATGTTGAATTGGAGGACCCAGTGGAGAACATTGGTGCTGAATTGGTGAGGCAAGCAGCTGCAAAGACTAACGACTTAGCTGGGGATGGGACGACAACATCTGTGGTCCTTGCACAAGGTCTTATATCTGAAGGTGTTAAGGTATGTTCAGTGATCTTTGTTTGTGCAAGTGTATGTCCCCAAAAATTTTGGATTCTACTTATTGCTGTCATAACATATACCGTGTTCAGGTAGTAGCAGCTGGTGCAAACCCTGTCCTTATCACTAGAGGGATTGAGAAAACTAGCAAGGCCTTGGTGGCTGAGCTCAAGGCGATGTCGAAAGAGGTATTTGTTACATTTTATAGTTTTCCTCAACATTTGTATGAGTGCAACTTGCTTTTGGCATGACCTGTAATAGTATAATTCAGTGGTTGGTAATTGGTGATTGCAATAGTTTCACTGACCAAAGGAGAAAAATTTCAGGTGAAGGACAGTGAACTAGCAGATGTTGCTGCAGTCAGTGCTGGAAACAACTATGAAGTGGGGCAAATGATTGCCGAGGCTTTGAGCAAAGTTGGTAGAAAGGGTGTTGTTACTCTTGAAGAGGGTACAAGTGCTGAAAACAGTCTCTATGTCGTTGAAGGAATGCAGTTTGACCGTGGTTATATATCTCCCTATTTTGTCACTGACGGTGAAAAAATGTCTGTGGAATATGAAAATTGCAAGGTAGGGATTTCTTAATTTAATTGAGAATGATTGATTCCGCTCGTTGATGAAATTTTTAAGTTTCTTATGAAGTAATTTGTTTCTGCAGTTGTTACTTGTTGACAAGAAAATTGCAAATGCCAGAGACCTTATCAATGTATTGGAAGACGCTATTAAAGGTGGATATCCAGTTGTGATTATTGCTGAAGATATCGAACAAGAAGCTTTAGGAACTCTTGTTGTGAACAAGTTGAGGGGAGCATTGAAGGTTGCAGCCCTGAAAGCTCCTGGCTTTGGTGGAAGAAAGAGTGAATATCTTGATGACATTGCAGTTTTGACTGGAGGTGACCTTTCCTTCCCCGCAGCGTATCGTCACATTTTTCCGTTTTTACTGTTTTATATGTTTTCAGTTTCTCACTTCATATTGTAGTTTGGCTAAGTTTTTGTCTGGCCTACAGCAACTGTTATCAGGGATGAGATAGGGCTAAGCCTTGACAAGGCTGACAAGGAAGTTTTGGGCCATGCTGCAAAGATCGTGTTGACCAAGGATACAATCAATTGTTGGTGATGGAAGTACCCAAGAAGAAGTGACTAAACGTGTTTCCCAGATCAATAAACAAATTGAGGTATGGCTGTTCTGCATTTGACTTTAATTGATGCTTCTTTTGGTGGTTATTGTAATAGTGAATAAGTGATTCATAATTTCATTACCAGGTGGCAGAACAAGACTATGTAATAGAGAGTCTGCAAGGAAGAATTGCAAAACTATCCGGATGTGTTGCTGTGATCCAGGTAAACTTGTGTCAGCTAAAGTTTTCTTTTTCCAGAGCTGGTGTATCAGTGCTGGCCGACTTTTTGAGTACTTACATGTTTGAACACTCAAGGTTGGAGCACAAACTGAGACTGAGCTAAAAGAGAAGAAGCTTAGAGTAGAGGATGCTCTCAATGCAACTAAGGTATCTAAAGACTAAAAGATTCTTGGTCCTACTCCTCAAGTAGATAATGAGTGTTTGTCTTTCTGATAATGAGCCTGTGCAATCTTCAGGCTGCTGTTGAGGAAGGGATTGTTGTTGGGGGTGGATGTGCATTGTTGAGACTCGCCTCCAAGGTCGATGCTATCAAGGAAACTCTGGGGAATGATGAGGAAAAGGTTAGTACCGTGCAAATTTGATTAGTTTGGAGCTGACACTGGATACCCTGATATTTTCTTACAGAAATCCCTGGTATCCTGTTAATCTTTGTTGCTTGAACTTTGAAGTCTATATTAATAAGCTGATTGTTATTTCTCTCAATGCATTGCAGGTTGGAGCAGACATTGTTAAAAAAGCTTTGAGTTACCCGTTGAAGTTGATAGCCAAGAATGCTGGAGTTAATGGAAGTGTTGTAAGCGAGAAGGTACATGGTTGTTGCTTTTAGTATAGATGCATTAACAAGAATCGTTTGATGAAATGATTCCTCAATCCCCTGTAGTATCATAGTCATTGGAGTGACAATTCAATATGGGTTTCTTTTTAGGTGCTATCTAATGACAACCCAAAATATGGGTACAATGCTGCTACTGGACAGTACGAAGATCTGATGGCTGCTGGAATAATTGATCCAACTAAGGTACGATTACTTGAATTATATAGATGAGCTCACATTTATAAGTGAAAAGAGGTTACCTGAACTTGAGGGAACATGGGTGTGTGCTTGAATGGGTCGAGATCCATTTGGGTCTCTTGTTTCGTGTATTAACTTAACTGGTCTGGATTTGCAAGTCTATGGGGATAGCTTCGGATTATCTGGAGAAGTTCTAGATAGCAGAGTTGTATAGTCATATAGTTCTTACTGATAATGTAATTTTAGGGTCAAGGAATGATACAATCCTCTTTGCTTGGGATAATATATAAACAGTTCTAAACTCAGCTTGCTTTGTCATGATCGTTATACTCCTAGTATATGGGATAGAGGAGACCGAACCAGCTCTTTACTTTTATTGCTTCAGGTGGTTAGATGTTGCTTAGAACACGCATCATCCGTGGCAAAGACATTCTTGATGTCAGATTGTGTGGTGGTCCAGATTAAGGAGCCTAAACAAGCTGTTGCTGGCAGCCCCATGGACAACTCAGGTATACGATCTTATTGGTATCCAAGTAGTGTTCCCCCAATAATAATAATAATCCTGTAATTCAAAGTAAAATGGGCCAGCCAGAATATGAGTGATTGTCCTGTTAGCAGGCACCACAAAAATAAAAGAGAGACTAAATTCAACGGCTCACTAGAACCACTAGTCACTACTTTACCTGTAAATGTAATCTCTTTGGCGCTTCATCACCATCATCACTTCTATTCCGATCATCTTCTTCCTTCCAAACACACACATACTTTACTTGTGCTGCCATTTCCATGGCTGCCTCTCTGTTTTCCACTCCTCCACTACCCATCAAAACATCTTCATCCCACCACAAGCAAATGCTAAACCCCTCTTTCTGCTGGCTGCTCAAGCTAAGCCATTCCAACACCTACCACACTCCATCATTCCTTACTAGCTCAATCACTTCCCCGAAACAATCGATTTTCGTTGCGAGGGCGTCTGATGAGACTCCGAAATCGGAAGAGTTCGAAGAGTATGAGGTCGAACTTGTTCAGCCGTACGGCCTCAGATTCACCAAGGGTAGACATGGAGGTACCTATATTGATGCCATTGCGCCTGGAAGTAATGCTGATAACACTGGCATGTTTTCGGTTGGCGATAGAGTTATTGCCACCAGGTATATCCATTTTTCTACTTCTGATTTGTTTTCGTATCTGTAGCCATTGTGATAGAGTAGAGTTATTCAGTAGGTATTGTGACAAAAAATGAGTCCGATTGTGATCGACGAGGTATACGACTTACTCATAGACTCGGTTTGTGGAAGAATGTGCGGATTTGATTTATAGGCACACAACCAACAGAAATAGAGTAAAGAGAAGCTCAAGAAATTAACCTTAGATCTTTTCCTAAATATGTCAGCTACCTCTGGATTTGCAATCATATCTACATACCTTTGGCAGAGAAAAAAATGAAAAAGAAATAAAATAAAAAGCCTCAGACCATGAAAACAAAAAATAATAAGAAAATAGATGAACCTATGACTCTGCAGTCTTGAGCATACTAAATCAAGACGACAGTTTTTCGATAAGAATTTAAAGGAGATTTACCATGATAGCTATGTTGCACGAATACTTCTATGTTGTTGACATCCATATCCTTGCGTCTCGAATACATATTTTCTCGGATCCTTTTGAACTACATATCTTGCATTTTAAATATATTTATTTCTTATTAGAAGCAAAGTTCCCAAGGTTTTCTTAGTTCTTTACTCTTTAGGGTTGGAGAGCAAAGAAACAAGAGCCCAAAGGATATACAAGAACTATAATTTGAAGAAAGAATCCTAATAAATTCTCATTTTAAATATTGAACAGATTTTGACATTATCCTTTAACTAACTTTATCAGGGGCCACGATTAACACATACCTTGGGGTACTTCTTTACTTGACATTATGAGTGCACCCATATCTATCAAGTCTTAACTTTCTCTCTTACTAATAAATACTAAAAAAAGTAAATCCTGAGCAGAGAATTCATTGACATTTGTATTTTTTCTGGAAAGGAGAATTGGAGGATGCTTCTAGTTAAGATCTCCTAAGTACGAATAAGAAAAAGAATATTTTAATTCCAAGATAAAAATATACAACCGGTATGAAAAAGAGTAAAATCTACTGACTGCAACATAGAAATGTGGTCTTGGTTTAAGTATTCATCACATCCTATGTGATTTTCACATATTATATATTGAAAATTAATGAAAAATTAACATATCCGTATCCTGTTTTTTGGGACTTTTACGTTTCCATGTTCTGTATCAGTACCAGTGTCCGTGCTTCCTAGCATGATAGTGTCACATAGCTTTATCAAGATTCAAGAGTAGAATTAAGCTTTATCAGGAGCAAAATTCACGAAATATACTAGTATCTCCTCCTATTTACTGGCATATTTACTTCTCAACAAACTGGAAAACAAAACAACACAGAGATATATATATATATATATATATATATATATATATATATATATATATGTATATAATGAACGCTTCTATAAAACATCATTAAGAGGTGATTGAAGGTCAAACGAGATTACCTTTGTCGATATCGCTTATCTATGTCTGTCAGCCCATGAAATTTATCCGGTAAAGGGAGTAAAGATTTTGTGAGGATTGAGAATGATGCAACACAAACAGACTGCTCCCCTAGAATAAACGCAGACATTAAGGAGAAAGGAAAACAGATTATCCAACCACATTGCATGAGACTGTAAAAAATATGGAAAGTAATTATGTATGATAATCAGGGGGTATCAATTGAGTTCGGACTTAAAGTCTCACTCTCACATAAACATGAACTTCACATCAAGAAAGCATTATCCAGCTGAAATAACAATTGGGTTTTCATGAAATAAAGGAACAAAATTGTCAAAACTTATGTTGATAAAATATTCCATCACTTATATTTGATAGCAAATGAGAATTTATATAGAATACCTGGTACTATTATCTTAGAGCAACATCACAGTCTGTTTGACAAATGAAAAAATATACTACCATGTAGGAGTTACTCCATTTGTTAAAGATGTGTTTTTTTACTCGACAATTACCTAAATCATTAAAAAAGTATAGTAGGATGTACTTTCTCAGCACGAACTACATTGATTCTATTTTGTTTCTTGCAAGTTCTAATATATTTAGAGAGTCTTACTTCCATACACTGGACTTTTCTAGCTCAACTGGGGACAAAAATAAGCAGTAATAAACAAAAACAAAAAAAAAAAAACGTAGAGGCATATTCGCCAGTCAAGAACAGTATTTACTGCGACAGAGATAAACCCAATTACTTATTGAGACATCCATAATGATTATTTTGATACTTCCTCAATTCTCTTTGAGCTGAATGCTTATATATGGATATTATTATGATAGAAACCCAATAGTCATTGACACCTAAATGATGCTGAAAGCATTCAACTGGTACAAAACACGATAGACAGAAGCAATGATGCTAAAACAGTGAGAGAGTTAGGGTAGAAACCTGAATTGTGCCCGAGTCATCTCTCAAAGTTAAGAAAGCAAGCTTTCCAAACGCCCTACGAGCCATAATTCTTCCCGCAATTGAAACGTGATCAGTATCACCGGTGGCCTCTTGACCGTTTTCAAGATCCTTGTAAATATCTTGTAGCTGATGTGCTGTATGAGTACGATCCCACTTATAAGCATACGGGTCCATGCCCTCACTTCTCATTTCTTCCACCTGGAGACACAAAAACTAGTTAGTTACAAGTGAACCAAGGAGCCATATACATTGCAACCCATTCATATGCTTTTCGATTTCTCGGGTTATTCAATTTGGTTTACCAATCATTCCACAAATTCATAAAGCATGACTATCTAAAATATCTATCTTCTCCCCAATGCAGTTGAAATTGAAATTACTTCGTTGAATCATACAGGTAGGGAATCAATTCTAACTAGAAAGGTTCAAAATGTGTCATTATTCCTATGCAGGAACAAAATTGAAAAATATAAGAGCAGAAGTTGAATGGAAAAAAGGTACCTTTTTTATGCGCATAGAGCGAATTGCTTCTCTGTCAGAGGTGGAAGTTGGAGTAGAGGCGGAAGCCCTGCGATTGCGACCACCGGATGGTGGTGGAGAAGTGGTGGCGGCGCCCGGAGAAGAAGTGGAGGAGCAGCATCGAACGAATTGGGATTTGGGGAAGAGAAAGGAAGGAATTAAATGTCGATTGTTGGGTTTTGAAGCAAAGTGGAGCAGCTGCTTCAGTCTCACTGGCTGCAGTGCCGCCTCCATTACTGCACCTTTCTCCTGCTCTCTTTCGTTCTTCTCCCAAATTATGTGTTAGTTATGTTGTTATCTACAAAGTACTCCGAATGGATCTAAAACCGCAAATATAAAATGTTCAACTAAATTATATTATGAAACTTTAGTTTTTAAAACATCATAATATAATTTAATTGATTATTTTACATTACCATGTAAAATTAATTCGTAGTCAAAGTTGAAGACGATTGACCGAAAAAAGTCAAAATGAAAAACAGACGGGACGGAGGAAGTACTAAGAATTAGTAAAAGAGTATTACACGAACATGAGAGTCTAAGAGTCCTGCCTACTACTTGACCAAACTGCCGATACGAAAACCAAATTTCGCCAATTTAGATTGACTCATATTTGAAATTTGGGTTTTCGCTAATGGGCTATATAAAACAATATCGAACCGGTTTTTCTTTTAGAAAACAGATGGTTCTTCTTCTCCTTTTCTAAAAGCGTGAAAACCTAATCTTCTTCAATTTTACATATGTCGTTCATGACGTTTGTCTTAGATTATGTGAAATCAAGTCTGGGAAGGTATTGTTCAAGTGATTAGCTACATGTTTATCGGTTTTTATTGCGTATCAATGGTGGATCTCAATTAACCTGTTGTTGATTCTAATTGTGGAGTGATGTCAGACGATTTCCAGGAGCCTAGCAGACAAATCGAACAATTATGTAGTGATATCACGATTTTTTACTTTGATCATTACGACTAATTTATCCAGCTATGTGGTGCGTATAGTTAACAAAAAAGATTTTCATGTATGTCTTTCATACTGTACTTAGGTTCATAATTTGTGTCGTATTCAATAAACCATTACTCATTAAATTAAATTTGGCCTTAAAGAATAAATACAGAACAACCTCCAAACTCACTTACATCTCCTTCCTCTACAACAATGGAGTAGTCCGTCGATGAAAGCAAAAGATGGAAATTTTCAGGTAAAGATTAATTTGAAACTGCAAAATCAAAAAGCTTCCTTCCACATTCATCAGATAATAACCGAGATTCAAAGTTCAAAAACCACAGTTAAGGTTCAGTTATTAAGCTAAAAAAAGTCCCCAAATTTTCAATCTCTATCCATCTCCGTCAACATCTATTTGATTTCCCAAAACGAACTCTTGCTTGAATTTCAATGAATCCACCCAAGATGCAATTTTCAGAATTATTTTCGATCCATTAATTCATGAAAAATGATGCAAGTAAGGTCGGATGCTCGGGAAGAAGACGCCATCATTTCACTCTTTTGCTTTCATCAACGGCGCCGCAGCATTACGCCGGACGGAGTTGGAGAAAGAAACCACTACAAAAGGGTTCTATTTTCTTCCTCTTATTTTAAGGGGAATGACTAAAAGTGTAACCACCCGGACCACTAATGGGCCGAGCCCCAACCCTTTCGAAATGCCATTTACTTATGGGCATTCTCCGAATGATATGTTGGCTCATCAGACTTTCCCGCACTTTGTTGTCCCTACTAGATGTAACCGGAGACTTTTTCAATGGTCATCCATTCTAAGATTGCTCTGGTGCAAGCACGCTTAACTCTGGAGTTATTATGGGTGGATTCCCGAAAAGAAAGGTGCACTTTGTTGGTATGAGTAGCGGTCCCTTTAACCTGTTTGGACTTGACTTTGGGGCGTTACAGAGAGGGTGAATAAAACGAAGTTAAAATTTGCTATGACCGGATTTTAAACTTGTGTCAATTCTTCAGTGGATCAAACATCATAGTTAGCAGGGTAATTGAGCAGTAGATCTTTGGTACTCCAAAAGCCTATCGTCCTTACGTCAAGATTCTCATTTGATTTTTTAGCCAACTTTTTTTACATTCCGTATTATGTGTAGACTGTAGTAAAAATATACTAGTAGTATTTTAATGAATGATTATGAAGAAATTGTGAAAGAGTATCCACGTGGCAGAAGAATGGAGTATCCTAATCAATCCACAAGTAAGGAACCAGCAGAAGAGAGCAGAGCAGATAGAAGTAAGGAGCATCATCAATCAGAATTCAGAAGCTTGATAGTTGAAACAAAGATGGCAATCTCATCACTCTCACTCACATTCACTTCAACAACCTTACCCAACCAGGTTACCTTCATTTCTTGCTCCATCTATTTTTCTTCTTTCCTTTCATTTCTCACTAAATTTCTTAATTTCCTATTTATTTCTTAGGTACACGCCCGTAATTGGAGGATTGCAACTGAACCACCTTCTTCTTCTTGTTCAAATGGCATTCCCAATTGCTCACTTACCACTTGCTTCGATGAACAAGACAAAAGTATGTCTTCATTTCTTCCCTATCCCTAATTCAACAACTAATTCTAATTACCCATTCAGGCAATCAGTTCACCATAGTATATACTGGAACCCGTCAAGTTTATAAACTACCAGCTAGACGTTAGTAGGTAACTGGATTATTTCGAGTATAAGTTAATTGAGATTATAAGCTAGTCATAAACACGGCCTTAGACGTAAATATTCCAATTGGAAATTTTGCTCGGAGAAGATCAAAAAGTGGATAATATTATGTGGTAAAGTTTAAACCAACTAGAACTAGCAAGGCATTTTCAGTTTCTCTCAAATTTTGGTGTCAAGAGTAACTCTCAGGGAAAACTAGTTTTTTCCTAAGAATTTCGCTATTTGATATGGTGTTCTTACTCTAGCTAGGGCTCGATATATCTACAGACTAAGATCGCCTTGATAGTGAACGAAATGAACATGTTATCATAAGTTTAACATTTTAATGTAATGATGTTTTAGGAAGCTCTAGAAGAACTGCATTAGTGCTTGGAATTGGAACGTTGGCTCTGAATTTGATCCCTTCAAGCCCCCTTCTTGCAGAAGGTATGTATGAGATACTGAGGTTGGTTGCATTTATTGCTATTATTGATCTTGGATTGACGCACTGTATTGTTCATGATTTTTCATGAACTTCCACATGTAGGAAAACCAGAGAACTATGAAGTTTTCGTTGACAAAACGGATGGATACACTTACTATTATCCGTCCGACTGGAGAGTAAGTTCAACTAGCGGCAAACTTTTGGTTGCAAATGTTATGTTCCAACTTTTTTAACGGTATATATCATATCTAGTGCAGGAATTTGACTTCTTAGGTCATGATTCGGCATTCAAGGATAGATATATGCAACTGCAGAATGTAAGATTAAGCTTCATACCGACACTCAAAACTGATATTCGTGAGTTGGGACCAATGGACGAGGTAGACACATTTCCAATGCTTCACATTTATTTGTATTATATTAGTCCACATTAATGTTGGATCCCTGACAAAAGTTTGGTTTGTTGCATAAGGTTATTACCAATCTTGTTACAAACGTGTACTCAGCTCCAACTCAAGTTGCAGATATATTAGACATGCAGGAGGTAAGTTAAGCCATGGTTCGATCTCTAACTTCTGTCTCCTCACAGATTAGTGTTTGTGGAATGGAATGTTGTCTAAATAGCTGTCTAGAAAAAGGATTTGGGCTTTGTTTCCCCAACTGCATTCTCATCGCATAGTAGTGTTTGTAAGTCTAAATAGCTAGGTGGACATTAAGAAAAAGGATTTCAGCTTTCTTTCCCCAATGGCATGTCTCACATTAAATATCCTATGGTCATGATTGTCTGTAGCTTTCTGAGTATGAATTATAAATATTGCCATAGCTTTATTAAGATTATATGTGACTATTTTGAATATTCCATCCAAATGCAGAGAACCATCGATGGTAAGAGCTACTACACGTTCGAATACATACTCACATCTCCAAATTTTGCCAGAGCAGCTTTTGCAACAATTGCGATTGGAAATGGTATGATTTCAACCCATAACATTTATGACTGATTTTCTTTGCTTGTAGGCTTGTAGCTAGGCTATGATAGTGGTAGTTGAACATTTTCACATCTTCTATAATTTGATATGTATGGCCGTTTTGTGTTTCTTGGAGCATCTCCGGGCAAAATCAAGAATGGTGTTCACATTACCATTCCTAATGTTTCAAGCAAGAAGCTTAATTTTGTTGCGGCTCTGAAAAAAAGAACGATCATAAATTTTGCTAAGGAAAGTAATGTGTTTCAAATATTTTTGCACAAGCAGGAAGATATTATACATTGATTGTTGGAGCAAATGAAAGACGATGGAGAAGATACAGGAACCAGCTTAAAGTGGTCGCAGACTCCTTTCAGGTGCTCGATATCTAAACGAGAGTTTCACACCCATTACAGATATCTACCAAGTGCCAGTCTTGTTTATATGATGAACATACAGAAACAAGTATGCTTGATAGGCCCATATGTATGTAAATTTTGTGCATTGCTCTTTTCTAGTTGTCCTTTCAAGTGATTTATATAAATTAAGAATCCAACACTAGTGCAATGGCAAACTCATTTGATGTCTCTTATGCTTTGTAGAAGCTATGCACTGGGATCCTTCCATTCATAGACAATAATACTTGTAATTAGTTCATCACATAATACTTGGAAGTTGTAACTAGATAACTATCTGCTTGTTTGTGACTGCTAGTAGACTTAATTAGTCCACCAAAGGCCCATATTCTTTGGCAATATAAGCACTCACTTTCCAAACTATCTCCACTATTTCAATGAGAACTGTTTGTATACACCGAAAATTCACAAATTATTTGTATAGAGTGTATCAAATCTTACTCATTTAGAGTCCATCTAGTTTTGGGATAAGATGTATGTTATCTCCAAAATTATACTCCCTCCATACAGCAAAACTTCATACATTTGTTATTTTTAACCGTCCCATAAAACTTCATACATTACCAAAAAAGAAAGCTACTCACACCCAACAAATAATAAACAATCTCAACTTTACACTAAATTATACATTTTGCCACTAAAAGTACACTTTTTCAGACATTTTCTATATTCTATCATTACTTTAACTTTTCGCATAAAACTGCGTGCTAATCCTAATGTATGAAGTTCTCCGGGATTGAGGGAGTATAAGATTGTATTTTACTCCCAAAGACATTATCCTCCTATAAATAGGATATCTTGGTTAAAGTTTCATAGTTAGATATTAGATATGGAATAAGTGACAAACGACCCATCAAACTCCCTAGTACTACCAAATTGTAGGTTAAATCAAAATTCAAACTCCATAGTACTACCAAATTGTAGGTTAAACCAAAATTCGGATTAAGTTGTTAAAGCCCGGAACTTAGAGAGAGCAATCAAGAGATCAAGGGTTATGAAAATACAAGGCTAACACTGTCAAAATTAGAGCAAAAAGTACAACAACTATAGAAGGAATTTACTATATAAAGAAAAAGAGCAAAGAATTGCTCATGAAGAAGACGAGTTAGTTAACATTCAACTCGGCACATTCCACAGTTCAGTTCACTTATTGACGAAGCACGGAGCGCAGGAACAGAGAGAAGAGACACACCAGATTGCAACCTCAAGTGGGAAGGTTCAAATTTCAAAACTTCAAATCCATTTGTCATATGAACCAGCAACACAGGAGCCCAAATTTACCAAATTCAATACAATTAGGTTCATCATGGTGATCATTTGTGACTCACCTAGAGATCGATTGTTTATCTTGTAATTACAATAAGGGTTTTACTTCTTGTACAATTACAACTCAGAGCCCTCTTGTAGTTTTCGTTTTACTCTCATGGATAGGGTAAATTAGATTCTATTGTTAGAAATAGTGAAGAAAATGTAGTAAACTTAATGTCTATTTGGTAGGGCAAATTAAATCCCAATTAGATTGCCTAATTACATTAAGGTACTAGAAGATTAGAACACGCTACGGGTGTTAATTGTGGCAGTTTGTTACAAATAATAGAATTAGTATATGAAGATAAATAATATTATTCATTATGATAGTTGATTGTCTTTTTTCGAATTGATTTAGGGTTTGAGTTAGTGTAAATTGATTTTTTTATTAATTGGAGAACATGGAGGAAAGATTGATTATCGTTGTTTTTTTAATGATAAATTGATTTTGTTGTGGTTGAATTGAGACCTAGAATTTAATTGGAGATGATGATGAATTGATTTTGTTATGGAAGAATAAGGGCTTGTAATTTAATTAGAAAAGACATGTTGGTTTCTGTAATTAAAGTCTAATCTACATGTATATTACAAATGAATCTAATTTAACTTAAATTAAGTACTCAATTGTTTAACTTTGATAGTTGTCCACTTATATATATACTGTAATATATCTTATTAGTTCAGCTATTACATATACTGTAGTTCCTTTTTTCCAATTTTGAGTTGACCAAAGAGTTGCTCCCAAACATGGCCTTATTTTTTCATTTGCAAAATTATCACTCATACTTTTCCTAATTCAACTAAGACCTTTTATCTTTCATTATATTTTTTTCCGTATAACATTATTTTCGAATGCTTACAAATTTTAAAATTTTATTTCTTGGAATTTTCGAGTCATATGTCATATACAAGTATAATTTAAAATTGAAATATTATTCGATACATTTCAGATTCAATTTTTTTTTTTGTTGACAGTTTCATGTCCTTTCATTTTCCTATAGAAAAAAAACAAAACCATTTGTATTTTATTCCTCGAATATTGATTTTAACGAATCAAATTGTTTAATGGTAAGAATTAGTGAATTAAACCCAGTTTGCGTTTAATCCCGAACAACTTGATACAAAAATTACCTCGTAGAAGGAGAAGAAGAAAAGAAGATACGATAAAACCAGTCGTAAAATAAAAATATAAAAGGATCAATATTTACGAACATTTAAACGAATTTTTTGGAAAATTCATATTCCGATCCATGACAGAAATCAATCAAAAAAATAAAAAATAAAAAAGTGTACGTACACATAAAAATTTGTCCGGTCTGTATTTTTTCCTCGTATAAATATAAAACCAAAATAATGATTCTTGTATTTTTATTTTGTTGATGAGCGTTTGGTTTTGTAGATAATAATATAAATATGGAGTAAATAATATAAATTTTTTAAATAAAATATATATTTGAGGTAAATATAAAGATTGTTATAAGTTATATCAAATATGCAATTTGAAATATAAGAGTGTGTTTGGCCATTTCTAAATTAGTTTGACTTTTCGACATATATATATATATATATATATATATATATATATATATATATATATATATATATATATATATATATATATATATATATATATATATATAAATTAGAAATAATCTAATTGTTTTACATTGTAATTGCTAATCTATTGGTGATCTATTTGTGTGAGACGGCTCTAACAGGGGTGGTATATGAAATTTTCCCTATTTGGTATGTGAACTTAAGAGACCATGACTTAATATTCGTTGATTAAGTAAACTAAACATATATTCGTAAGCTACTAATCTACTATGTAAATGCTTCAAATCGATATATTGTATACCCAAAATGAACTTTGGATTAGTGAGTAATAATTGATCAAAGTTGGAAGGTGAAGTGGTTTTATCCCATATTGATTGTAAAAAAGTAAATTTTCCAACTTAAAACTATTTACACTTTACTTGGTGTTCAAGTATCATATATAGTAAGGTTATATAGTAAGATTATGTAAAACTCTCCAGGCGTGCGTGAAGGAGAGGTGCAAATCTTGGCTAGATTTGTACTGAAACTAGTGGGAGTTCAGTGTGGCCGGCGTACACGAATTTCAGACTGAACCAAGCACAAATGGTCAGCCCACGCGAGGCAAGCTTTTGATGGTTGGTCAGCTCAAAATCTTCCAAAACTTTTGACTTTAAAATTGATTTTGTAACTACCATGAGTTACAAATGATTGTCATTTGATGCAGATTTTTTTTGTAATCGCCATGAGTTACAAATGAATCAATTATGTCATGTCTATGATAATTATAAGATTGTATTAATTCCGTTGTGCAAGGTGTGTAATTCTAAAAATGCGAGTTGTTATGAATTAAACACCCCATGTAGTTATTTGATTTGAAGCATGCGAGTTGTTAAGAATCAAATAATAAACCTAAGTATATTATTATTTCTATTAGCATGTGAGTTGCCACGGATTTAATAATGTATATAATCATTATCAATATATTGTTTGTGGTTAATATGCAAGTTCATAATCACATGGTTAATATATGTGATTGAAAGTGCAATTTATATTGCACTTGTTTTGTTAATTCGGCCTTTCTTCGTTTATTAACCAGTTCGACAATTGTAGTTGTTTTTCTATGGATATTTTGTAGGAAATAACAAGTTGGGCTGTAACTCAAGTTAATGGACTGGACTTGGTTAATTTGGGCCTTAAGAAAAAGATCTGGAAAGTTTCCAGCAAACTAACGTGAAGAAAGAAGCTGGCGCATGCAACCAGTACAAGGGAAGTTCTGTTTGATTTGGATTCTGAATAAAGAAGGAGTTTGGTTAGCTTGGGACTCAAGGAAGAATACAAACACAATCTGGAAGAGCTGGAAAAATTCCAAACGCTATTTGGAAAGGAGCAAGGCGCAGGAGACATAATAAATGAAGAATTTATTGAGACATGGGCACTTTGGAAGTAAGAAGGAAATAAAGATTTTGTGAAGATCAAGATAAGGGAATATTCCTTCTGGCAATTGAACGCAAGAAGCAGCCGTTCTATTCTTCTTGTTCTGTTCAAACTGGGCTGCCTAGCTCTCTTCGACTTGGCTGTACCTATATATACAAGAAGAAAGCAGCTTGCAAGATGACGCATTTGATCATCATTGATTCATATTATTTAGATTAAGGCTTCTTGCTTTACTAGACATTGATATCGATTTCCCTTGTGAGTGATTTCTAAAGGTTGAAATTTACTCTAGAGTCTTCGAACTAGAATAGATTTTTGCTTGTCTGTTCTAGGTCTAGTTTTCTGTAAGTTTAAACAATCGTCTGTGATTGATTTAAACTTCGTTTCTATAATTCTACTTTTACTGATAGTGAAAATTTAGCCTACGGAACGGTCAGTATATTTTATATATACTGGCTAGAATTTATTTCTGGTTGTCAGTTATCAGTCCGCTGCTCTCTGTCCTCATCTGTTTACTGCTGTCAACCATTGTTGACGACGTTGTTGACTCAACATCATAGTCAACATCGTCTGAAACCGTTCATAGTACAAATCCCGGTCCAACAGTTTTAACAGTGATAAACAATGTGTGTGTAAATTTAATTAATATATTAATCATATTACATTGGTGACTCGTGTACCATGCGAATTGGTAAACGCATCCGCAAATCATGCAAGTTGATTTATGGATGGTTTTTTTTATGGAAACATATGTGTAAATTTTTTGAAAAGGTCACCATGCACACAATCTGCGATGCGATTTCGCCCTTCATATATGTTGTGCCAGGCCGAACTACATGCTTTAAGGTTGGGTTGGACTCGACCTGCGGGCCCAAAGTTTTACACAACCACGACCCATAGAGCTTTCAGGTCAAAACCCGTTTGACCAAATCAGGGCTGGGCAGCCTATATCGGGATCCATATACCAGACAACTCCAAAAATGTAGGGGTAGTGTTGTTAAGTTAGTCGAGCCGAACCAAATATTTCATTACTCGAGCTATAATGAGACCGAACTTGGCTCGACTCATTAATAAAACGAGCTCATTTTCGGAGCTTGAGCTCGAGTCACGATAAGTAGACTTAAGCTCAACTCATTTGGTTCGAGCTTTAGTCGAGTCGAGTTAATACTGAGAAATGCATATAAATATAAAGAAAATAACCGAACCTACTCGAGTATTAACGAGAGTCGAGCCATGTTTAGTTCGATAACAAAACGAGCTATAAGTTGAATTCGAACTCGTCTCGAACACCTTATATATCAAACGAACCATGTTCGAGCCGAATCAAACCGAGCCGCCATTAATATAGTTCGATGTGTGTAACAGCTCCAGTGGAGGGATATTAGCACTTACATTTTTTCCTCCACCTTAATTATATATATAGTACCTTCTTAATTTGCTCCAGCCTCCATACAAGACGGTAGGTTGTGTTTGTACTCGTATGAAGAACTTTTAAGAAATCAGAGTGAGTATACAATCATCATCCATTAAAATGGCGTGTGCCATATATATTTTGTCGATTACTTTCGCATACTTTTGCCCTCGATTAGCCATTACTATTAGCAGGATAGGAGTCTATACTTATTTTATTCTTCTTGCTTTTCAATGTGTGTTGGAGACTTGGAGTGGAGGGCAAGTGCATTAGTAGGAGTCCTCGTAGTGCTTATATTAGTAGTATTAATTGGTACTATTAATAGTGAAAGCATATGATATGATATGATATGATATGATGATAAACAAGTTAAATTACATCTGCTTTGTTGGGTTTGATTTGAACAACCAACGCAATTTAGCTTTAGCTTTAGCTTGATGATGTTCAAAAGTTGATGAAAACACTTGCATACACCAATCACGGCACCGAACAGATTAGTTGGGGCCATCTAACTCATCAAGTACGACTAGTCAAGTAGTGTGGCTAGTATTATACAAGATCTACCAAGAACCATTTACTTTCAAACAATCACTACCTCAATCATGGACCATTTTCCTTATTCCATGTGCTCCATCAATGCATCATCTTTCTTCACAACTTGCAATAGATTTTGCATATACTATGTTTGTACCTCAACGTACCATGAAGTGATTTTCTAGTAATACTAGACTACTAATATACTCCCTCCTCTCTCAATACTCAAGTTCCCGTAAATTCAGTACTAGACTAAATAAATAAGAAAAATAATTTATATATAAAAGATAGGTAGATGGATAAACGTATTATGGAGTGTGAATAAACTATAAGTATGTGAGATATTGGATAATAATCCTTGACGTTGACTTTTAATGGCGGAAGGTTTAAAAGTTAAGGCTCTGTTTTCTTCGTCTGAACATAACAGATTAGATTTGAACTGAACTTAATTTATTTGTAGTATAAAAACAACTAAACAGAATTGAACTGAATGAATCTGAACTGAACTAAAATCAATGAGTTTTAAGATGAAGATAACATAGACTTAGTGGTTGTTTGGTATAGAGTTAAAAAGTGTGAGTTAAGAAAAAAATTAGTTGATGCATAATAACTGAGTTAAATGTGAGTTATAGGAAATTGTGTTTTACATAAAGTTAAAATCGTATGCATTTATAAAACATGTAAGAAAATGGATTTGAATCGGTTTTTTTTCTTCTTTAGTACTACAATAGATTGAGACAATGCCACTTATACACTAGAACAACGTTGACTAATTTCAGTACACTACAACAACATATATGGAATTTCAGTACCCCGTTCAATTTTCCGATCAATTTGATGACGTGTCAGTCGGAATACCAATTTTCCTGTCAAATACTGTATATTGACCGTATATCTGCCTATTTTAACAAAAAAAATGTATTCTAGGTGTCACTCTTTCGTTACATCTAGGTGTATATTCATAAAAAAAAATTATAAAACAAATTGTAAAATTCCAAATAAATTATAAAAATTATTTCCATTTAATACAAAAAAATTAAAAATTAAAGTACGAGTTGCAGCAAATTAAAGTACGGGTGGCTTCCTACCATCTACTTACTATTTTATTTCCATTTAATAAAAATAATTAAAAAATAAAATGAAATAAAAATTGATTTTTTTTTTCCGTTGCTTCCATGGCAGGTTGCTCCGACGCTGGAGCTTCACGTGTATTTCGGGATTTTTTTAAAAAGTTAAACGTTTTCTTTTTTGGAAATCCACTTATTAAGTTTTTAAGGAGTGTTTGGCTAGCAATTAAAACTAAGAAAACGTGGTTAAATACACCTACATTTTTACTTAAATCAAGGTTTTAACTCTATAATAATCACTATATTTCACACTTTATTTATTCTCTCTCTTACCTTTTCTATTTTTTCTCTTACTTTTTACCATTTACTTACTATTTTATTTCATTTCATTTCCTTAAACTTCAGACATAACTAAATAGTAAACCTTGTAAAAGATCATAGGGATAGTACTATTTATCTAACTTGAAACCTCAATTCAAGTGGAGCTTGAAATTGAGTCCAAGCACTAGGGCTATAATCTTATAAACTAGAAAATAGGCTTGATAAATAAAAGTGTTTTGTAAATAAATTAGCTGATAAGCTAGTTGATTTGTTAAATATGGTATTAAAAACAAATCAGCTAGCTTATTTTTCTGATAAAACTCGACAAACTTATTGGATCGGTAAACTTATCATTCTGGATTAGGCGTTCACGTAACAGGCTTATTACAAAAATAAGTTCAGCGAGTTGATAAGCTAACTGATAAGTTTGTGCTAAACAGAGCCTTACAATGCAGGATAAAAACAAGTTTAACAACTCCGTCTCTTGAATTTGAACAATTTTTCCCTATTAATTCAATATCCTTTTTGGGTGGTCAACATATTCGAAACTCTTGCAAATCAGCTTGCGAATATATGATTTAGTTCCATGATTAAGGCTGCTTTTTCTTAAACTCATTCCGATTCGATTCGATTCTGCTTGGTTATATTTTATCTTATAATTCGATTCGATTCGATTCGAAAGAAAAGCCTAACTAATAATAAAAATTTGTTTTCAAATAAATGTCCCCCAATATACATTAAATTCCTACATTTTTATATACTCTTCCAACTGATTTATTGTGATTATTATATTGGTGGTAGTGGTGATGAGACAAAGTTGGGTTTTGGTATCCTCGATAATTGGCGCATATATATATATATATATATATATATATATATATATATATATATATATATATATATATATATATATATATATATATATATATACATAGAGTCCAATAAGCATATCTTGCGTTGGTACGGAAATGGGATCGCCTCATATCGACTAAAATTTTGGAATATAGTAGAGATTTTTTTCTAGGAGTGAATGGAAACTATCAAGGCCCGGCATATTCAGGTCCAATACGTTGTTGTATTCCTGCAGATATTTCTCTTTCTAACCAAAAAATTACTAGTACACCTAGTGTGATTCCTAATACAAGAGTCAAAATAGGGATAAGTGTCCATAGTATCCCATAGACTTCTGTTAAGGATTCAAATCATATATATATATATATATATATGTATGGGGCAAGGTACCAAGCCAAAAAACATACAAACATACAAGTTCCATCGGTTTCATACAACTCTCTTGCTAGCTTGTAAATTGGATATCAAGTGTAATATCAACCATCAACTTTACATATTCACATGGTCTAATAAGAACCACGACACGACAATGTCTATCTAGGGACCCATTTTATGTCCAAAAATATCCCTTTTCGTCAAGTAAAAATGTCCCTTTTCGTTAAAATGGTGCCAATTTAATATCACGAGTCCACATATATTAATTTGGACAAATACATTTGTCTAGCTACTTCATGATAGATATCATGCATGTCTTCAACCTTGGTTTAAACATACATATACCATACTTATACTTTAATTTGGTGTAGGGAGAATAACCGACTCCACAGAGGAATACTCTCAACTAGATCTCAACAAGTAAAACCGATTGAGTTAGGGATTTATCGCTTGACCCATTTAGAAGTCGAGCTGGTTTAAGCGTTTAGAAACAATATATTGTATGGTTGACATTTAGAAGTAGCAGCTTAAGACTCTTGGTGCTCGCTTCCTAACTAATTAATATATATTCATTTGTCATCGTGTCTTGTCTTGTATAAACCAAGTAATGGTGTGAATTGTGAAACAGATATTTTCATAAATTCTCACATACACACACTCTCATGCTCTTGGGTTCACAAAATACTTCATTGAAATGACCAATTCAATTTTGGTTTGTTTTATTATAATTAGTTGAGGGCTATACCTATAATATAATAATAAATATTAATATACTACTCCAAAGTGTATATAATAACATGACCAAGTTCCTAAGCAAATATGTCGTATTTGAATTGCACATATTAAGCGGTGTGTCTTGTCTCAGACAATATATTTCATCACATCGTATTTATAAGTTCTTGCCTGCTGCAACTACATTTATATCCATTCAAACTGCTCTTATAGATGCCTCAAATTGATTTTGACCTATTCTGGTAAAATACTAATGGTAAATAATAGAAAAATTCATTATTAAATAAGGTGAAGTGTCAATTTCTTAAGTATAATTGATAGTATTGTATTTCCACATGTTAAGGAAATCATGACTTGACTTTATTTTTCCCGGTTGCATGAGTTTCCAAATTTATATATGTAATAGTGTAACGATTAACCTCTGCAAATCGATCAATGATCTCCAATCGACTATGAACACGAAACCAAACAATCGCACAATAACCAACAATCGAACAAACAACACAATGATTTACGCGATTTGGTTTTCACCTACATCCACGGAGATTGCCAGATTTCCACTATCACAAGAAAAAAAAGAGTACAAGGAGAATCCGCAAGAGTTTCAAGCTCTCAAACAACTCTGCTTCGCCTAACTGCTACTTCTCAGAAATCAGAGAAGAATTGTTCTACAAGAAACGAATTACACTGATGATGAATGAATGAATATAAAAAGAGCTAAACAGTTTCAAAACGTTTTTATACTCCAATTGATCTTCAACCGCTCCAATTTGACGAAGAAACAAACTCTGCAAGTTAGTTATGACGATAACTAACTTTCCTTCTCCAAGTCACCAGAGCCAATAGGAATACACGTCAGCACACCTTGTCATCACCTGTTGTGTTATATGTGTCTTCTCCAGTGTCTCCTCAACACCAAGCACAACACATCAAGTGAATCGGTAACACCCGTCTTCTAGCTCTTCTTCATTATCCAGTGTTGTCATAACACCAACCTTTCTTCAGTAGATATCAAGCTAACCAACTCACAATTCTCCACCTTAGCTTTATATCTGACACTCTCAGTATCCCTAGAGTTAGGATACAACCCTTCCCTCCATCAACTTAATAGATTTAAGATAAGATCTGAACTTCATTACAGAAATTGAGTTAGTAAATCCATCTGCAGGATTAACATCTGTGTTGATCTTCTCAATACTGATAGTCCCCTTCTCAACTTCATCTCTAATAAAATGAAATCTGATATCAATATGTTTAGACATGTCATGATAAGCCTGATGCTTTGACAAATGAATAGCACTCTGACTATCACAGTTGATAATAACTGGTGTCTGCATCACACCAAATTGACTAATTATTCCCTTTAGCCAAATAGCTTCCTTCACAGCTTCAGTCATAGCCATAAATTCTGCCTCTGTTGTTGATAAAGCAACCACAGGCTGATGAGTAGACTTCCAACTCACAGTTGTACCATAAAGTGTGAATACATATCATGTTAAGGATTTCCTTGTATCCAGATTTGCAGCATAATCTGAGTCTACATAGCCCACAAGTGAATCCATCCCTGACTGGTGTTGCTCAAACACCAAACCCAGTCTTATAGATCCCCCAATATACCTGAGTAGCCATTTTACAGCTTCCCAATGATCCTTGCCTTGATTATCCATATACCTACTAACTGAGCTCATTGCATGAGCCAAATCTGGTCTGCAACAAACCATTGAGTACATGATAGACCCCACTGCACTAGCATAAGGAATATTCTCCATGCTCTTCTTCTCTTCATCAGTTGTAGGACAAGATCTACAAGATAGCTTGAACTGAGTTCCTAAAGGTGTTGAAGCATGCTTGGATTGATGCATATTAAAACTCTTCAATACCTTCTCCAAGTATGCACTCTGATTCAGAACAATCTTTCCATCACCTCCATGAATAATATCAATTCCCAGTATTCTCTTAGCTATTCCAAGATCTTTCATCTCAAATTTTGACTTTAAAAGATTCTCCACATGTGTTATACCTTCCATATGCTTGCTGGCTATAAGCATATCATCCACATAAATGAGCAGATATGTCATATTCTCAATGTTATCACCATTGAAATATACACAGGTGTCATAGTCACACCTTCTGAAATCATGACTGAACATAAACTTATCAAACCTCCTGTACCATTGCCTTGGGCTTTGTTTGAGACCATAGAGGGATCTCAATAACAAACAAGCTTTGTTTTCTCTGTCAGTTGTTTCCACTCCTTCTGGTATCCTCATGTATATCTCCTCATCCAATTTTCCATGTAGAAAGGCAGTAGTAACATCCATCTGATGTAAATTCAACTTGTACTGAGCTATCATAGCAACCAATATTCTTATTGAGTTATGCTTATCAACTGGTGTGAAGATTTCATTGTAGTCTATGCCCTCTCTTTGTGTGAAGCCTCTAGCCACCAACCTGGCTTTGTATCTAACCTTTTCTTCACCTTCAGCTCCAAATTTCTTCTTGAAAATCCATTTGCAGCTAACCAACTTCTTTCCTTTTGGTATTGCTACAATATCCCATGTATGATTCTTTTCATGAGACAGAAGTTCTTGTTGTATAACTATGCACCAATTATCCTTTTCTGAGCAACTTATAGCTCTCTGATAAGTATCAGGATCATAGAAGTCATTCTCTTCAGCAACATTTAGAACAAAATACACCATGTTTGGATCAGCTATTGAAGTTCTGATTCTTGGTGCTCTATCCCTTGTAAGTTGATAATCTCTGACATCAGCTGGATTAACAACTTCAATACATGTTCTTCTTCTAATCTCAGGTCTCTCCACCTGATTAGATAATTCATGTTCATCCTAAATTTGTTGATCTGCATTTTCAGGAGATGCTCTGTTTGGTGTTGGCATAACACCAGGATCTGTGTGATGTAAGTTTGGTGTCGTATCACAACAGCTTCTGTATGCTCCCTGTCATGTGTTGTAGCCACACCATTTTCAATAGGCTCCACTTCACTGTGTGTTCTTATAACACTGTCAGCTGTCTTTAGTAGTGGCATTACATCTTCATGAAAAGTTACATCTCTACTAATAATGCATTTTCTCATTCCTGGTTCCAAGCACCATAGTTTGTATCCTTTCACTCATTTAGGATATCCCAGAAATAAACATTTTAAAGCTCTAGCTTCCAGCTTATCTTGCTTGACATGAGCATAAGCTAATCATCCAAAACCTTTAAGATATGAGTAGTCTGAATGAGTGCCCTTCCATACTTCTTTTGGTGTTCTGAACCTAATAGCTGATGAGGGACAAAGATTTATTAAGTGAACTGCAGTAGTCACTGCTCACCCCAAAAACTCTTTGATAAATCAGCTCCAAGAAGCATACATCTCACTCTCTCCAGGATAGTTCTATTCATCCTCTCTACTACACCATTCTATTGAGGATTCCTAGGAACTGACTTGTGTCTTATGATACCCTTCATCTTACAAAAATCCTCAAACTCATTTGATAAGAACTCCAAACCATTATCAGTTTTGATCACCTTAAGTTTCTTATCAGTTTGATTCTCCATTTCTGTGAGCCACTCCTTGAATCTGCTAAATGTCACATCCTTTGACCTCAATATGAACACCCATATTTTTCTGGACAGATCATCAATGATAGATAGAAAATATCTACCACCATTTCTGGTAGCAGTCCTGGCAGGTCCCCACAAATCTGCATGGATATACTCAAGTGTATTCTGAGTAGTGTGTTTACCAACTCCATAGCTATTCTTCTTAGCTTTCCCTAACACACATAACTCACAAAACCCCAACTTATGTATCTTATCACCACATAATAGGTCCTTCTTTGATAATTCCATGAGCCATTTCTCTCCAACATGACCTAGCCTTCTGTGCCACAGGATGGTGTTGTCAGAACACTGCCTGGTGTTGTTATCACACTGAACACTGGATACTTCACCAGTTACAGTCTTACCCTGTAGATAGTATAGCTCTCTTCTTTTCAAGGTTTACATTCAGGCCCGGCCTTGAGCATGCGCGGGTAGCCCGCCCGCTCAGGGCCCCCTATTTTGAAGGGCCCCCATTTTAAATTTGAGATTATGTATATATCCATTTCCATACAATAATTAAGCATTAACATCTATGTCTCCAAGTGGTTAAGTCTATATCTACTTTACAAAAGGTCTTGGGTTCAATTCATGAAGGTGTAAATATATTTATTTTATTTATCTTGAATATTTTTTCTTTCATTATATTATTTTTAGGGCCCCAATTAAAATTTTGCACAGGGCCACCTAAATCCCCGGGCCGGCCCTGTTTACATTACCACCTTATCACCCCTCATCACCTTAAGCACACCTTGTGAGGATGAGTACTTGTACCCTTTAGTATCCATCATACATAAAGATATCAAGTTCCTTCTTAAATGTGGTACATACCACACATTAAGCAGCTCCCTTATCACTCCATCAAACATTTCAATCCTCACTATACCCATACCCTTTATACTACATGGTCTATCATCACCAAGCACCACTGAACCACAGTTCTTATGCTTAAAGGTTGAAACCATTCTCTAATAGGTGTTATATGGAAAGAACATAATGAATCTAAGACCCATTCAGTTTAAATGTTAGAGTGTGAGACTGAAAATACCTCAGTGATAGTAAGAGCTTCTGCAGTGTGATAGGCTTCTGAAGTGCCTGCAATATCTGTGCCATAGCTAGATTGTGGTGTGGTCATCACACCCTTCCCCTTTAGTGTTCTCAAGCTTGGACAATCTTTCTTCAAGTGGCCCTGCTTCTTGCAATAAAAACACTTCCTTGTTTCAGTGCCATCTCTCTTATCACCCATGTCTTTCTTATACTGCGCTTCTTCTGATCTGGATATTGTTTCTTCTTAGGTGGAAACTTCTTCTGATGTCTCACAGTGAGACCTTCACCTTTGATATGAGATTGAGTCCCACTCTCTTGATCTAGCTCCCTTGATCTCAAGGCTGATTCAACAAAATCCATTGATAGAGGTGTATTTCTATCATACACCAAAGTATCTTTAAATGGTGTAAGAGATCGAGGAAGAGAGCTTAATAGAAGAATGGCCTTATCTTCACTCTTCATCCGATTTGTTGCCTCAGTTTCAAGATTGTCCATATCAATGACAATCTTCTTAAATTCATCCAGCTGATTTGAGATGGATTTATCCTCCATCATTCTAAACTAGAATAATCGTTGCTTACCATAAATCTTATTGGCAATGGACTTGACATTGTACAGATTTTCAAGCTTTTCCCATATCTTCTTCGCAGTGTTGAGATCTCCAATTTCTCTAAGTGCATTATCTCCTAGAGATAAAACCAAAGCACTATGAGCTTTCTGCATAATCGTTTTCTTCTCAGCATCTGTAATTGTCGATGGAAAATCCTTGAGAATGGCATCAATGATGCCCTGTTGAACTAGCAACGCCTTCATCTTCACCTTCCACAGTGCAAAGTCACTTCTCTCCGTTAACCTCTCTATGTCGAATCTGGGAGACACCATTGATGAAACTTGCAAAGCTTCCCACAGACGGCGCCAATTGTAACGATTAACCTCTGCAAATCGATCAATGATCTCCAATAGACTATGAACACGAAACCAAACAATCGCACAATAACCAACAATCGAACAAACAACACAACGATTTACATGGTTCGGTTTTCATCTACATCCATGGAGATTGCCAGATTTCCACTATCACAAGAAAGAAACAGATTACAAGGAGAATCCGCAAGAGTTTCAAGCTCTCAAGCTACTCTGCTTCGCCTAACTGCTACTTCTCAGAAATCAGAGAAGAATTGTTCTACAAGAAATGAATTACACTGATGATGAATGAATGAATCTAAGAGCTAAACAGTTTCAAAACGTTTTTATACTCCAATGATCTTCAACCGCTCCAATTTGACGAAGAAACAAACTATGCAAGTTAGTTATGACGATAACTAACTTTCCTTCTCCAAGTCACCAGAGCCAATAGGAATATAACACGTCAGCACACCTTGTCATCACCTGTTGTGTTATCTGTGTCTTCTCCAGTGTCTCCTCAACACCAAGCACAACACATCAAGTGAACCAGTAACACCCGTCTTCCAGCTTTTCTTCATTATCCAGTGTTGTCATAACACCAACCTTTCTTCAGCAGATATCAAGCTAACCAACTCACAAGTAGAAATTGAGGGAATTACCACATTGTGTTAGTCTCTCACCAATAATCTATTGATGAAACCCGGCCAACCGAATGACATTGTTACGCATGGAATGCTATATGGTAGGTTTTTAGGGGCTCCGGAATTCTTGTTTGTATCTTGACTAGAAAACATGCATTCAACCTATAGCTGGATGTAAAATTTAGGGGAAAAATAAATAAAATGATAGTTATGAGTTTTCGCGAAAACTCTTCTAAAAAATAGATTTCACTCTATACGAAATACGAAGACTTTTCTATGATTATTGTATGAGTTGCCTTTCTTCCTACTTAGTACTTATAAGAAATTCTTCGTCAACGAACTATTTCGGAGTTATCATCAAACTTACTGACCAACTTCTTCGACTCGTTCCTTATATTTTTTTTTGAGTGGATCTTGAATCTGTTTATGTCGGCCCCAACCAAAGCTTTTCTTTTATTTTATCTTTCCGTGTCCTAGGGGTCTATAACTGAAGGAAAAGACAAAAACGATGGTGAAATATCTGAAAATAGAAAATATACATACACCATGAACCTCTATACATCCCAAAACTACTGCTACCTTTAGAAAACTATCTCAATAACCAAAGCTGAAATCCTTCCCAACACCATAAGGGATGCTATATGGTTGATAATACCCTAAAATCAACAAATATATTTTCCAGCGCATGTGAAACTTACATGTGTGGACAATTCTAAGGGTTACTTTTATATTATGGATAATAATAATATATGCACCTGCTAGACATGAACACGTGAGATTCATATATAATACTCGCATGAATCATATTCATCTATATTTAGTGGTGCATTGCGCTTGCCCCCTAATATAAAATTTACCTTTTTTCTTTTTTGATTGCTCAAGAGCTTGTTTATTTACTTCAAGGTTGTTACAAATGTATGAAAAACTGCCACGTCTTATTAGTATGAGTTGACGATCTCAATTCATTTGTAGAATATTTGGCATACAACTTAAAGTCGATTAAGGTTGAGTTGTACATTGAGTTGTGTTTGTCATACAACTAAAAACATATGTTAAGTCACTCCACTCACATAAAATCGAGTTACTATTCATGGCCTAATCTACGGTCCGACTACATTTGTAATGGCTTAACATACACCCATCTCAGTTGTATTCATTGACAACCGTTCATTGAACTTGTAATTTTTACAATGGCAGATTTTGTAAATTTAACTAGATAAAAAGGATTGTAATGTTCAATACTTAACTTTTAAATTAATATTATTTATAAATAAAATATCAAAACTAAATAACAAATTAATATTTATCAGTCATCGTGTCTTCAATAAAAATTTCTATCTTCAAGAACCCTAATTATTAATTCATCCAAAAATACTTTGAATTGATAACCACGGACGCCATCTTGATGGCCGTAGATTATAATATCACCTAGCCTTGTTCTTTTATCAGTGAATCACTTCCGATCAGAAGCAAATAAGAATAGTAAGGACAGGAAAAAGCAAAAGAACGTTTCATCATCTCCTAATTGATCAGGATAGAATTAGGATCAGAATTGAATCAAATTTGATGGAACAATGGAATGAAATTGGGTAGATGAATAAATTAAGGTTCTTAAAGATAAATTTGGGAAGAACTAGTTAGAAAATAAACGTAATTATAATAATGGAAGATGCATATAATTCAAATTAATTTTAAATTATTGAATTTACAATTATAACATTACAATCCTATTTGTATAGTCAAATTTATAAAATTTGTCATTGTAAAATGTACAAGTCTCATATACGGTTATGATCAATTACAGCTTTAAAATAATATTTTTACAAACGATCTAACGGTTGTAAATAAATACAACTGAGATGGGTGTATGTTAATCCGTAAAAATAGAATCGGACCTTAGAAGCGCCCTACTATTCATTTGTTAAAGGTTTGTTAAAATCCAATATATTAAATTCGTAGTCTAAGTCTCGCGTGGCAACTTTTTGCAGTTGGACATTAGTACGTTCTTCTTGTTGGCACAAAACTTTCATATAGTACTAATGGAAAAGTTCCTATGCCATTCAAAATTGAGTGTAAAACATAACACATGCGCATTGTTTCATGTTGTTTTCATACCGACAATTATTAGCTAGACTATAATTATTCAGTTAATTTTCCATATTTATAAGAAAAATCATTTTCAAGAAATTCGCAAGTAATAGGTGGTGGATTAAACAATTTATAGTGTCATAGAATAGATATAGACGCGGTCGAGCTTAAGTTTCCGTTCGATACTGTTATTTGCCAAGTGTTTTAATGCAAGGGACAGTTTGCAAATTTGACATAATCTAGGGTGGTTTGTGCAATTGATTTTTTCGTTGCGCCTAGGATTCTTTTGTGCAGTGGCATTTGGTACAGTAGCGTACAGTTACGGAATTCCACACGAACTAGTGGCTTGGTCTAAAGCCGATGATGGGTGCTGCACGTGAATCTAATGCATTGCCTGCACCATTGCATCATTCTCCTCTATTTGACCAAAATACCCCCATTCTTGTTATCAACAAGCGCTTTCGAAAGTTCAGATGATAAATCTCCACAGAGAGTCTCCGTACCATATTATATTTTCACTTGACCCCCTAAAGAAGTAGAAACCGGTCACGGGTGTGGCAGCGTATTGCAGTAGAGTGTGACACTGATCAGATGAATTTTTCAGATTTCCCAGGACAATGCTTGATATGAGAGCAATTGTTGTTCACAAATGAAGTTGAATAATTGAATCAAGAAATAGGCTAGTGGTTAGTCCAAGGTTACTATGAGTTATGAGTAAATGGTCGTCCTTCTAATTCTGTTTTTTTGTCAACAAACTTAGGTGTGATTTGTCAGCTTACCTAATTAAATGAACTACTGTCAAGTGGGGTTACTACTCACTACTACTACTACTACGTATTTTTATTGATATTATTACTGGCCGTACTGTGTTTTGGGTGTGTGCATCTTGCAATTTCAACTTTGACTCGATATATTTATTTATTTATTTATATACTATATGTTCCAAGTTCGAATAATTTGACCTCTTTGGACTATCAACTTTATGCTTAATTATTTAATTTAAACTGAATTTGATATGATAATGGTCATACAGTCCAGGGGATGAATTGAATCTTTGTCCGGAACTGCATTTTTTTATCGATTGATACTCTAATGTTGCAGTGATTCTCTGATCATTTGTGCTAATCTAAAAACCATGCGATTTCATTAGACTACTCTATGTAACTACATATTTTCTTCCAAGAGGTGCCGCGAGGATTACTTTAACATTAATTAGTCTAACACAACTATGAATGTTTTTTTTTAGTACTGTATTTAGCTATTACATTGAGCAGCCACGATGGACATTGTCCCAATTATAATGAAAACAGCTTAGTACTATCTTCCAAAAAAAGTTCTTTTACTAGCTTCCTTAGCTAGATAGTCTGCAAGAGTGTTCTCCTCCTGATATACAAAATGAACTGTTGCATTTGTCAGTTGGCCCAAGTGTAATGTAGCTGCAACCTTCCTGTTTAGACAAGAAAGGAGAAATTTTGAGTCCGTTTGTATTCCAATTGAATTAATATGCTTGTTTACCTAGGCTAAGTCCCTTTTGTAGAGCTATTATTTCAGCCGTATTATGATATGTGTTGTCTATGAATGTTGCACTGGCTTTTATAAATTCACCCTTCTGATTTTTTATAAAGAATCCTGCTCCTGCATGCCTGCATGCCCATTATCTTGACAAGAGCCGTCTATATTCATAGTGTGCAGGTGTTTTGATGGTTTCCACTTGCAAATATGAGGCTTTGTTTGTGGTAACTGTTGGTTTGGGATTAGAGTTTTGTTTTCTTGTTTGAGGTTTAAAAGTTGCAAATGAAATTTGGTTGCCTTTATTTCTTCATTTCTGAAAATTTTGTTCTTTCGATGTTTCCAAATCATCCAACAAGTCATAATTGTTTTTGGTTGTTGATCTGAATTTTGAGGTAATTGGAAAAGTATAATTGTAAACCAGAAGTTTTGGGGTAATTGGTTGTAAGTCCATCTATAGATTTATTTTAAAGCCGGACATTGAAAAAATAAATGATGTATTGTTTCTGAATTTGTTTTGCACAGAGAACAAATCTCGGAAGGTATGATTTTTTGTTTATATAATCTTGCTGTTGTTGGTAATCTATCATAAATGGCTATCCAACGGAAAATTTTTATTCTGGGTTGGAGGTGTAAATTTCATATTTTCTTCGATGGCCACGTTGGTTGACTCGTCTGTGATGTTATTTGTTGTAAAAAATTGCTGGTCAGTTTTACTGAAAACTTTCCCATTATAGAATGGCCCCAAGTAAATGATTGTGGATGTTGTCTTGGTATTCCAAAAATTGTTACACTCCATGGAACATCAAGACAAGAACACAAAAGGAAGGAAAAAAAAAAAAAAAGAAGAAAGGGACAACTACAATAATAGCAAGTTACACTCCATTCTTTTGTGAGGAGATTAAGCATGGCCTTCAAATCTCTTTTCATTCTCTCGATCATGACTATCTGATGATCAATGCTAGAAATTTATATTCAAGCACCCCCACGAGGTACGCAAATCGTAGTTGAAGTAGAGGCTATAGTCTTGTGACTTTGTTTTGTCCCTACACCAAGAATTTGACCAGTGTTGACTGAGTGGTTTAACTCTTCACTTGTGAAAATTCTATGTTTATATGTCTTGTATCTTATTGTTTAATCTTTATTAAAGACTACAAAAGAAACAAGAGATCAAGAGGAAGCTGCAAAGCTTGCCTCAGAGACTGAAAAGGAGGTTCCCACAACCTCAGTACCAAAGGAAACTGAGCATGTGCAACAGGTGAACTTAGTTTTCTAAGGCACACACTTTTCAGATATCTGCTAAAATCACATAGTATCTAACTCTATGTTTGTTTCTTAAAGGCCACAACTGATAAGAGAAGTGGTGAGGCTAAAAAGCCTAAGTCACCATAGAACCAACCAGAGACTCATCAAGTCTCTGACGAACATGCTTCTGAGCCTTCTGTTGAGAAGGTAGTTAACTTAGATATCTGCAATGTTCAAATTATTCTCTGATCATTTCTCTAAGTAATTAACACTTTCTACTCACAAGTTCCAACAGAAGTAGAAGTTGTTGAGGAAGAGACCACCAAGTCCCCTCAAGCAATGGAAATCGATGAGGCCACCAAGCCTACATCACCAGAAAGACTGCCAGAAACTGGACAAGTTTACGTTGAACATATATCTGAAACTCCTACTGTGGAGGTATCTATATACTCAGATACCTAATGTTCATAGCTTATTTCTGTAAAATTCTCCAAGTGTTAATCACTTTTTAATTCTCAGGTTCCGAAAAAAATGGAAGTTGTTGAGGACCAGACTCCCAAGTCTCCTCCTCACACAAAGATATCTAAGGGTCCTTCCACCTTAAAAGTTCAACTATCTGAGCCTGTTGTTGTGACACAGGTAACTTAGAAACCTGACATACTTTTGACTCAGATATCTGACCAAGTTTTGATACTTAATCAAAATTCCATTGTCTTTCAGGCTCAAATTGAGGGTACTTCACAGCAAACTACAAGGGTAGTTACATCTGATGACGATCTACTACAGTTGTTCAAGGATCGTGCACTTCCAGAACATCTCTCTGCCTTTAAACGATGGCAAAAGTCGAGAAGGATGGATCTGATGGCACTTGCACAAATTCTGAATGATCCTATCAAAAGGAAGAAAGCTGAACAACTTGAAAGCTAAATTCATGCGTTGCTTCCTACTGAAAAGTACGATCATGCAACCTTGATGAACTTTTTGTTCAAAGATGTAGTCGCAGAAACCCTCATAGAGGACTTTCAGAAGGCAGATAGAAACACAAGGATCCAGCTCGCTTCTAACCCCACTCTGCCACAGAGAATTCGTTCAGCACCTGTTGAACAAGAGGAAGTGGGAAGCAAGCCCGTGGCAATCAAAGAAGTGATAGATCTGATATCTGACGAGGAGACGTGTGAAAATAACATAGAAAAACCCAAGTCTCCTCCTAAGTCTTCTGATAAGAAGGATGATGATGACGATGCACCCTCACCTGGTGCAGGAGGAATCTCTGGAAGAAATGTTGCCTCAGCTGCTAAAAAGCAAACTGAGAAGAAAAATTCTCCTCCTCCATCTCCTCAGAAATCGTCTAACCCTCCTCCAACAAAACAACATAATGAAGAATTTGGACAATTGATGATGACACCGCTCAGAAACTTCAAGAAGCTGAGCAAAGGGTGGCCCAACTTAAATAAATGTTGGAAGAAGAAGAACACTTGTGCCTTGAGTTGGAAACCAAGGGTGTTGAGAAGGAAGCCAATTTGAAAAAGATTGAAGAGTTGTCTCGCAAGGAGGAAGAAGCCCTTGTTGAGCAGAAACAACTACAACTTGATGCGCAGACACTTTTCGAAGAAATGTATGCTGAAGAAGCTGCTGACATCAATAAGAAGAATGTTGAGATAGCATTTGCCCCTCTTCTTTTGGAAAATTGAAAAAACCCATGTCTGAAATGGTTGCTGGTCTAGGCAATGAAGACACATGGGAGGATGATGAAGACGAAGAGGAAGAGGAAGAAGTAAATAAAGAGGAGCATGAGGTTGCTGACCTAACCAGTTATCCTGTTCAGGATAATCAAACTATTGGGTCACATCTCAAGAGGAATATCCTGGCTCCCACCATCTTTCCAAAGGTTCCTAATGTGCATACATCTGACTTTGAGAATAGATCAAATATTATGCTCAAACTCATAAAGGAACTGAAAAAATCAAGACAAGGAGGTTACCGAATCTGTACCATCAGATTTCACCAAGTTTGCTGATCTCATATCGAAAAGAACCTCTTCACTGGTTCTGAAGCATAGAGATCTTGGGATGGTAAAGGATTTGGATAGCAAATCTATGCAGGCGGCAAATGATACTGCTCAACTGGCATCAACTCAGATACAATCAGTGGTTGCTGAAGTTTCCAAACTGACAAACAAGGAAACTAGAATTGAGAAGCAAAATGAAGATCTCAAAAAGGAGATGCAGCAACTCACTGAAGCATACATAAAACTTCAAAAGAATTTTGACACTCTGTCAGATTCTTATGCCAGCCTCTTGAACCGTTTTGATCAGTCTCCAATGACTAAGGGGGAAGGAAGTACAAAGAGAGTACAAGGAAAGGGCAAAGGAAAGATGTACCCTGAAGAAGCCCAGACCAAAACCCCAAGTCAAGAGCTACAGATGGTGACTACTAGATCAAGAGCAAAGACCCAGATACCTCCAACAGCTTCCAAGAGCTCAAGGAGAAGAAGACAAGACAGAGACTCAGAAGAAGAAGAAGAAGAAGAAGAAGAAGAAGAAGAAGAAGGAGAGATCTTTGAAAAGAGAAGGAAAACAGGACAAGAAAGCTGCAGAGATCTTATGGTCATAAATCAAGAAAATGATGATGATGATGATGATGATGATGATGATGACAAAAATTCTCTTATCAAGAACAAGAATCTGAGCAGAATGTCTGGACCCATTGCTGTAATACTAATAGCAGCAAGGACACCTTATGAAAACACCAAGTCAATTCAGTAAGGTACCCCATCTGAAGACCCCGCTCTGAAACGTCTGAACTCCAAACAAGAGAGGAAGAGAGAGAGAGGGACATCAAGTTTGGTAGACTACCACCACCAAAGCCTGAAGATGCTCAAATTGAGTATGTAAAGGTTGATGATATTAATCCCTCTGTTTGGCAGTGTATTCATCAGAAGAATGGTCACTGGATACTAAAGTTGAAGAATCTTCTAGTCAATGAAGGAGGACTACCAGAACCCATCTTCACATAGATGATGGCATGGAGAAAAGGTAGACAAGATCTACTATCTAGAGATAGAGTCAAGAAATGGCTAGACTTTGAAATACAAGTCAGACAGGAAGCCAGAAAGAAAAACCTATCTGAAGAATGCCCTTATCACAGACCAGAAGATGTGCACACAGTTATTGATGATTTTGGGTCAAGACCTAGACTGCAAGTCGAACCTTATGAGTCATTCTACTTGACTAAGGATCAATACTTGGGAGACGTGAAATATCTGAAGGAGATATATTGTCATTACAAGCCCACTGAAGAGCAGCTAGTACATGTCTGAAAATGGGGCAAGTACCTTTGGATCAAGAGCATGATCAAGAACCTACCCACCAACAAATCTTACAAGGAGATTGCTATGTCAACAAGGAATGCAGAAATGAAAGTCAGGACTTACATCCTTGAATATTCTGAAGACTGCAAAAGATTTGGTGATAGGGTTTATCAAAGCTGAAGATGAAGACTTGAAAACCAACTAGTAGGATGTTCACTTGGAACTTCCTTTTGTCCTATTTAGTTGTGTATTTTTTATTTTTGCTGAATGTAATTTAAAGTTTATTCTTGTAAAAGTTATATGTGCTATCACTTGTAATTTATCCGATGAACCTACTCTCAGATACCTATTCTAATGAAAATATGACTTGTTAGCAAAGATCACACCTTGTGATTTGGTTGATGTTTACTTTCTGCACTTAAATAAAAACAAATGAAAGATCATAAGAAATGTTGAAGTGTTGGATTGTTTCCTTATCCAGTTCATGTTAGGTTGTAAAGATAGTCATAAGTGACTGATCAAAAAGGGGAAAATTTGTTAGGAAAATTTGTTTAGATTTTGATCAGTAAACTATAATGACTTATTTTAGCTCAGAAAGGTAACTAGTACTCTTAGTTCACTTGAACATTGTAAAAGAGGAAACTTACTGAGTATGTTAGTCTAGCAAATCTTGTATAGGATGTTAGTCTTTGAATGTAATTTTTATATCTTTAAAGAAGACCAAGAAGGAAGCATCCAGCAGAAGTGTTGAGGGTAAAAGTCCCCCAACCACTTAATGAATTTTCCTTGCTTTCCTTCACGCTAAGTACCTAGACCACCTTTGAGTAAGAACCACCTTGCTTGTAAAAACCAAAGAGTAAGAGCCCGTAAGAACCGTCGTACTGATAAGAGGCGACGCGTAAGGACCTGCACAAATAGCTTGGAGAGGGGGGGGGGGGGTTAGGACCAAAGACCAGGTTTGCTAAGTGTCAAACCGGTCCGAGACTATATATAGATTTCTCCCCAATTGGGAGGGTTCCACCAGATCGTGCCAAGTGTAAGGCCTGGATTGAGCCACCAAGGCTTCAATAGGCCCATGGCCCATTAATGACACTTGCCCCATTCCACTTTGGGCTTTCAGGGGTAGTTTAGTCATCAATGTGAGAGTTTTAGAGGCTTTGATACAGTCTGCTGTGGGTCAAGGTCCGAAGAGGTTGGTCCGGACGTTTGGTTCTGACCGTATTGGGTTGTCTAGGGACTCCCATAAATTTGTCCGACTCCTCCGATTCGGACCTTATTGCCCAGACCTCCTTACTCTCTAGTGCCAGTTTACTTGGTTGCTTGTGAGATTGTCATGTTGGATCCGGATCGTCGTCCGGATCGGACCCCATGTTTACGGACCACTGGAGGGGTCGGACCTACTACCGTTCAAGTCCTTTCTGTCCTTCTCCTTTAGGATGGGTCGGACCCGAGGGGCCTAGGGTCGGATTATGGTGTCTCGGATCCTCAGACAACTTGGGACGCCTTGGAATTCATTCCAAAGGCGCCTATGACGGATTGGACATAATTTCGTATCAACATATGTCCCCCTAGTTTCCAAGTATCTTAGTAAAAGATAGTTGTGGAACTATAGTGGAAAGTAGAGGATAGTTTGTTTCTCGGTCCAATCTGCCCCTCGTAATCAGAAAAAAGGTGTAATACATGCTTCTTGTTGTCCTTAATCTTGATCTCTCTCTCTCTCTCTCTCCCCCCCCCCCCCCTTCTTTCTTTTGTTGCAGTCCGAGGAAGTAGACTCGGGGTGCAACAAAATTAAAGAAAGAAGGGGTATTTTTAAGCGAGATCAAGTGGACAGAGAACGTCAGAGGTGTACCTCCTTGTTGGTGAAGGGATGATCCGAACGGACGAGAGTCTGTGTGATGATGAGGTAAATCATCCTTCCTTGTAAAAAAGGGAGGGTTTTATCAACCGTGTCGGGATGGTCCGGAGAGGGACATCCGAACGGATGAGGGTCCGTGTGATGGTGAGGCAAATCATCCTTGCCTGTAAAAAGGACACGGATCTGAGGTGGAAGATAAATTGGCCATCCGAGGGTGTAGTAATGTCCTCTTCCCGAGCATGGTGAAGTTGGTTGTATGTTTTTGTCATCGTAAGGTAAATATTTTGTACCAATGTGTCATTTCACTTGGTATTATTGTACTATGCCGTTGGATAAATTTCGATCTATGATTGAGATTTATTCCCGAAAAATGGTGACGGTTGGGCTTCCCGATTTAACCCTCTATAAATGGGGGTTTCACCAATTGTCATTTTTGCATTCTAGAGAGAAGATTTTCAAGTTTTTCAGTTCATCCGAAGCAAGTGCAAGCAATCTGAAGCGAGCGAAGAGAAGTCCGTAGCGAGTTATCCAAAGTTAGCTGCCTTCAATCCAACCATCCGAGTACAAGTAAGTTGTTCTCTTGAATGGTTGTCAAATGTCCTTGTGCTTGTTATTTCGCCACTGTTGATAATATGGTCTGTTCGGATGCATGTTTATGTAACATATTGTATAGTTGGTAATAACCGTAGTGTGTCTCGGATATGTTGAGTAGTCAAGACTAACGCCGATCTGACACCTTACTAACTTCGGACTAACTTCGTCCGGTAGAGTCGTTTTCTATCCTACGAACTTAAAATCTTTTCCTTTGTTAATATACATAAACGACCTCTCGGACTGCCATCTTAAAGCTTACGAAATTGCTTTCTCCTTTTCCTAGGATGTCCGAGAGTGATAGTCAGAACCGATCCGAAGCTGAAGGATATGATATGACTCGGCGTTGTCCCTATCGATGACTCAGGAGATTGATATTGTTGGTGGGGATGATTCAGTAAAGCTGGAGCGTTCTCCTCGTCCGAGCTGGGAAGAGCCCAAGGTAAGATCCTTACTTCGGTTAGTTGTTCCGTGTTCAGGGTCTCCGAAGCATCGGGATTACCTACGAGTCTCTAATGTGCAGGGTGCTGGTGCTGTTCAAGAGACAAGCTTTAGGACCATAGGGGCTCTCCGTCCGCACCGTGCTGGGAAGGAGCCCGAACTCCCGGTAGAGATTCGATCCCTCATTCGCAACCTAGGTTATAATTTTAGGAGTAACCCTAACCGAGTACCGTTCGTTCCGGATCCGCAGGAGCCAAACATCGAGGAGGTGCATGATACCTCCGAGGCACCACCCGAGTTGGGTATGTTCGAAGAAGATGTCGAGGATCGAGTCCAGGTTGTTGTTCCCCTTCGGACGGTGGTAGAACTGAGTTCTTTGTTCGGGGATGATAGAGAAGAGGAGGAGGGTCGGACTGAAGATGTCAGTTCTCAGGAGGAAGAAATGTTGTCCGCCCACATTTTCCGGAGGGAGGCAGCTGGGCAAGCGGGTACGAGTTGCCAACGGACCGAAGAAGAGTTGCCCGAGGGGCTTAAGAAGGGTGAAGACGTGTTCCAGGTGAAATTCCCTCGGTCGAGGGACGATGTAACTCATCCCGATTCGGAGGGTGAGCTAAACGAGGAAAGTACATTGCCCACGTGCCCTTCGATTGTGATGGCCGAGGAGGTGGAGGAACTGCGGAGGAAGTATGAGATTCCAGAGTCCATGGAGATCCTCATTCCGGATGAGTCGCACGCTTTCTACAATCCGCCTCCGGGGTATATGTGCGTGCATGAGATAAGTCTTCACTGTGGATCGCGTTTGCCAGTGGCGTCCGAGTTTTTGGACATTTTGAACAGCATGGGGTTAAGTCCTCACCAGATCATCCCCAACTCGCTCGGAAATCTGATGTGCTTCGGGGTGATGTGTAAATATAAGGGCATCCCGGTCATGTTTGATAACTTTCGGAAGTTATTTAACGTTAGTGTAAGTAATAGGAATACTTCGTTCTATACGCTTGTGTATCGCCAAGAATATACTTTTTTTTGTGGATCCGCTCTCCTCCTTGGGAATAAATTGGTGGAAGAGATACATTTTCGTCCGGCCCATTTTGAAGCAGGGTCAATCCGAATCAGAGAGGACCAAATGGAATTTCGAGAAGAAGTTTTTCCGAGGCAGGCTACCGGACTGGAAACCTCCGGCTCGGAACGTCCCTTTGTGGATGCAAGCTCTCCACCGGAATCATGATCCGGAGAAATATTTCTTCCGATGATTGATATGCCAACCCCTTCCCTATCTAGCCGGTTTTTCGGAGCCAAGTTTTTGTGATGGGAATAAGGATCTCAGTAAGTTCTTTCTCGTTTGGTCACGTAGTCGGTCATCCGAGTCGCTGGTGACTTGCTTCGTTTACAGTTATTGATAAAAAAAATTGTTTACCATGTATAAATTATTGTCCTTCGGATGTGCAGGTTTTTGGTTCGAGTACACCATGTCCACCATGCGGGAGCTGAAGCGGAAGCAAAATGCCGCACAATGCAAGGAGATGGAGGAGGGTACCCGAACCCAAATCATCAAGACGTTCGATGTGCTGCCGATGGAAGAGCCTCGGAATGCTGCCACTTTCCGAGTGGAGGAGACTCGGAGAGCTGCGACGGGCGAGGAGGCCCAGACGATACCTACCCCGGACAAGGGTAAGGTGGCTGGCTCGAAGGGGGCCAATAAACCTCCGAGATCTGTGTTTCGGGACCCACCTGCCAGTGGTTCGAGTGTTGCGGCCGGACAAAAGCATCCATCCGAAGGTTCGATCCCTGCGACCAAGAAGGGCAAAGGGAAATCCAGTGGTGAGTCGGACTTGGAGGTGGAAGTGGCTCGGTTGGCTGCTATTCCGAAGCTGGACCGGATTGCGGAGTTGTCCGCAATTCATCAAAAGGTAAACGTTGATATTTCTGGAAATACATCTTTCCTTTGCTCGGAACTTGTACTAGTTTTGTTTTATCATGTATCGTAGCTTACGGCCGCTATTCGGGCTTGTTCCATGGTGGCGGGTCAGAGGGCCACGATGGAAGAGGATCTGACTAAGGCTGAGGCTGCTCGGGCGGTGGAATCATCCAAGGTGAATTCCTTGTCTGATAGGCTGAAGAAGGCTCTGGCGGCGAAGAAGGAGTCCGAAGCAGAGTCTGCAAAACTGAAGAGTGCTATCATGTCGCTGGAAAAGGACCTCAAAGCTCATCAGGAGGGTGTGGATGAGTATGTCAGCGTTTCCCGGACTTTCAAGGATATGATGCTGAATGAGATGTTGAAGGTCCGGACGTAATCCGTCCAGGACTTCTTGGAGTCGGACGCTTACAAGTTCACGCTCGAGTCCAAGTATGACGGCTAGCTGGCGGGATGGCTTCGCGGCTATTAGGCGACTCGGCATAGGTCGGATCCCGAGCGACCTTGACTTGGAGGCTGAAGGCATTACTGCTTTCAAAGAAGCCAATGGCTCGGACTTCGCTCCGGAAGGTGTCTCGGATGAGAACTTATTGCAATGTGAGTTTGTAGAGCTTGTCTGCGAAGAGACCGAGGACAAGAAGTTCAATCATGGCGGTCCGTACCTTCCCTCCTTTGTGCCACGGGTGTTGTTGTCCAGTGTTTTTGTCCCGTTGGAAGACCATGAGGAGCATAACCGGGATTGGCTGACTCTGCCCGGTCCTGTCAAAGGTTTCTCTCCTGATTTGGATCTGATGGAGCGGTGACCTTCTTTCCTGAAGGAATTAAGAGCCCGAAGGGAGAGAAGGTTGGCGCAGGAGGCCCAAGAGAGAATGGCGTCGGATGCACAAGGGCTACTAAGAAAGAGGCCGCAGGTCCCTCGGGCGCTCAAGCTGGCTCGTCAAGTCGTCAGGGGAGGTGAAGACGGGGTATGCCCCGGAAGTATGTAACTCTGGTCTTCGGACCTAAAAAACTGTTGTTTTGTTATTGCTGCTGTTGTATGGATAATTGTTTGTTTGAATGTGCAATTGATTCGGTATCCACGTCGTTAGTCCGGGCTCGTTGATGGCTCGGATCAACTTCTATCATTGGCTTGTATTACTGCTTTTCCAAATGCGTGCTTCTCAATGTGCGTTGAATTGATATAGATCAGTGACCCAAGTTTCGCTGGCTCGGTTTATTCGGGTAATGGATCCGAGTCCGCGAGACCAATTTTTCCTAGAATAATCCCTCCATTAGTTCTCATGGGTCGGTCGGACAAGGCATATGTCCGAATCGTAGCTCCATGTTAATTGCCCCAAGTAGACATGAATGATTCGGGGTCGTGGCTCCGAATTAGTGAATCCGAGTCCACGGGACCAAATGCTTCCGGAATAATGCAATATTCAATTGGTTGATCTTTGGCTCGGTCGGACAAAGCGTTTGTCCGGGTCTTAGCTCTAAAAAAGGAGACAATCATAGTAGAAAAGTTTAGTGACTTGGTACGGGGGTTATCACGGCCATCTCGGGCTGACGGATCCGAGCGGGCAACAATTTAAAATAATTTACTCAATAAGGTCGGAAATGTGAAGAGACTCTGGGTTGGCCCAATGGCGGCCCAACAGTTGGGCCCAAGTCCAAGCCTAAGCCCATCGCCAACTGTCATATGCCACGTGTCGAGTGGTGATTGGTTCGCCACTTCTATATATACCCCTTGATTGTACGGCTTTTCGTCAGATCATTCCATCCCTTTTATAGTAATAGGTGGTTCGGATCCTGGGGTCCGGATGTCTGACGAGTGGGTTTATTCCACCTTTCTTATGCGTGATCCACCTCTGAGGGTTTTTTCGGTGCTTCGGAAATCCTTTCTGGGTCGGATCATGCTGGGGACGATGAAATCAAGTCACTCAGAATCACTCTCCTTCGGATCTTCGAGCTAATCTTCCTTCTCCGGGGCTGTAGTTCGTACCAACTACTTGAGTTGGTCCGATCGCATCAGTCGCGTTTTGCCAGTTACCGAGGTTTCTTGAGTAACTGGGAAACGCGACCGATGCCGTCGTGTCATCATAAGTTCGGTTCGGAAGGTGAGCTTCCATTTGCTATCTATTCTGCTTTGAAATGCGAAGTTCGTTTCAGGAGCTTCATGGTTCGGATGTCAGAGGTGCTTCTGAAAGTCTACCATATGAGTTCTATAGCTACTGCATCCGGATAGTTCTTAAGGTGGTTTGGTCGCATCAGGCACTTTTTCCAGTAACTGGGGTTCCCGTGAGGGTTTCCTCGAGTTACTGGGAAGAAGTGGCTGATGCTTCTGTGCCGTCATAAGCCCGGTTCGGTGAGTTAACTCCGATCGTTGCCTATTTTGTTTCGGAACGCAGAGGACCGTTATCCAGGAAGGGCTCCCATTTCAGACATCTGTGCTGCCTCGGACGCTTGGCTTCGGAACGGATCTACTCGACTATTCCAGATGTTGTATATGCCGCCTAGAACCGCGTGTTTATATTGTAAAGAACGATGGAGATTATCCTATGTTTTGTGTGACTCGGACGGGTGTATCCGAAGTTTGTAATTTTGTAGTTTGTATTTTTCAAATAATACAAGGTTTTCGGGTGTTTGCACCTTCTTTCTTCGGCTTTGTTATATTACTTCATCCGAACTGGCTGGTATGAGTCTTGTCGAGATTGATTTCTCAAATATTTGCTGAATCAATTGGTTCAGATCTTCGTGAATTGTCCGAGGCAGTGTATTTGTGTGAATATAGCTTTCTTTCCTTGCAAAAAGTTTTATTGATTTGACGGAAATTCAAGTACAACTGGTAGGCTTCGAGGCCGGATAAAGAAAATGACAAAAACTTTGGTAACTGACGTAGTCTAACTTCGAAGTGTTAACCTAAGCATAAAACTTTTGGAGATTCTTAGCATTCCAGGTTCTCTTCAAGGCTCTCCCTTGGTCGTCTTCCAGCTCAAAGCTCCCATTGACTCTGGCTCCAGTAACTTTGTAAGGTCCTTCCCATTTGGGCTTGAGTTTCCCGACATTGCTTAGGATGTCAGATCTTCTGAGGACTAAGTCTCCGACTTGTATGTCTTTGGGAAAGACACGCTTGTTGTAAGCTCGAGCAGTCATGGCTTGGTATCGAAGGATGCTAGCTAGTGCCTCACTCCGTTTGTTCTCAAGGATCTCAAGGTCGTAGATCCTTGTGACTTCATTTTGAGCTGGGTTGTATTGCTGGATCCTTTGGGTTTCCACTACTACTTCCGAGGGGATGACCGCCTCGGATCCGTAGACAAGGGAGAAGGACGTCTCCTGTTTCGGAGTCCGAGTCGTCGTCCTGTGTGCCCAAAGGACCGCGTCGAGATCATCTGCCCAACTGTCTTGGGAGGTCCTCAACCTTTTCTCCAAAATCTTGACGATGGTCTTGTTGGTGGCTTCTACTTGACCATTGGCTTGGGGGTAGCCAACGGAAGTGAAGCGTTGTTCTATTTTGAAGGACTGGAGCCATTCTTTTAGTCTTGTCCCGGAGAACTGAGCCCCGTTGTCCGAGACTAGAACCCTTGGAAGTCCGAAGCGGCAGATGATGTTCTTCCAGATGATTGTCCGTACTCTACTTTCAGTGATGGTTGAAACTGCTTCTGCCTCAACCCACTTGGTAAAATATTCCACCGCCACGATCAGGAACTTCTTCTGATGAGTTCCGCGTGCAAAGGGACCAACTATGTATATGCCCCATTGATCAAATGGGCATACTATGATTGACGGAATCATAGGGTTGGTCGGACGATGTTGTATGTTGGCGTAGTATTGGCAGTCTTCACAGACACGAGCGAAGTTGACAGCATCTGCATCAATGGTAGGCCAATAGTATCCTTGCCTTATGATCTTCTGAGCCAGAGTGCCTCTTCAGGCCCATTTTCTTTTGCCTTTTCCTCTTCCGGGGTATCCTCCGCTTGAGTGAGCATGACGTGACTCACATCTTCCTGTGGACTTTTGGTTCTTTCTTCGGTTCCCTCCGGATAGTCTACCAGGAAGTCGGCAAGGACTTGGGCCTTCTTGGCAGATGGGGCTTGGTACCCGATATCATATTCACTTAGCTCAAGTGCCAACTTGGACAAGCGTCCCGATTGATCCGACTTGCCTAGGATATGTTTGAGTGGTTCATTGGTGAGAACCACAATCCGGTGAGATTTGAAGTAAGGTTTCAGTCGGCGGGCAGTGTAAACTAGCGCGAAGGCGAGCTTCTCGATCTTGACATATCTGGCCTCAGAACTCACAAGGGCCTTGCTCAAGTAGTAGATCGACAAGTGGTCATTTCCTTGTATCCGTACCAATACAGAACTCATAGCTTCATCAGTAGTAGCTAGGTAGAGGTAGAGAGGTTCACCCTCTACTGGTTTAGACAAGAGGGGTGGTGAAAGGAGGTAGTTTTTTAAGTTATCCAAGGCTTCTTCGCACTCCTTTGTCCATTCGAACTTGTCTCCTTTCCTTAGAATTTTAAAGAAAGGTAAGTTTTTCTCGGCGGATTTGGAGATAAAACGGCTCAGTGCCATCACCCTTCCCAAAAGCTTCTGCACTTCGTTGATTGTCTTTGGCTGTGGTAAGTCCAAGATCGCCTTTATTTTCTCCGGGTTAGCGCTGATACCTCTCTCCGTGACCATGTAACCAAGGAACTTTCCTCCCTTTACCCCAAACGTACACTTTTCAGGGTTCAACTTCATTCCATATTTCCTAAGGATGGAAAAGCACTTATCGAGATGCTCGATGTGTTGCTCTCCGGTCTTGCTTTTTACTAGCATGTCATCTACGTAAACTTCCATGGTTTTGCCCAACTCCTCTTTGAACATCTTATTCACCAGTCGTTGATATGTAGCGCCTGCGTTCTTGAGGCCAAATGGCATAACCTTGAAGCAGTAGACCCCTCCTGCCGCAAAGAAGGCTGTCTTCTTGACGTCTTCCTGGGCCATCCTGATTTGGTAAAAGCCTTGATAGGCATCCATGAAGCTTAGGAGTGCGCATCCCGTGGTGGAGTCAACTAGCTGGTCTATGCGAGGTAATGGATAAGGATCCTTTGGGCAAAACTTGTTAAGCCTAGTGAAGTCATTGCACATTCTGCACTTTCCTGGAGCTTTTTCAACGAGGACCACGTTACAGACCCAGTCAGAGTACCTGACTTCCTCAATGTGTCCTACTTTCATCAACTTGTCCACCTCTTCTGCTATGATAGCATCCTCCACAGGCCCAAAGTCCTTCCTCTTTTGTCGGATATATTTTACCGTTGGATCCATGTTCAGGCGGTGAACTGCGATCCTTGGGTCTATTCCCTTAAGGTCATCAGTACTCCAAGCAAAGATATCGTGGTTGCCTCGGAGACATGTGATGAGCTTCATCTCTACCTCTGTGCTCATCTCTGTTCCGATTCGGGTTACCTTATCTGGATCCCCCTCAATCAACTCGATCTCTTTCAAGGCTTCATAGGGTTCCATCCTGACAGTCTTAGGGAACTTTTCCTTGAGCGACCCAGCACCAATTTCTTCCTTTAATGGAGTAAGAGCCACAGGAGGACTCCTGGGTCCTCTGGCGACCGAAAGAACGGGTACTGAAGCTGCTCTCGTTGACATGATGTAGCATTCCCAAGCTTCCCTGACATTGCCCACTTCTTCACCCACACCGTTCGGGGTTGGAAACTTTACCCTGTTGTGTAGGGGAGACGTGATTGCCCTGAATTGGTTAAGTCCTGGATGGCCCAAGATCACGTTATAGTCAAATGTGTTGTCGACCACCACAAAGAGAATAGTCTCAGTCACCCTTGTCGGAAAGGCGCCCATAGATACTTGTAGTGGTATACTTCCGATGGGACGCACTATAGATCCTCCGAAGCCTACCAAGGAGGTATGTACGCACCCATATTGAACATTGCCCAGGTGCATTTGTTCCACGGTCCTTTTGGAGATGACGTTGGTGGAGCTTCCTGTGTCGACAAGTACTTTGTTGACCTTGTAAGTAGCGATAACCAGAGAAACAACCAAAGGAACGTCAGGGTCCTTGAGATCTCCTCCACCGGACATTGGTGAGGGGATTTCGCTATCATCGAAGGTGATGGCGTTCGTACCCTGAAGGAGCATAAGCTCTATCGTTGTTTCTCAAGTGTTGTGCGGTCCTTTCCCTTGCATTTCGACTATCTCCCCCAGTTGGACCTCCTGCAATGGCATTGATAACCCCGCTATAGGGGAGGTTCTCCATTTCCATATCTTCGTGATACCCTCGGTATCTTTGGGCATGGCGGGGTGGAATCTCTGCTGGAGGTGGCGGTAAGGATCCTGTCGGAGGTTCCGAACCACGCTCCTCCCTTCTTTGTTCATTTCTCTGGTGCCTGGAGAGTTCCTCCTCGTATACTGGTTCCTTCAATTTTCCACTTCTTACCAACCTTTCTATTTCTGTTTTCAGCTGGACACAATCTTCAGTCGAATGACCTTTGTGCTTATGAAACCTACAGTAATCCTTTGAAGCTTTGTTCTTCTTGTTGTTCCTTGTAGGTTTTGGCCATTGTATATCTAAGTTTTTCTCAACAATAGAGGCCAAGATGTCGGATCTCGGTCTATTGAGGCGAGTATACTCAGCGTATCTTCTTGGTGGTGTTCTTTCCCTGCGGAACTCCCTTCTATCTCTAAGTTCCTTCTTTTGTTCAAACTTTCCTGGACGGGGAAGAGGTTCCTGTCTTGCTTGCTCTTTTCCCTTTTTGGTCGCGGCTGTTATTGGGCATTTCTCCTGTATTCTTCTCCATACAAGACTCCTTCGCAGATATCTTCCAAGTACTTCTCAGTTGTGATCTCTTCGTTGGAAAGCTTTCTTCTGAGATCATCGTTGTAAGTGTTAGCGTACAGGTGTCAGACCCGTTCTTTGATGCTGTGAGGCTCTACTTGGCGCACTTCGGCATTGAAACGGTCGAGGAAGGTCTTAAGGTCCTCATGCTCTTTCTGAATTACTTCTGCCAAGTGCTCAACCGATCTCTTTCTCTTTTTTGCTTTCTCAAACCTTTTCAGGAAGAGTGAAGCGATATCCGCATAGGACTTGATGGAGCCATTGGGCAAAGAGAGGTCCACCAATACATTGCCTCCCCAAAGAGTGTAGGAGAAGTTGAGAGCTTTCATGTTATCATTCAAGCCGTTGGTTTCCATCCTACTTTCGTACCTAGTAAGGTGCCTCACGGGACAAGTGTCTCCATGATAGTGCTCAAGGGTTGGGATAGTGGAGTCAGGGCGCTTCTTTTCCCTCCTTATCTCATCACATAAAGGATTGGGAGCTCTAAGGGTCACCTTCTCATGTGCTTTCACCATTTAGCTCAAGGTGGCAATTTGAGTTTCCAGGGCCTTTTGTTGGACATAAATCTGCTCCGCGGTTAGCTTCTCACCAGTCCTTGGATTGATGGCCACATCTGGAGGAAGATCATCAACGGGGACTATTGAGATGCTTTCTGCCACGTGGTCTCTTGGCGCGTGCTGTAGAGCCCATGCCGCTAGTTCCAGCTTCATCCGCCCGTGGCATTACCGGACTTCTCCCTCGCTGTTCGTGAGAAGCTGCAGCCCTCCTGTTGAGAAGGGTCCTTAGGTCCTCCGGTTGGGCCGGTTCCCCTAACCTTTGTTGAATTGGGCGATGTTCATTCCTCGACTGTGCGGGTTCAGCTTGTCTTGGAATTGCCAAAGGAGGAGTGGGTTGAGTAGGCTGAAGGTTGTTTGATCTAAAGCATCCTTGAATAGTGGTGAGTAAGAGGCCAAACTGATTCTCATTCATCCCGAACTCACTTGGACGAATGATCTGCCCATTTAGAAGAGTGAAGTTTCTTCCTGGAGGAGGACCATGTGTTCCTGACGGAGGAACCTGTCCTTCACCCCCGAGTACCTGGGTCCTTATTGGTGGATCAGCGGCTCTTTCCTCCTCTGAAGAGAGGCTAGCGGTGTGGCCATCACTTGGGCAATCCATTGTGTTTCTTGAAGAGGGTCTCGTCGCCCTTCCCTTTCGAGTAGGAGGTCTACCTCTCTGCCTTGGGGCATGCGTACCGATCGCGGTAGCGTTGGTTCTTACTGACCTTCTCGTTCTTGCCATTGCTGGAGAGAACGGAACTTCTTTTTTGTAAAGATTCCCACAGACGGCGCCAAAATGTTGAGGGTAAAAGTCCCCCAACCACTTATTGAATTTTCCTTGCTTTCCTTCACGCTAAGTACCTAGACCACCTTTGAGTAAGAACCACCTTGCTTGTAAAAACCAAAGAGTAAGAGCCCGTAAGAACCGTCGTACTGATAAGAGGCGACGCGTAAGGACCTGCACAAATAGCTTGGAGAGGGGGGGTTAGGACCAAAGACCCGGTTTGCTAAGTGTCAAAACGGTCCGAGACTTTACTCAAGAGAGACTGAAGATCTACTCTGTATAATAGTCAGGGTTTGGAAGTGATTATGGCTTACCCTTATCATGGGAGTGTGTGCCCTATATATAGATTTCTCCCCAGTTGGGAGGTTCCACCAGATCGTGCCAAGTGTAAGGCCTGGATTGAGCCACCAAGGCTTCAATAGGCCCATGGCCCATTAATGACACTTGCCCCATTCCACTTTGGGCTTTTAGGGGTAGTTTAGTCATTAATGTGAGAGTTTTAGAGGCTTTGATATAGTCTGCTGTGGGTCAAGGTCCGAAGAGGTTGGTCCGGACGTTTGGTTCGGACCGTATTGGGTTGCCTGGGGAACTCCCATAAATTTGTCCGACCCCTCCGATTCGGACCTTATTGCCCGGACCTCCTTACTCTCTAGTGCCAGTTTACTTGGTTGCTTGTGAGATTGTCATGTTGGATCCGGATCGTCGTCCGGATCGGACCCCATGGTTACGGACCACTGGAGGGGTCGGACCTACTACCGTTCAAGTCCTTTCTGTCCTTCTCCTTTAGGATGGGTCGGACCTGAGGGGCCTAGGGTTGGACCTTAGGGTCGGATTATAGTGTCTCGGATCCTCAGACAACTTGGGACGCCTTGGGATTCGTTCCAAAGGCGCCTATGATGGATTGGACATAATTTCGTATCAACAAGAAGAACTCTTTTATTGAAGATCAGAAGACTGCACAAGATTGCTGAAGACTAAGTAAAAATGTGTCCTCAGATACCTTGAAGAAACTAAGTGTCTGAGAGACAAACGTTTCAATAGGTTTCTAATGCACTAAAGGTAACTGAGAATGGACTTGCAAAGCCTTAGAAAGCTTCCATTGATCCGTTGACATTACAGGACAAAAGTTGGTACAGTGCATTAATTACGCAGACAGAGATGTCTGAGCAAAAGAGAAAATCTCTTAAAAGAGACAAAGCACTGCCGTACTAACTTCAGATATCGTTAGTTTGAATTTCATTGTGCCTAACGGATACTAATTCAAACGGCATGATTTTCAACTATAAATATCACCACTTAGAATTCTTGAAAACACACCTTAGACTGAACATCAATTGCGATATACTTTCAAGCATACAAGCCTTTTGCCTACTTACTCTCTAGCTTTCTGCCGCGACTAAAGCTCTTGAATTCTAAGTAGCACGAAAGTTCTAAGTGTCTTGATCCTTAACAAGACTTGCATATTGTGAAGGAGTTGAATCCAGAAGATATAGTTGCGACCAATAGCTAAGATTCATTCTCTTGAACATAATTAAGACTTGGGTCAGTAAAGAACAAGTTACCATACATTGAAAAGTGTATTAAGTAATCTTGATTCTACAGAGCACTCCTACATAACTGCAGAAGTTATTAAGAGCCTGCTCACTTGACAAACTACCATAACCAAACACCAACAGGCGTTGAGCATAGGAAGTACTTAGTTTGGGAAACTAAGAAATAGCTCAAAGGTTACTGAGTAGAGGAAGTACTTGGTTGGAAAAACCAGGGAATAACTCAAGGGGAACACTTGGTTGGGAACCTAGTGTAAAAGGGATCAGGAGATAGGATTTTGTAAGGGAAACTCATCATCTTATCTTAGTGGATTCAAGTTCTGAGAAAGGGCGAGTGGATTAGTTGAAGAATTACGCCACCTTCATATACCACAATAAAGCTTTGTGTTATTTACTTACTGTACTTACTTTCTGTATTATCTACTACTTGCTGAGTACTTACACACATTATAGCTTGCTGAGCACGTGCACTTATCTGAAAAGACTTCCGCTCTCTGAGACTAAGTATCAGATACATTCACAAGTATCTGAAAACTGTTTTATCGTGAAAAGTTTGAAAAGACTATTTACCCCCCCCCCCCCCCCCCCCGCGCAAGTCTTTTACTTTGTCGTTATCTGGACCAATACATTTAAGCCGCAATTTTCAAAGTTCTTTTTTTATTATAAAAAACAGAAATTATTTACGTCCAAAAACCCTAATTTTGGCCACCATTAACCCCATTGGGTGAAATTGTATACATTCAGGTACCCAATTAACGTTTTACCGTATGAATCGACATGTAAATTAAAAAAAAATACATTTACTCATATTTCAATTGAAAAGTAGCAAACCATAAGTTTCTGTTCCCCAAAATTGGTGCTCTGAGTGAACAACGATTTTTTGGAGCAATTGGACTCTAAAACTTGATTTGTAGTGTTGATTTCAATGAAATCGCCCTTGAATAGGGTTTAGAGAAGAGAGAATGACAATGGTGATAATTTTTGGCGAGTGTATGTGGAAGGAGGCAATGTTTTTTGTTTATTACAAAAAACTCATTTATTTCATCATTTTATTTTTCCCATTAATCCAGCTCATGCCACACAGGCAAACACGTAGGAGTCGGAGTCAACGCCGAAAGTTGAAAATGGGTGTATGTAATTATTTAAATAGGAGAACTTATTTGTAATAGACCCAAACAATAGAGTCCGTATGTAATTGTTCCCCCTTAAATTAAAGATAGACATATCGATATTGATAAGAAACTCATTAATGTTCTTAAGCGCCAATGTTCTTATCTTGATCACCTAGAGCGCGAGCGAGAGCACATGCGGGGGCGTAAATCGAAAAGCGTAAAAAAACTCAAAAAAATGTGAAGACGTGAGCGCCTTAATTAAAGCGCATGCAATATTTAAATTAAATATATTTTATCTATAATATATACTTAATGCGTTTAAAAATATTTTTTTTAAATTAAAAATAATGTGTAGCATATAAATTCGACATGCATATCATATGAAATTATAAAAGAATACCAACTTGTAACTTCTTAGAAATGCAAAATTATAGTAGTGCGAGTTTGAGAAAAACGTAGAAGTAACTTGACAATTTAAAAGTGGGATAAATCGCACTAAAAGCGTCGAACGACATAAAACGCAAGCGACATCACCCTAGAAGCTGTAAGGTGATCTAGGTTCTTATAAAAAATATAACAAGGGTGAATTACTATACCCCCCCCCCCCCCCCAAAAAAAAATCTCGTAATAACACTTTAGTTCTCTGATTTGAACAATACCAAAATTGATTTTTTGCGTTGACCGGCTGATTAAATCATTTCCGCGTGGATAATCAAAGTATAAATTGAACATAAAACCCTTTTAAGTTTATAAAAATCTCACAATTGACCCAAAACAATATACTCTTTCATTTTCATCTTCTTCATCAAACTTTTATCATTCACAATTATTATTCTTCTTATTCTTATCATCTTCTTCATAATAAAATTCTTTTTTTTTTTTTTGATATTATAAGCATATTCGTCATCAACAACACATAATTTACATTCAACTAACACTAACCCTATTCCCTTTTTTTTTAGTTTGATTTTTTTCACCATTAATGGAGCTCGAAGGAGGTCAATGTTCCATCATATATGAGCCTGGTTCGGGCTCCACCGATGGAGCCAAAGCTCCACCATTAATGGAGCTTGAACAACTCCAAAAATGAAGTTGTTGACGCTACAGTTAATGGAGGTTTGAACATCTTAATTTATGGAGAAACTTTTTTTAAAAAAAATTGAAGGGTTTATGAAGTGAAAGTATTAAAAGAGGCCTTCTTGCAATTTGTTTTTTTTTTTTTACTCGAAATTGAATAGGAGAAAAGAATATGTGTTAGATTTGAGTTTATAATAAACTTTAGGGATATACATTGAGTGTTAAATAAACAAGAGGGGCTAATTACAATTTGTTTTTGTTAAATCTGAATATCTACATCTATCTATCTATACTATATCCTAACCAAAGCCACCTAGGTAGTTATTGCTACCAAAAATGGTGGTTACAAATTTGTAATTTTTTTCCTTCTTCATTTTGGTTTCAAAAATATGATTTATTTAATACATGGATGGTTACAAAAACTAACGTGATGAATGAAGGATTTTTCTTTTTACTTTTCTTTTATGTAAGTTACACGTTACATTATACAAAACGGTCACACGGGTATTCGCGTGTCAATATACTAGTACTATATCCTAAGCAAACACAACTAGGTAGTTACTTCACCAAAATGGAAGTTACCATCATAAAAATTAAAAAGAAGAAAAAAAATGGTAGGCAACTAACTATTTTTTTTTGAGAACCACTAATTCATTAATAACCATGATCAAAGTACATCGGGATTCGCAAAAGGAATCTCCGTGAAGTCAACCATATCCGGTCCTACAATTGCGGCTAAACAATGAGCCAACTTATTCGAACAACGCCTAACTAAAGTAAAGGAAACTGACAAAAAATAAAAAGCGACACACTTGGCTTCATGAATGATATTCCCAATTGCGGAGAGAAACATCTCAGTCCCCTGTAATTCCTTGACCATAGACGAGCAATCACCTTCAAAAATCAAATAATGTAAGTCTAGCTCGTATGCAAAGATAACAGCACACCTTGCTGCCATGCCTTCCGCAGTTTCAACATTTGACACATGAGAGAAATTCGCCGTCTTCCAGTGACAAATGTGACCTGCGCTATCCCTGACCACAACTCCAACAGTAGCAGTCGAGTCTGCAGCCTGGAAAGAAGCATCATAGTTTACTTTCCAAAAACCAGCAGGTGGCGGCTTCCAATTCTCCGTCATTTCCGGTGGACGCGGGTTGGAATACACCGTTTGAGCTTCCCTGAACCTCTGAATGTACCTTGCAATGAATTGCGCAGACTCTTGTGCATCATAACCAGCTCCGTCATGGATCGTCTTATTCCTGTTGCTCCAAATCGACCAGCAAGATACGACAGAGGCACTCAATTGCTCCTTGGACAAAAAATTATGTACCTGTTGAACCCAGTCAGTAAAGGATAGAGTTACAGTAGAACACACTGTAAGAGGCATAGCAGACACGACCCAAATTATCCGAGCAAGAGCACAGTCATAAATTTTTTTTATGACTGTTCATTGTAATGTGGATGTAGAAGACTCCCATTTAATTTTTTTTATTCTCCTTTCTTTTTTATTTTTCTTTTATGTAAATTACAAGTTACATTATATAGAACGATCACGCAGGTATCCGCGTGTCACCGATACTAGTTGAAATAAAGAAAATCATTTTCTTGAATATCCATGCCATTATTTCTCTGCCATATAGGATAATCATGTTGACTTTTGAATTATATAATTAATTTATGAAAACTGTCCCACGGTGTTATTGTTCAAAACGAAGGGACCAAAGTGACCGTCCTTATATACTGAGGAGATCTGGTGTAATTTTTTCTAAGAACAATGTTATTGACTATTGAGTATAATAACACTAATATTTATCGATCTTTTCTTTACCTTTCTAGTAGATTATCTTCCACGAGAATAACAATTACAACAACAATAATAATAGGGTACTACTAAAGTTAGTAATAACGTGTTTTAATTGGTTTATCTAGTGGATAAATACAACTTTGAAGAAGGCGACTAGCTTATGTTTTGCAACATGAGACTTAAAAGTTGACCCTATCGCATAAGTCACATTTTCTTGATCGAAATTCAACTATGTCAATGCGAGTAAACTGTAAGGTACCCAGTGCATGGTCTTATTAATTCCTCACTCTCTCAAAAATATATACATCTTTCTTTTTTAAATGTCGAACATAAATTCATAAATTTAAATTTAAATACAATCTTTTTCAAAGAGTGAGTAATCTTGAAGATCTCGATACTTTAAAAGTTGTATCAGATAATATCGTTAAATATTATACTATGCAACACATTAAAGATCGTGAGGTAGTCTTAAGACATCTGATAGAAAAACCGAGTAATCGCCTTTCAATCTAGTATGGTAATTTGTACAGCAGTAAATTTGGGTTAGACCGTTGGAGTGAAAAACAAAGGCAAAACCCAGTCCCCAATTTCAAAACTCTACACTCGAGTGGGTAAAATCGGAAACTCGTAACCCCGGTGTGACTGTGGACCCCAGCAAAACTACAATACACATCAGTGTTAGGCACCGGAAACCAATACTTTTCTACACCCCCAATTTTCTAACATCCCCATTTTACCCCTCCATTTCCAAAAAACGCCAAAAACCCCAATTTGAAAAATACTAAAAATAAAAGAAATCCAATCCTGTGCACATATTAAAACCAGACACAGACACCTCTGCTCTCACAAATTGGCCTTTTCGACGTAAAAGTAAAAAAGAAAACGAATACACAGAGAGAGAAGCTAAAGGACACATTCATACACACACACACTCTCTCTCTCTCTCTCTCTCTAAAATCCCAAAGAAAAAGGGTCCGTGAGTAGTGAAGGGAGCTCTGTTTGCATCAGCAATGGAGTTATGTCTGTAATTGAATCAAATCTTGGGCGTTTGAGTATCCTTGAACCTCGTGCTTGAAAAAAGTTTGAGTCATTTTGAGCTTTTTTCCACTCTTGTCGGTTTTACCGGAATGGGTCACCGGAGGCGGAATGTGGAGGTGTTTTTGTTGTCGGTTTGCCTTTTGGGACTGATCTGTCTATCTTTTGCTGGTAGAGAGCCTGGTTCACGGCAGAAACTTGAAGTCAAGAAGCACTTGAAAAGACTCAATAAGCCTTCTGCAAAAACCATCAAGGTTCTTTCTTTGGAGTTTGGACTAGTCTTTGATTCTTTATTAGCTGGTTGGTTGGCTGTTCAGTGTTGTTTGAATGTGTTTTGGTACTTTCTGTGTGATTATTTCTGCTCGAGTTTGAATGGGGTTTTCCTGTAACTAATGCTCTTGTTACATTTAGGTGACATTACTTGTTTGTTCTGCTCTTGAGTTTCTGCTATTATTGAACATGAGTTTGTTTTCAGTTCTGTTACTCATAGTAATAATTTGTGTCTGGACTTTGGATGCTACATTTTTGCTTGTTCTTACCTTTTCTGTAGATGGGTGTTTTTGTATCTGCTTTGTAGCATTATAGGAGTTTTTCTTTGATTTTTTGTTTATTAATTGATTACTTGTATAAAGTCAGCTGATTATTTCTGCAATTTTTCATTTCTTGTGTTTATTGAGCAGAGTCCAGATGGAGATTTCATCGACTGTGTGCACATCTCTCACCAGCCAGCTTTTGACCACCCTTTTCTCAAAGACCACAAGATTCAGGTTCAGTTTCCTTTGCTTTCTCTCTTGTGAAGTATCATTTTGCTAGTACAGCTTATGTTTTCTTTTAATTGTAGTTCTGATAAGGGTGTGTTTGTTTGTTTGCTATAGGCGAGACCAAGCTATCATCCAGAAGGGCTGTTTGATGAGAAAATGAGTACTGGGCCTAAAGAAAGGACCAATTCCATTAGCCAGCTGTGGCATATGAACGGCGAGTGCCCAAAGGACACCGTTCCGATAAGGAGAACGAAACAAGATGATGTTATGAGGGCAAGCTCTGTGAAAAGGTATGGAAAGAAGAAGCGCACCAGTATTGCCAAGCCAAGGTCTGCGGGTCCTGACCTCGTTAATGAGAGTGGTCATCAGGTAATCGAAGCACATGGATAAAAAAAAGTGACTCTTTATACTACTGGCTTCTTTTTGTGAAGAACAAATGCCTTAAAAGCTCTTTATAACAACTAGTTGTCTTGCTTTTTTTTTTGAGTGATGCTTCTTTTTTCTAAAGCTATCTTTTGTTTTTGGCCCATTTCGTTTGCGGTAACCAGCATGCCATAGCATATGTGGAAGGGGACAGATACTATGGAGCAAAGGCAACTATTAATGTTTGGGAGCCGAAAATACAGCAGCCTAATGAGTTTAGTCTGTCCCAAATTTGGGTGTTGGGTGGTTCCTTTGGTGAAGATCTTAACAGCATTGAAGCTGGTTGGCAGGTAAACATTTACTGGTTTAAGGTGATTCTGATAAATTTGAGAGGATTACTAGACCTAAAAGGCTAAAACTGGTGCGCGTAGCTTGCGACTTTGCAAAGTGCGCTTTGCAAGGCCTGAACTGTGACCCTATGGTTTTGCATTTCAGGTCAGCCCGGATCTGTATGGTGACAACAATACCAGACTCTTCACTTACTGGACCGTAAGCTCAACGAGTTTGTTTTAGTATCCCTCATTTCTATATCCATAGAGCACTGTACATGTAAAATCACTAACTTAAACTTTGCAACCGCAGAGCGATGCATATCAAGCGACTGGTTGCTACAACCTTCTGTGCTCAGGCTTCATTCAAGTGAACAGTGAAATAGCAATGGGTGCAAGCATCTCTCCTGTTTCTGGGTTTAGGAACAATCAGTATGATATTAGCATTCTTATCTGGAAGGTAAAATCCAAATTCACCCCATTCTGCCTTTTGTGATGTGTCCTGCACTAAGCTTAAATTAAATGTTTCAATTGCATTGAATATTGGGGTGCATTAGTCCTTGGGAGGTAAAAAGCAGCTGAATATTTGATTCAATAATATTATTGAAAAAAGGCATCATTATGATATTGTTGTTGAGAATCTTTCCCATTTTCTTTTGTCCAGTGGCCTATATACATCATTTATCATATTTCCTTTCATGTACAGGGTTTCACTTGTCTTTTGTAGTACGATTATTGCATTCTGCAGTAACACCATAAAAGATTGAAGATTTTTACTCCTTTCCATTTTTCAAGTTTTTAGGCCATCCTCTTAGAAGGTCTTTATTAAGAGGAGAGGGATGCCAGTTTTTAAAACCAAATTGTTGATTTAGCAAATCTTCATGTGTGCCGTACTCCACCATACTCTCGAAATCTCTTGGCACCTGACATAAATTGTGTTTAATTACGGGGTTAATGTTATCAAGTAGAGAACACCTTCTAGGAGACACATGAATAAAAGGAGACATGTCTCGAATAAGGGCAAAGCACTTAGTAGTGAACTTATATCCAACTATGACTAGGTACCTTTTCATCTTCACTTTGTTTCTCATTATAGGATCCAAAAGAAGGGAACTGGTGGATGCAATTTGGGAATGACTATGTAATGGGGTACTGGCCATCGTTCTTGTTCTCATACTTGGCAGACAGTGCATCCATGATCGAGTGGGGCGGCGAAGTGGTAAACTCGGAACCTGACGGGCAGCACACGGCAACACAAATGGGCAGTGGTCGTTTCCCGGAAGAAGGGTTCGGCAAGTCGAGCTATTTCAGGAACATTCAGGTAGTGGACAGCTCAAACAACCTTAAGGCTCCAAAAGATCTTGGGACATTTACTGAGAAATCCAACTGCTATGATGTGCAAACTGGGAGTAATGGGGATTGGGGACACTACTTTTATTATGGAGGCCCTGGTAAGAACCCTAATTGCCCATGAAGTGGAGTAAAAGGACCCTTTCAAGAAGTGTATTATTCAATGTAGTCTAATGTCAATCTCTCTATCTCCATACTTCTTGTTTTCTCTCTTTTTCTTTTCTTTTTCTTTTTTTTTGTTAGGTTTGTTTAGTGACTGTAATCTTTGTAGTAGTGGGAAATTTTGACCCAGTGTGACTTTCCTCGAGATGTTTGTGAATGTGGGAAGTGGCCAAATTAAGTTTCTTTGAAAAGTGGAAGAAACAGGCCTTTTGTCATTTTGCTCTGTATCTCTCATTAAGTTAATACTCCACTCTTTGAGTGCTTTATTACTTTAATCAATGGAGTTTTGTGCTTCTCCAAAAAGGAGAACCATAGTTGAGAATTAGTAGTAAAGAATTAAGGTTCTGCTCAACCTCATAAACACTTTCATTATTGTTAAACAAGTAATAACCACACCACCAGCCCCCTAATATCATAATAATCACACCATTACCTAGGTTTTTTCTATACTAAAACCACATTTTTATACTTTAATGTGATGTACAGTACAATATTTAATGTATGTGGTATAACCAATGTACAAAACCTTTTAAACATCAAGAAATAGCACATCATGATGTAGGGAAGAATAAATCGTTTCTTCATTCTACAGTCTACACCATGCTACTTGAATTGATTTACTATTTATCAATTCTAAAACTCGAATACACTACTAGATACTGTAAAAAAATCACATTCCAATACCAAATTGAAAACTTTTCGAGTTGTTATCCATGAACTCCAAATTTAAATTCAATTTAGAGTTTTGAATTGAAAGAACATAGAAATGAATAATACATAGAGTCAAGATTCTGCTTGTGTCCAGACTGAGTACTGAGTAAATGTTAAGGCTGAGCAATTTTAACCAGTTTGTCCTTGTTGTGGTGTGGATAGGAATAGGGAAAGGTCCAAGAGTGGTGTTTTTTGAAAAGAAGATTTGAGAACACATTAAATTTGGATTTGCATTGCACATGTGACTTGCACAATCTACTTTTTTTATACTCAATTGTTCTTTCCTGCAGGCTGCATGAATTGCCTTTCTGTAAAGAACTATCACCACACCTGCTAAATCTTCATTCTCCTTGTTAAAATATTCTACTACTTCATCTACCTAATTCTGATATTATTCATTAAAACCTACTTTTCTGCTTCACATGTAGACTGTCCTATATTTTTAGGGCTTACAAAGTTGATACTATATTAGCTCACCTTTACCTTTCTATTTTTCTAAAGAGAGTGACTACCTTTGTATACAGTTTTTAAGTTATATGGATGCAAAGAGAAAGGAACAGAAAATATAACCTTCATCCACTTAAACTAAAAATTACATTCATTATCTTATCTGTCACGGGCGGATCGAATTGCAGATTGATCTGCATGGATGTGATCATGTGAATATATTCATATCCGATCAGGATCCACTAACTCTATTTTAAAAATTGTATTGCATATCCAAGAGCCAAAAAAAAAATTTGTAACGAACATGTACCTGTTTCAAATATAACAAATGCACATTAATTATAAAGTTTGAATGTCCTGAAATCGACAATAGCTATCTTTTTCGAATTTTCAAAATATAACATAGTATAGCTATTTTAAGATAACAATTAAGATAAACAAAGATAACAATTAAGATAAAAATATTTCTTGCAACCTTAACATTGAGTTTAAGACAATATAATATAGCTATATATAGTATGTAATATAAATAGAAAATTATATTAATGGAAACGGATCTGCTAATAACGAGTGAGAAAAATGTGATTTGGGATCCGATTTGTTAATTAGCATATGGATCGGATTGATCCTATCGTAAATGCGCATTACAAACCGGAGTAATCTCAATTTATGTCTCTACTTGGCTTAAAATAACCCTTCAAATTTGTTTTCCAGGCATAGCCACTACAAAATCGCTGGCTCAGGCGGATAGATCCGTCGCTGCCATCTATCTCGCCGCCTCGACGACGGATAGAAAATCCGTCGCCTCGGGTATGGCGACGGATAACAATCCGTCGTCCAATTCGCGACGGATTGGACGACGGATTGACCAATTTTTTTTTTTTAAATTGATAATGGGGCGACGGATAGATCTATCCGTCGCCCCATTTCTATTTTTTTTTTAAAAAATAAAATCCGTATTCGAATTTTTATATTCGTATACGGATTAATTCGTATCCAATTTGTATTCAGATATTTAGATATTGATTTGTATTCAATTTTTATATTCAGTATCAATTTGTATTAAATGCAGTGCGGTGGTGGTGGGAGGAGAAAGGTGGTGCGGTGGTGGCAGTGGTGGTGGCAGGGTGGTGGTGGTGCGGTGGTGGTGGGAGGAGGAAAGGTGGTGGTGGTGGCAGGGTGGTGGTGGTGGTGGATGGTGGTGGTGCGGTGGTGGTGGGAGGAGAGATGTGGTGGTGGTGGTGGTGGTGGAGATGGTGGTGGAGGAGGATGGTGGTGGAGGAGGTGGTGGTGGAGGATGGTGGTGGATGGTGGTGGTGGAGGAGAAAGGTGGTGGAAGGAGAAAGGTGGTGGTGGGAGGAGGAGGAGAGGAGAAATGGAGGAGAAGTGTTGGAGGAAAGGAGGTGGTGGAGGAGATATATGGTTTTTTTTTTTTTAGGCTTTTAGCGACGGATAGATCTAGATCTATCCGTCGCTAACATTTTTTTTTTTTTTTCGGCTATAGCGACGGATAGATCTATCCGTCGCTAATTTTTTTTTTTTTTTTTTTAAATCTTGGTCAACGCTCAGAAGCGGATAGAATCAATCGCCCGTTCAGCGATCCGTCGTGAGGCGACGGATAAAATCGCCCCTTTCCGTCTCTGACAGTAATTCTTGTAGTGAGCTAAATTAAAAGAATGGAGATCTCAAAAGCCACCCCTCCACCTCTTTTAGAGTCACACAAGGAATCCGAATTAATCCAATGGATTTTTATGTCCTTCCCGTTATCCCATCAAAATCTAGCAATGATACGATTCAATCTCATGATTTCATAAATAGGGAGTTTGAAGCAGCCCATTATATGAGTTGGAGTAGCTTGAATAAGGGTAGAGCACAATGAAAGACCAACCATTTGCTTTTATTCATAAAAAGGCCAACCCCTTTTACACAAAAAAAACACACCTGAAATGTCAATTCTACCCCCCTATTTATCTACTCACTCTCACCATTTATCTCATCATTTACCATTTTAACTCACCTCTCTTCTCTCTCCCCACACCCCAACCCACCCACCAACCAGAGCCACCCACCATCCACCGCCACCGCCAGTGCTCCACCAACCGAGGACTGTATTAATGAACACTACTAATACAATCGAACTGTATTAATGAAGTCTGTTAATACAATCAGAATGTATCATTGAAGTCTATTACTCCCTCCATTTAAGAGAAAGTGTTACATTTTGACTTTGACCGGTCAACTGTCTTCGAGTTTGACCTCAAATTACTCATAAACGATAATAGTAAATAATTTAATAAAATTTTAATTACTAAATTTTTATTATATATTTTTAATAATTTATTTATTAATATCGTTTAAGAGTAAATTGTGGTCAAACGCGGAGACAGTTGACCGCAGAATAGTAAAATGTAACACTTTTTCTGAAATGAATGAAGTAATACATTCCGACTGTATTATTGAACTCTATATATACTGTATTCCTGTCTACTAATACAGTCGTTGGACTGTATTACATAACTCTACTAATACAATCAAACAAATTATGAGGCGTAAACATACAATTTTCGTTAGAAAACGGAAAAAAGAATGAACAAAAGTTGATCTGAAAAATTAAAATAAACATTTGAATAGGTGAAATTATATTAAAAATTATTTTTAGAAGAGTTAGTTATGTTTTGAATGGGTAAGGGGTATAAATGTCCATTCAGGTGGGGTGTAAAACCAAATGATATTTATTTGGACACATGAAAATACTGTAGACCTTCATTGCAAATTTGGGAGCAAAATTGGTCTATCACACCAATTTTTCCCATGAATAATGGTTTTAATACATTCTCTAATCCAATTTTTTTTTTTTTTTTGAGAGGAAAAGGAATATATTAAATTCCAAAAAGTGGAGCATAGCTCATTACAAAAGATCCAGGAGACAAGCTAGAATACAACTGAGAGAGGTTACAACATATCAACTAGGTTCAGTGTAGTCAAATGGCACATTGAGGTAGCCAAATGAATCCTCTGTAAAATTGTGACACAGCAAGTGAGCTAATGTATTTGCTTCTCTCCTGATGTGAGTGACTGTGTTGTCATGAAAGCTTGCTAAGGTATGCTGCAAGTCCGAGTACACTGCTCCATTTTTAGACAAGGAGACTTCAGTATTCTTCAAGTTTTTGACCACCTGTAGGGAATCACCTTCAATTATGATTTTCTGGTAATTCATATATTTGGCCAAAGAGATAGCAAGACATGCAGCAAACATTTCGGCTGTTTCGACATCCACTTCATCCACTAGTTTCTTTCAGCTCCACACCAAGCTAAGGCCAGTGTAATCTTTGGCTACAGCTGAAATGCCACCAGGGCGGCCATTTCTTGGAACGGCAACATCGAAGTTCACTTTAACCCATCCTTCCGGCGGAACAGTCCAAGGTCCATGTACCGTATCTTGCTGTCGCTGTACAAGACCAATTGGCTGGAACATATTTGACCTGTGGAAGTTAGAAAACTGGACAACATAGTTGAAGGTGTCCATGGGAGTAAACCTGTGCTGTTCGTGGAGGAGTTTATTTCTCCCGAACCAAATACTTCAGCAAGAAATCACAAAGAAAGAAAAATCAGAAGAGTCCATTCTAATCTTCACACCATTCACCCAATCCCAAATGTTATCAGTATTAAAAAAGATGGCAGCATGAGGGAGGGGAGTAAGCGCCGAATATTGGCGAGCAAAGTGGCAATCGCGAAGTATATGAATAATGGTCTCATTCGGATGATCACAAACCACGCAAAGATTTTCAGTAGACAAGTGCATGCGACTAAGTTCGCTGTTTGTGGGCAGCGAATTATGTAAGACTCTCCACAAGAAATGCTTAATTTTATTGGAATTTTCAGATTCCAAACGAAATTCCAATTATAATTTATCTCACGTGATGAGGAACCAGTCTGATTAGCAACCTGGAGGGCATTAAGATTCATAGCCAAATGATAGGCTGAGCTTACGGTGTAACGTCCCTGCTTTGCATAGTGCCAAACAATGGTGTCCGCAATTTCTTTGTTAGCCAATGGAATCTGGAGTATTTCCTGTATGTCATCCTGCCAAAACAGAAAATTTAAAATAGGCAGGTCCCATTCATTTCCCGAAGGATGGATTAGAAAAGAGACGCTTAGAGGCCCTTCACGCCCAAGATCGGGAGTCTTGGGCTTAAAGGAGGCATTCCGAGGAATCCATTTATCATTCCAGATGTCAATCTGTTCACCATTACCTACTCTCCATCTAGTACCAGCCTCGACTAAATCCATAGCTGCACAAATACTTTTCCAAGTAAAAGAGGAGTTAGTTTTTGGGACAGCATGTAAAATATTAGTATCAGGAAAATATTTTGCCTTGTAAATGCGACTCAAGAGAGAGTTAGGCTCTTCAATAATGCGCCAAATCTGTTTACCAAGAAGGGCAAGATTAAAGGCTTTTAAATCCCTAAAACCTAACCCACCATCTCTTTTACTTTTAGTCATTACTTTCCAGCTAACGCAATGCATCCTATCCTTTCCCTCGTCACCCCACCAATAATTAGTAATAAGGGATTCGAGTTCATGGAGGAGGTAGTCAAGTAATTTAAAGCAATCATGACATAAGAAGGGATGGCTTGGAGAACTGATTTAATAAGCACTTCTTTACCAGCCTTAGACAATAATTTCCCCTCAAAAGATTTAGCTTTATTCCACATTTTATCCCTCAACCAGCCAAAGATCTCTTTTTTGTTTTTCCCCATGGTGGTCGGAAGACCCAAATATTTTTCGTGCTTGTCAACGACTTGAACATGCAAAATATTTTGAATATGAGTTTGTAAAGCAGCATTAACATTTCTACTAAAGACAATGTTAGATTTGTCCAAGTTAACTTCCTGACCTGAACCACGGTTATAAACCTGCAAAACATTCATGATGGAAAAAGCAGCCGCAATGGTTGCTTGGCAAAAGATCATGGTGTCATCGGCAAAAAGGAGATGGGATACAGAAGGGACACTAGGGCTCACCTTAACTCCTTTAAGATTGCCTCGACTAACAGCACCTGCAAATAAAGAACAGAGGGCTTCCGTACAGAAAAGAAACAGAAAGGGAGAGAGGGGATCGCCTTGTCGGATGCCCCTTTCCGGGGTGAAATGACCAAACTGACTACCATTTAAGGTGACAGAATAACTAACAGTGCGAACACAGGCCATAATCATACTAACAAAAGCAGAGTTAAAACCAAGTTTAAATAAAAGAAGTTCTAAAAAAGACCACTCTACTCTGTCGAAAGCTTTGCTGAGATCCAGCTTAAGCGCCAAAAAACCAGCTTTGCCTTTAATTTTTCGCTTCAAATAATGGTTAATCTCATAGGCCACAAGAACATTGTCAGTGATTAATCTACCAGGAATGAAGGCCAATTGAGTTTCACTAATTAACATGTTCATGTGAGGCTTCAGCCTGTTGGTTATACACTTAGAAGCGATTTTATAAATGACATTGCTAAGACTAATTGGGCGGAACTGAGTGATAAGATCAGGAGAGCGACTCTTGGGGATTAACACAATATGAGTGTAATTTAAATTAGTGTTAAAAACCCCATTATTCAGAAAATTTAAACAGCAGTTCACAACAGACTGACCAACAAAACTCCAGAATTTTTGGAAAAATAGAACGGGGAAACCATCTGGGCCAGGGGACTTCAGGGGATACATTTGAAAGAGGGAGAGTTTTACCTCATCAGCTGAATAGGCTCTGCAGAGTTCCTGATTGAGTTCCTCAGAAACTTTTGGCACCACATATTCCAGAGCTGCTTCAATATCCTCAGTTGACGGATTAATTGAGCTGAAGATCGACCGAAAGTAGTCAACAGCAATGGTACCCATTCCATCTTGGCTCGTCTGGAGGACCCCGTCCTTATCTTTGAGGCCAAGGATTTTGTTTTTGGCTGATCTGTGTGAAGTTCGGGAATGGAAAAAATGGGTATTTCGATCACCCTCCTATGCCCACTGTACTTTTGCTCTTTGCTTCCACATAGCATTTTCCCTTTCCAAAACTTCTTCCAATTCCAGCTTGAGGGTTTGTTCTTCATTCTTTGAGGCGTCGGTCACTGTTTCTTCCTGTAGCTTGCCCAATCGCTGTTTAATTTGCTTGATTCGCCCCTGTATGCTACCGAATTTGTTCCTGCTCCAGCTAATTAGACCGATTCGACAGTTTTCTATGGATGACAGAATATCACTATCGGGATCCCAATTTTCTGCAACAAGCTGTGCACAGTCGGTGTATCGGATCCACATGGATTCGAATCGGAAGATGCGATTCCGGCGAATTGGCGTGCGTCGGCCATTGTCGAACACCAGTTTCAAGGGATTGTGGTCAGAGTAGGAGGCTTTGAGGTGTAGAACAGCTGAGTTTGGGAACAGGGTTTTCCAAGAAGAAGATGCAAAAGCTCTATCGAGCCGTGCCCTGATGGTGTGTGGAAAACGTCTTTTGTTGTACCAGGTATAAGGAAATCCAGTGAAGCCCAAGTCACATAGCCCAACACTTTGGATACAATTTCTGAAATTGCGAGTTCTGTAAGGCCCAACACGTAATCCTCCTGACTTTTCTGAATTAGATAGAATTTCGTTGAAATCTCCCATACATAACCAAGCTTTTTGAGAAAGATATTCCCAATCGGGCTAGAAGGTCCCAAGTACGCTTCCTTTGATTAACATCCGGTTCGCCATAGAACCCGGTAAAATGCCAAGTATGATCACTATTAATAAGTTGTACATGAGCATCGATGTGATATTGAGAATAACTCTGAAGTGTAACGTGAGTATCTTTAGCCCATAGAAGAGCTAAGCCACCACTTTTACCTTGAGATGCAACGGAAAAACCAAAAAAATTAAGACGAGCTTTTAAATAATCAACACCACGATCATCCAAACGTGTTTCTATAAGAAAGATAAGCTAGGGGTTAGACTCGTTTATTAAATCTCCTAGTTCTTGAACTGTCCAAAGGCCCCCCCGCGCCTTGACAGTTCCAACTGATACAACTCATTGACATAGGCGGGGCTGGGGTACAGCCTCCGCCTCTGGTACATTTTCATTAATAGTGATTCCCATGTTCGAACGCTTGAAGGGCCTATCATTAACCAAATCGACTCTTGTTTCCCCTGATTTCCTGTTGGCAACCGAGATGATTTTCTTTCCTTTGTCTTGGGCCAAAGGGCGCCCCCTTTTCTTGGGTTGAGTGGGTTTCTGGTCTGCATTTCCATGGGTAGGGGAAGGCTGGTTGGGTGTGCGGCGGGTCCATTGGTGTTGTGGAGAATAGTTGAACCGAGTTGGGCTAGGGTGAGGGTGGTGGTTTTTGTTGACATGGGCAGGCGTGCTGGACTTGTAATTGGGGTGTATTGCAATTTGGTTAGGAATGGTGGGGTACTGGATTGGAGCAGAGGGTGTTTGATGTTGTGCTTGCATAGATGGGTAATTGTGGGGAAGTGGATCAGATGGTTTTGGGCTTTGATAAGGAGAAGGTCCATTAATGGGTGCATTATAATTGTGCTGACTTGGAGTTGAGAAGCTGCCAAGTCCATTTGATGATGGGAGAGAGTGTGAACTAGGTTTGTGGAGTAAAGGTAAGTCAGATTTTTGGATGGAGGCTTGGTTTGAATTTTGATTTTTGAAAATGGTAGATTGGAGAGATTTAGGGGAGAGGGGTATGGTATTCTGTATTCCTTCCATAATTGTGCTAGATTGGTCAACCTCATCACTTCCCACCATAATGATAGCATTTGATTGCTGGATTAATGGCCTAGTCTCAGACTTACCCAAATTAGCCTTTGTTGATGTAACGTTCGGGGTGAGTGGGTAAGAACGGTCAACAAAGGTTCGTTGACTGCCTTGGGTCGCCGATCCGCCACCTATGAGTCTGCTGCGATGAGAATCCGATGAAGCACGAAGCCAATCGCCCCATTCCAACGAGTCCTCACTCGGATCACCTTGTAGTGCCTCAATATCGAACTGAATTTTACAATCCTTGAGAAAATGCATAAAACCACACCTGTAACAAAAATTTGGCAATTTTTCATACGTGAATGTAACTATAGTAGAAGCACCATTAACACATTTAACCCGGAGAGCTCTCTTGAGAGGTTTAGTGATATCGATTCGGACCCGAATACGCATTTTCGATCCACCAACAAAAGAATCGTTCTTGGTTTCCAGTCCGAGAAACTCACCCATACCGTTCCCTATGATAGTCGCCATGGCTCGATGGAGCATACTGATTGGCAGTCCAGCCACTCGAACATGGAAATCCGCCGTGTTAAGGGCCATGGTAAGCGGATCTTCACCATCCTCGATAGGAGTAAGTTAGATCAGATTTTTCTCATACGACCAGGGACTTTGGTCCAGTACTCGTTTTTTATCAAGATGGTGTTCGAACTGAAAGAGCAGCCTTTCCTCATTAATCTTTTTTACCTCCTAGCCATATCTCACACCCCAGCTATTCTTCATCAGCGCTTGGAAAGAATCCAAATGAATAGCTCTTCTGGAAAGAGCTTTACCAACCAGCGCCAGATTGTAATTCTCAGACGAGATAGTCCAGGCCTCGATCGGAACTTGGACGCCTTCAGCCTCATCCTCCGTAAGATGCAGCTGTTTGGACATTTTTTCGATCAGTTCCTCCGCCATGTTGTTTGAGTTCAGAGATATGTGGTGTGCTAAGAAGGAGAAAAACAACCAGGAACCCCTGCAGATATCAAGAACAGAAAGAGGAGTGGATTGGTCAGTAATAAGATGAATAGAGCTCTTAAATAGCCGCAAGGGTATTAAAAAGGCCCAGATTCTTAGAGATTTCATCATAATAACAAGATTAAGAAAAGGAGAAGAAGATGCATGAAGATCACGATTGGTATGAATTGGAGCAGAGCAGTGCAAATAACCAGAGATATCAGACAAAAATAAATGATACACAAGATTGACAAAATTAAATAGGCTCTCCATTTGAGGAGAGAGCAGATCTCCAATTGGAGTGGATATGTCACTCATACGAGGAAGAAAATCCCATTCGGGATTGGGCAAGATCCGGCGATCTCCGTTGTCACTCATACTTTTAGAAAGAGATTCTAATCCAATTTTACCAGGCCCAAAATCTAATGAAATCTAATAGCTACATCATATGAGTCCAGCAAATAATCCTAGCCTACCAAGTGGGTTTTACGCCTTTTCAAAGTACACCTCGAACAAGACACATTTTCCGCAGACTTGATACATTAATAACTTTCTAAGAAAGACTTTTTTTTTTCAAACTTTGACCGTAAATCACTCGAAAATTACACAACAAAAAAATATAATAAAATTATATTAAGAAAATAAATTAAATATATTTTACTAACAATAACTTTGTTTTATACTTTTTGCGTCTAATTTGCGACTAATTTATAATTAAAGTTCGAAAAAAGTCTACTTAGAAAGTTATTAATGGACCGGTGGGAGTAAGTAATAACACCATAATTTTACTGGAATTGTAGAACTGTATCAAAATTGTGTTGTGTTTAAGCCATATACAAAGTAAAGTTGTTACAATATGATTGTGTGCAGAGGTATTGGCTGTTTTAGTGTTAAAAATCACTACTTGAATTTCATATTCGGTTTAAATTTGTATTTGAAAGTGAATATATTGAAGGATCATGGTGTCCCGAGCATCCCTTATGCTTGTTGTAAATTTTGATTTTTTTTTACCATTTGTAAAGTGTGTTGTGCAGTTATAACCGGGCAAAATTGAGAGATTAGGTTTCGAGACTTCTTTTATTGATCTCATCATACTTAGTGTGCTCTGTCTCTTATTCTATTTTATTGAATGGAGCACAGTTAGACCCAATCCAGCCGGAACGGGGGATCCGTCAGGGAGATCCCCTTTCCCCTTGTTTTTATTTGTCATGGAGGCTTTTAGTGCTCTTATTCGTGATGCATAGGAGAGAGAGGTGTTACATGGAGTGGCCGTCACTCCTAGAGCACCAAGGATCTCTCATTTGCTTTTTGCGGATGATACTTTGCTATTTTGTCATGCTACTAGGGAGTCTGCTTTGGAGATTGATAGGCTACTCCATAGATATAGTCTTGCTTCTGGTCAGGAAAACAATTTGGAGAAATCTACTTCGGTGTTTAGTTGTAATGTGAGTGCTGAGAGGGTGGAGGAAATTAAAAATTGCTTACCGGTAAAGGTTGTTGAGAAGCATGAGAAGTATTTAGGCCTGCCAACGGAGATGGGTAGATCTAAGAAGGAGATGTTTGGTTGGGTTAGAGAGCGTGTGGACTAAGCTGGAGGGTTTTAGTAATAAATTTATCTCTAAAGCTGGTAAAGAGATTCTTATTAAGTCCGTCATTCAAGCTATTCCAACTTATGTGATGGGATGTTTCAAACTCCCTGATTATCTCCTCCGCGAGGTTGAGTCGATGATTGCTAGGTTCTGGTGGGGGAACGGTAAGGGTAGGAAAATTCATTAGGTCAATTGGGAGTCTTTGTGTGACTCTAAAAGGGATGGGGGTCATCCATTTCCCTAACGCCCTTTTAAGTCGTGTCTTAAAAGCTAAATATTTTTCTGATTCAGATATCCTTGATGTTGTCCCAAAAACCAATGCTTTGTTTACTTGGAAAAGTATATGTGGGGCTTTGAATCTGGTTCGGGAAGGAACTCGTTGGCGTGTCGGTAATGGTGATTGATATTTGGAGAGATAACTGGTTACCTAGGGATTATAGGTTGAAACCTTTCACTCCAAATCTTCATATTGTGGCTGATTGTAGAGTTTCTAGTCTGTTAGATAATGCGCAAGGTGGGTGGAATATACAGGTGCTTAGATCGATTTTCTGGGAGGATGATATTTGTGCGATTCTTAAAATACCAATTCCTTTGACTGACATGGATGATATTCGGGTTTGGCATTACTATACCACAACAACGTAGTGGGGTGTAGTATGAATCCTGGATTTGGCATTTGAAAATTCCAAATAAGATTCGGGTCTTTACTTGTAGAATTTTGAAGAATTCATTACCTGTTCTTGATGCTTTAAGCCGCAAAGGGATTTATTTAGATACATGTTGTCTTGTTTGTCGTAGTAATCGGGAGATTTGTTGCATACTTTTCGAGATTGTGATTTTGCGTGGCTGTTTTGGGCCGTTTCATCGTTACCATTTAGCTCTTTATTTTCAGATTGCACTGATATCCAAAGCTGGTTTACACAGGTCTGCAACAAGCTTAATGGATCTGATTTTGAGGTGTTTATCACTTCTTGCTGGGGGATCTGGAATAATCAAAATAAGATTGTTCATGAGTCAAAAGGTTATGAAGCAGCTGATAGTGTGGAATTCGTGCAGCGTTACTTGATCAGATATAAGGAAGCAAAAAATTCATTCTCTAACCCAAGACCACCCGAAGATGAAGAGGACTGGAATCCACCTGATCCGGGATGCATCAAAGTAAATTATGACGCCTCTGTCAAACAGAAACTGGCACAAGTCTGGGGATTGTGGCCCGAAACAACGCTGGTACTATTTTGGCTTGGCAACGACGTAGCTTCCCGCATGTAACATATGTCTTTTGTGCTGTGTCGAGATTCAACAATCAATCTCTTCGTCAATCACAAACAACGATCAAAACAAATGAAAACGACAATCTCACAATCCAAACAATCACACGAATCAACACGAGAGAATTTACGTGGTCAGCTCAATGAGAGCCTACATCCATGGGAAAACAATCAACAAACTTTATTGCCATAAATCGAGTACAGATACGAGCTACAATCGAGATGATCAAGCTCAACAAGTACACAGTAACCTATCTTCTACTTTGATCGGAATTATGAAGAAAACAGTTACAATTGATCTAAAATTGAGAGTGGAATAAAGGTGTTCTCTCTCTCTCTAAGATGAATGGAATGAGCTATATATATCTGACAGAGAAATCGCATAAACAATTGCTTGGATTTTACGCCAACTCCAGCTGTGCTCTGTTTCTCTGTTTTGACAGCAACATCAGACGGCTTCTACAGGTAGAACCAACAACCTTTAAGCTCCCTTGAAGGCTAGAGCATGCCTTAGTGACCTTTAACTACCCGATGAAGAAGTGTTTATACACTTCATATTCACCAATTTTGCACAATGATGGAACTTAGAAGCTGAATAAAGCCTTGGTCAGACTATCTGCAACATTCTCAGTTGTATGCACCTTCTCCACTTTAATTGTTCCTCCATCAATGATGTCTCTAATGAAATATAATCTGACATCAATATGTTTAGTCCTTTCATGGAAGTATTGATGCTTGGAGAGTCAGACAGATTTTGATTCACGTAAAACTGTGGATCGATTCTTGAATGATTCCCATTTCCTTTATCAATCCATTAAGCCAAATAGCCTCCTTGATTGCTTTAGTAACAGCAATGAACTCAGCTTCAATGGTTGAAAGAGCAACAATAGATTGCTGAGTACATTTCCAGCTAATGGCAGTTCCATAGAGAGTGAAGATAAAACCAGTGATTGATTTTCTAGTATCAATATTTGCAGCAAAATCTACATCTACATATCCTTTTAGTGGAAATTCAACTTCTTTAGATACTTGAAACTTCAATCCATGATGCAGAGTTCCTTTAATATACCTAAACACTCCCTTAACAACATTCCAATGATCCATACCAGGATTGTTCATGTACCTGCTAATCATACTCATGGCAAAAGCCAAATCAGGTCTGCAGCATATCATGGAGTACATAATGCTCCCCATTGCACTGGCATATGGTATAGAAAGCATTTTACACATTTCAGACTGTGTAGTAGGACTTTGACTTGATGAGAGCATTACTCCAGGATTTATAGGTACTGAGGCAACCTTGGAGAGATTCATATTGAATCTAGCTAAGACTTTAACAAGATAACTTGACTGTGACAGTGATAGACTACCATCTGTCAAATTCCTGGCAATATCCATGCCTAGAATCCTTTTAGCACTTCCCAGATCCTTCATTTCAAACTCAGAGCTCAGTCTTAGCTTTAACTCACAAATATCATCCATTAACTTCCCAGCTATTAATATATCATCAACATAGAGTAACATATATATGCAATTTTCCTGTGTAGCATCTGTAAGATAAATGCAACTGTCATAACTGCTCCTTGTGAAGTTGATTGAACTCATAAACTCATCAAATCTTTTATACCACTGTCTGGGACTTTGCTTCAGTCCATACAGTGATTTTCTCAGCAAACAAGCCTTGTTGTCCTTGTTTTTAACTTGCACTCCATTAGGTATCTTCATATAGATGGTTTCCTCTAGATTTCCATGCAGAAATGCTGTCTTTACATCCATCTGTTGGAAATGAAGATCCCATTGAGTAACCATAGCCAGTAGTACTCTGATAGATACATGTTTGACAACTGGTGAGAAAATCTCAGTGTAATCAACTCCTTCCTTTTGAGTAAATCCTCTAGCAACCAGTCTAGCTTTGTATCTAGCTTTGTATCTTATTGACTCAGTAGTACCTGATTCAGTCTTCTTCTTGAAGATCCACTTGCATCCCACTAGTTTATGATTTTTAGGTATTGACACAATATCCCAAGTTCCATTCTTCTCTAGTGATGCAAGTTCTTCATGTATAGCAAACAACCATTTGTCACTTTCAGGACCATTGATTGCTTCTTGATATGTAGCTGGCTCTGAGTAGTTGACCTCTTCTGCAACTGAAAGAGCATAATGTACATTGTAAGACTTTCCTACTCTGCCAAAACCAAGCATATCAGGAGCTAATTGCTTTGCTCTCTTGCTTATGTCCTTAGTCAACTGATATGCAGACAGTGTATCAGTAGCTTCTACTGTATCATCATGATCTATGTCTCCATGATCATTCATATCAGGCACCTGTGATTGTTTTCCATTAACAGTATCATGCTCAGTATCATTTTCATGCTCATCATTGATGTGTGCATCATGTTCATCTCCTGTGAGCTCCACCTCAAGCTCAGTAACCTGCTTGTTAGGCTTTAGTGGCATGATCTGCTCATTAAACACCACATCTATGCTTATAATGCATTTCTTCTGTGAGATACTCCACAGTTTATATCCCTTCATACCCAATGGATATCCCAAGAAGATACACCTTAGTGCTCTAGGCTCAAGCTTGTCCTGTCTGACATGAGCCAAAGCCAAGCATCCAAACACCTTAATGTGTGAGTAAGATGGTGGTTTACCAGACCAGATCTCCTCAGGGGTTTTGTAATTGAATGGTGCAGAGGGACATGTGTTGATTAAGTAACAAGCTGTAGTAGCTGCTTCTCCCCAAAAACTTTTACTTAATCATCCAGAACTTATTAACATGCACCTCACTCTTTCAAGTACAGTTCTGTTGAACCTTTCTGCAACCCCATTTTTCTGTGGAGTCCCAGGGATTGTTTTATGTCTCACAATTCCCTTCTCTTTGCAGAAATCATTGAACTCTCCTGACAGAAACTCCAACCCATTGTCTGTCCTTAAGTGCTTGATTTTCTTTCCCATTTGGTTTTCAACCTCAATAGACCAATCTCTGAACTTAGAGAAAGTTTCATCCTTAGATTTCAGTACAATGAGCCACACTTTTCTTGAGAAATCATCTATGATTGACAAAAAATATTTACCCCCATTCATGGTCTGAATATTAGTAGGCCCCCACAGATCAAAGTGCATATAATCTAGTGGAGTCTTAGTGACATGTTTTGCAGAGTCAAAACCAACCTTGTGAGATTTGCCTAAAATGCAATTTTCACAGAACTTGAGAGCTGTTATTTGATCACCACATAAAAGGTTTTGCTTGCTAAGCTCCTTGAGACCCTTCTCACTCAAATGACCCATTCTAGCATGCCATAACTGAGTGTTATCAATAGCAGCTGTGTTTGCAGATACTTGATTTACAGTTTCACCATCTAAGTAATACAAACCATTTCTCTTAACACCTTTCATGACAGCTCTATTTCCTCTCAGTATAGTGAGCACACCATTGTCAGTCTGATATCTATATCCATTTCCATCAAACAGTCCTAATGAGATTAGATTCCTTTTCAGCTCAGGGATGTATCTAACATTAGTTAGTACTCTAATCTCATTATCAAACATTCTCAACCTTATATCACCATGACCTTCAATACTGCATGGATAATCATTTCCCAATAACACAGTACCACCTTCTTACTAGTAAAATTCTCAAACCATTCTAAATTGGGACTCATATGGAAAGAGCAACCAGAGTCTATCATCCAATTAAGATTAGAAGTAGAATTGGTAACTGTACAAGCATCAGAAGCAATAAGTGCCTCAGCATCTCCATATGGTTGAGAATCTTCTGCTATGTCTGCAGTGTTGGTTGATCCACTTGCTTGTAGCAATAAGTACCTCAGCATCTCCAGCTTTCTTGTCTCTTTTGTATTGAAAACACTCTTCTTCAAGTGTCCAGCTCTCTTGCAATAATAGCAGGTCCTCCTTTCTGCATCAGAAATATATGTCTGCTTGTTTTTATCAGGCTTCTTGGCATCACTCTGATTGAATGGCTTCTTCTTTCCTTGGAACTTGTTGCTCCACCTGGCTTTGACATTTAGACTTTCAGCATTGATGTCCAGACTGGTGGATGATGAACTCCTGTGGAGTTCCTTGTTCCTCAGGGCTACATCAACATCATCATAGGTTAGTGCAGTACTTTTATGAATCACCAAGGAGTCAATGAAATGCTCATATGACTTAAGCAGTGCCCCAAGGATGATCATTGCTTTATCCTCATATGTGACCTTGATTTGAACACCTTCAAGGTCCTGACACATTTTGTTGAAATCATCCAATTGATCTGACAGTGATCTATCAGGATTGATCCTGAAATTGAATAGTTTCTTCCTGAGATGAAGCTTGTTACTCGCAGTTTTGGAATTGTACATCTCCTCAAGTTTCTCCCAAATCTCCTTAGCAGTTTTGATCCTAATAACTTCTCTCAGAATCTTATCACTGAGTGAGAGAATAATAGTACTGCGAGCTCTTTCCATGATCGATGCCTTCTCCTTCTCATCGAAATCCTTGTCGAATCCTTTATCAGCAAGCAATGCAGCCTGCAAACCTTGATGAACTAACAGTGCCTCCATTATCCCTTGCCACAGAACAAAATCAGTTTTCTCCGTGAACTTTTCAACGTCGAACTTCATTGATGATCCCATTGTTGATTGATCCCCATAAGAGAATGAGTAACTTCCCACAGACGGCTCCAATTGTCGAGATTCAATAATCAATCTCTTCGTCAATCACAAACAACGATCAAAACAAATGAAAACGACAATCTCACAATCCAAACAATCACACGAATCAACACGAGAGAATTTACGTGGTTCAGCTCAATGAGAGCCTACGTCCATGGGAAAACAATCAACAAACTTTATTGCCACCAATCGAGTACAGATACGAGCTACAATCGAGATGATCAAGCTCAACAAGTACACAGTAACCTATCCTCTACATTGATCGGAATTATGAAGAAAACAGTTACAATTGATCTAAAATTGAGAGTGGAATAAAGGTGTTCTCTCTCTCTCTCTAAGATGAATGGAATGAGCTATATATATCTGAGAGAAATCGCATGAACAATTGCTTGGATTTTACGCCAACTCCAGTTGTGCTCTATTTTGACAGCAACATCAGACGGCTTCTAACTGCCAGTTTGATCTCAGCCGTTGCTTGCTTCCAGATTTGATCTCATCCGTCCATTCAATTTGAGCTATAAACTCAACAGTGCTGAGTCCTTAGCAGCTCGAGCAGCAGTATTGCTAGCATACGAACTAGAGGTGTAGCGCGTCATCTTCGAAGGTGACTGTTTAAATGTTGTGAAGCAGCTTCAAGACTCCCAGCCTTCATTATCAGTAGCCGGAAATATCATCGAGGAGACCAAAGCACTTGCTTGCTTTTTTCATTCCGCAGATTTTATTTTTGTTAGACGCTCTAAGAATAAGCTGGCACACTTGTTGGCAAACTCTATTACTTTTGATTGTGCTAGTCTGGATGATATACCGGTACCAAATCCTGATGTTACCTGATTCTGTTTTAATGAAATTCAAGTTCCTTCTCAAAAAAAAAAAAAAAAAAAAAACAGCCAATCCCATCTCATTAAATATTTGTAAGATTAATAATGGACAGATTTGTTATGTACATAAACCAGTTTAATAGTAAGTACTCGGACCTTACCCGACCCGATCAAGTAACCCGAATCTAGATGCACGGTCTAAATCCGGCCAAAAAGTCGGCCTCCCTCGGCCCTCCAGCACATGAATAATCGGTTTATTTCAATGAAACATGTTCGATGGGCATAATAACTTTAGGATTCAATTTTGTATTCATCTCCTTTCTTTTCTAATCTTGTTGCGTTTCATTAGTGTTTCTTGTGACGGTTGTGAGTCATTAGCGACACTTGTTTTTTTAGTTGATTGATCATTTTTGTGTTGCCTTGGTGAGACATCTAATACCTAATGATCGATCCGGACACTAATTGATCGAGATCCAACCTAGTAAGTCTCATAGAAGACCCGATTTTCATATACATTGAATAGACAACATACAATTACATTATAAACTATAGGACAAAATTTGTATAGGCGAAATATAATCTCTCCTTTGGACTTTTTCAAGAATTCCATTATATCAATTCCCACGCACTTTTGTCCTCTCTTGTGCACCGGAAAAATTTGAGTGGGGTCACCTATTCTAAATTATAAGATGAATGGGTTTTGGGGATAAGGATCGATGACATAGTGTGCCATATAATTGAACACGTTTAGGGAAGGACGTAACGTAAACCATTTAAGTTTTTGTCCATCCAAAGTACCAGATGCAGAACGTAAGCTCTGGACTTTAAAGCATCGCAGTTAATTCTGAGGTGATGCTGGACAAATATATTTTTCTTACGAATCTAGTGGGCTGACCTTAGTAGATCCAGCCGCCTAATGGGCCTTAGATCGAAGTTGTGTAAGAGGCCCAGATTTGGAATTGCACTGCACTGGGTTCAAGTTTACTGTAATAACGAGAGAATTAATATGAAAATCAACTTTTATTAGAGAACTCACATAGATACGAGTTCAACCCCATATACCTTTTATATAGTTTGAAGTTAAACGTATAATATTCGTAGTTAAATATGTAAAGTTGATCCGGTAAATCTGGAAACTTTGGAACTTTCGAATGAAAAAAGACTTCAAAGATATTCCAACATAAGCCAAAAATCATAAATAAAAAACTAAAACCTTAAATTTTCACGAACCACGCACTAAAACTCAGTTCGTATAGTCCACATGAAGTTACAGCTCCTGACCCCACGCCTGACAGCTAAATTGATTTCAAGCGTCAGAATTAGGGTTACGTTGACTTTTTCTTCCCCTTTCTTTTTTCTCACTTGATAAGAATAATAGAAATTTGAACAACAAAAAAAAAAAACTATTCCTTGATTTGGGTAATAATAAAGTCCATAAAACTAAGTTAAAAATATCTAAATTTTCCGCAACTCACGATTTACAATGTTTCATTTTGTCAACCTATTTTGACGCCGGAGGCGGAAATCTACTCCTTGATAAGCAGCCTCCCGAACAAATGCTAATAACAAAAGGCAAAGCACAAATCAAGCCAACTGAACCACACTTAACTCAATTTCAAACCCAACACTATCCGAAGCAAGTGCGATTTCAAATCCAAGTTACAACTCACGATATAATCAAATGGTAATTTCCTCCTATATAAACATGGTCCCAGTAAAATATCACAATTTAAAAGTGAAGGTGGATTGGCACAAAGCTCATGGAATCTTATAGATTGAAAATATGCACAACCTATATCCTATCAATAAACAAATAACCTTATCTTACTAGGCAGTTTCCACCAAGCATTTGCAGCAATATCAATTGAATGTAGAAGACAAAACTTGTTTTGTAGAGATAATACGCGTAACTCATATAAGCTGAGTGTAGAAGTAAGTAATAAGCACAACCCATAGAAATTAGAAAGTGAATGTATAAGTTCAATTGACGAAATAATGTACCTTGCGCTCATAAACTCTCACACTAGTCTACAAATCTTTCCATATTCATGACCACTGCGGATGAGCATGCATACCCTCAAATTGCTACCATTCCTACATGATACAAAATCAGAAGCTAAAAAAGTACATGTTTTGTGCCCACCATTTCTCAGTGCAATGTTGGATCATTCCGAGTCACTTTCCATAGTCCCCATGGCTTTTAGCCCTCTTGGCTTCTGCAAAAGACGGGACTGAAATTATAATGCATTCAACAAGTTAAAATAGTTTCTATGCGTTTTAAAGAAAAGTCAGCAACAACTCGGAATCTAGTAGTACCTTCTTAGAAGTCTTCTTCTCCCTCACTTCATACCGTTCTTGGCACAAATCCGACAACCAAGCACCAGGACTCACAAACTACAAGAACAAAATCCCATGTTTAGTTAGTGTCATATCTCAATGCATCAACTAGTAGATGAACATGGTTTATGTATTCAAAAATTTCTCTCATAGAACTTTTAAAGTAACTATCAGATAAAACTTACTAATATAGTCTTTTGTATCAGCTTGGCCCTCTTCTTGGGTCTTTGGGGTGGTTTGCATCCTTTCATTAGCATAAAATCTTCCTCCTTTTCTTTACTAGATAAGGAAATCAACAATTTAGGCCAAACCAACTTTTTATTTTCTTCCTTTGGATTTGAAAAGAACAAAGCTTTGGTTGCATCATCAACTCCCCCAGATCCCCTTGTCGTGTAATACCGGTCTTCCTTCTCTGGCGAAGACGACGTCGATGCTTTTCGGTGATCATTTGCAGTAGATCTACCCATACCCAAGTCCCTGCAGTAAAAAAAGAATTTCAGTATTACCAACCTACTCCAACTTCTAGTAGATCAGATGTTAGCCTTAAATCTCTATCCCAGATTCTTTTCTCTCACTAGCACTCCAACAGTAGTAATTTCAAAGATTCCACTCGAAAAAAGCACCTCAAAAACTAGTAGTAATATACCATAAAGCTACAATTACAAATTAAGAATAGATCTGATTATTGCTAAACCAGCCCACAAGTTAAATCTTTCCAGAAAGGAAAGTACTAATCTTTATTTTTCCAAAATCTGCAAAACTAAATCACAACACAAAAGTTCACCACCACAATATCGCCAAAACCTAAAATTGATTACATTATTACAAGAATCAACCTTTCTGCATTACTAAACACCAATTACACAAACAAACAAAAAGATGAAGAAAGATTGAATTTTTAAGCGTTACAAACCTGTTTGACCTAAGAGGAGAAGGAACAGGAGGCAAATCTTTACTTGGGTTGTGAAGAGCAGTGTTGTTGGTATCAATAACCCGTGAAGTGATTTTCTTCTTTACAATACCACCGGCATAACCATCTGATTTTCCATTACCATTCAAAGAAGAGTCTTTCATTTTCATACATCTGAGCCTCTTTCTGTTTCCCCACTGTAACTTATCCATATTTCTCTACAAATAACCTGCAAAGATTCAAGCAACCCATTAGAGATCTTACATAAGTGAGCTGTATTTAAGATAGTAGATTTCAAAATTTCATTATTATGAACAGGAACAAGAAAAGTCTTTTGAGTTACCTAAAGATCTGATGGAGAAGATGAGATAATGAAAGTTTTGAAGAGCAAAGTGATATGGGATGAACTGAAAATTAAGCCGGAGAAGGAATAAGAATGTTAACAGTTAAATGGAGAAGGAGGTTTTGGGTGAGGCTTGAGAGAAGCTCCAAGGGATTAGACTGTTTTTTTCTTTGTTGGTGAAGGTTAGAAAAATAAAGTGTGTTTTTTGGGCTTCTGTATTTGCTTTGGTTCAGTTATGTACTACTCCTTTTTTCCTCCTCTTTTTCTCGTTTTCTGATTTTCTTTATTCACTAATGTGTTGCGTATATACTCCCGTCTTACCTAAGTTGTCAAGTTTCGACTTTTATGACTGATTGTAATGATAAAATATTCAGTTAAATTATATAATAAACTTTTACTTCCTAAATTTTATTATACTCCATCGAACGGATCTCAACCTCAACTTCTCATTTTTCATTTTGGACTGTCCAAATTTAACTTCTAATTCATTAAATGAAAATTTTATTTACTACTTTATTAGTATCTCTTGTACTTTATTAATTTTCTATTAAAATTTGTGTCGTACTAACGAAAAATTGAGTTTGGGACGGAGGGCGTATAATTTAATTATACATTTCATCGATATATTTTAAATTAATTTGTGATAAAAGTTGAAGTTGGTGTACCGAGGAAAAGAGCAAGGTTGAAACTAAACAAATGGTTGGGATTGGGATTTTGAGGTGATTATGTAAGGTCGTAGATCAGATTGGAGTAGATTAAGAAGAAAGGATCTCAGCCGTTGAGAGTTGAATCAACGGTGAGATGAGTTTCCCTCCATTTGGATGGGTAAACTGAAAGGTAGAGCGTAGGGAGTAGATATGAGTCACGTGACTTTCACACTCTTTTTTTTTTTTTTTTTTTGTTGAGTAGACGTGACTTTCACACTCTTTAACAGGGTTATTTATGACAAAGCCCATGGGCCAGTGTTCTGTATACTCGCATATTAACATGGCCGAGCCCAAAGGGCCACAATAAGAAAGAAGTAGTCATCTAATTCAGCCTTTCCTCGTCCCCCTTTTTATTTCTCAATGGTATCCATTATACGCGATTAATCCAAATGAAAGACCGGTCACTTTTTGAAGGCTCTCAAATGATATTTTTACATCCATGATCTAACCGAGACCTTACATAAGTGAACTCACGTCCCTTACCAATTGAGCCAACAACCGTTTGTCCTCATCTCCCCTTTGGTTCGGCACAAATGTATCATATTTCATTTATTACAGTATATATAAGTGGACAACTATTGCAGTTTTGTAATTGAGTATTTAATTTAAATTAAATTAGATTCATTTGTAATATATGTGTAAATTAGACTTTAATTACAAAAAACAATCTATTTTATTCAATCAAATTACAAACCCTAATTCAATTTCAACAAAATCAATCTTCCTTCTCCATTTAAATTTTAAACACTACATTCAACCCAACAAAATCAATTCATCATTAAAAAAAACATTCTATCTTCTCCAATTAAATTTCAAACCCTAATTCAATCCAACAAAATCAATTCATCATAAACAACGATAATCAATCTTTCTGCTCCATCTTTTCCAATTAAATTAAAACAGATCAACTCAAACACTAATTCAACTTGAAAAAAAAAGATAATTCATTATCAGAAGCAACAATATTACTTACCTACAAATACGTCTTATATAACTGTAACTATGTGTCACAATAACACGCATAGCGTATTTTCACATTATAGTATTTTCATAACTACATAACTATACGCGCTACGTGCCAAGAAACAATTAATACCACTGTTACATAGTTCTCCGGCCGTTTTATCAAAATAATTTAAAATAAGAATGAAAGAAATGAATCACGAATTTTCTCTAAAATATTTACGCTATTTTTAGTACTAGTGGTAAGACGTGAGGAAGGAAAAAGTCGAGCAACTCAAACCCTAAAGATAGCGATCATTTTTTATGTAATAAATCAAAATTAATTGGATTGGTCAAAATTTAATTAATGTAGGTTTTATTTGGTTTGAGGGAAAATAGGGGAAAATAAGATTTTCTCAGAAAATGTGAGGGAAAAAACAATTTTCCTTATTTTGTAGAAATAGATGTATTTTGTATAGATTTTGATGAATTTTTCAGGATTTCTTGAGAACTACCAAATGGTGTAAAACAATATTTTTCCCTATTTTTTTCTTTTTCCCCAATTTTCCCTCAAACCAAATGAAGCCGTAATGTAAAAAGGGTGAGTTTGTTTTTAGATATACTAGTATCGATGACACGCGGTACCCGCATGATACCTTTTTAATATCGAATTCTAAATTTCGGTGAGTAAAAATTTCACGCATGTGAGTTTATGGTGTATGACTATGTCCGATTATAAGTGAAATTGAATACATACAATATAACATATTTAAACAATGTTGGTTTTCATAAATATGGTAATGCAAACATTTTGAAATTAAGTACTTGTACTTTTTTTTTTTTTTTTTTTTTGTATGTCAGAGGTAATATCCTATTATTAATAACTTTAATCACGCCAATTTTTATTTACTAAAAATAGGAGGAGTGAATAAATTGGAGAGGTTAAGGATAGATTGTGGTGTAGTAATAGCCCTTTCTTTTTTAGTAATAACTATCTGAGTGACTATAATTAGGATATAGTATAGATAATAGATAGGTTTTGCTAAGACGAACGCCCATTAATTTGTGCGTCTAGACTCAACCTCTAAAGGTAGCACAATTATTTATGGTATTTTACGACAATTCTATCATCACTTGTGCATTCACCGATGAAATTGTACGTGCCCGAGTGAGGAGAGAATGCTCGGGAAACATATGTCTTGGTCAACATTCTCAACAACTTTGAAAATATTTTAATGTGATAATGTCAATTCGCTAACTAATAAGATGATAATAGTGATCAATTTTAATTATTTGTGACACTTATAACACTTTTTGTGACGCGTATATAATCTATAAAGGGAAAATTGCTCTGACATTATCATTTACCTAACTAATACTCCCTCCGTTCTTTTTGAAGGTTTATTTTTTGTCATTTCGATTTTTTTTTAAAGTTTAACATTTTCTTTTTTGAAAATCCAATATCTCTACTTATTAATTTTTTAACACTCTTTCATATTTTATCTATTCTCTCACTTAATTTTTCTATTCTTCATCTTACTTTTTACCACTTACTTAATATTTTATTTAATTTTCTTAAAATTTATACAAAATCAAAAGGTAAACCTTGTAAAATAATGGAGGGAGTATGATATATGGTAATACGTGGTAATTCTTTAAATAAATCTTAGAATTCCTACTCTAATGTTCCTTGTAGTGGCTTCAGAGCTTGCTCAGTGCAATATACAATTTTGGTTGGCTATATTATAATAATAAATGTGTCCTGCATTAATAAACATTTTGTGTTGTATTTATAGATTGTGTCCAAAGGCCAAAGCTCAATAGTAAGGTTAATTCTGGATGATTTTCCTAAATATAAGAAAATACAATATTCCTATGTATTGTTTGATATGCTCATATTAAGAAAATTAGGTTTTTTACTAGAATAATGCAGTAAAGTGTAAGTGAGTGTCCTCTATATGAGGCGTTAACTATTAAAGAAGGTGTCTTAAATTGCAAATTGAAATCGGTTTACTTTAAAAAAACCGAATACGCCATATTAAAATTCATGTGCATTCAAAATTTCAAATATTTGGTGCTGGGTTCGAAATTTAAAGAAGTTATCCAAAAATAGAGGATTTACACTTTTCGAATGGTGGTTGATTAACCAAACCTCTCAGTCTTAAAACTTAGGCACCTAATGGTGGTTTATCCACCAGAATCAGCAGCAGCAGAAAATATGCCGGCGACTGCGCCACCAATCGACCACCCTCCACTCCTTACCACCACCCTATCGCCGCCGTGGCCAGTAGCTTCCATCACTAAACACGAAACCAACGCAACAATCATTTTCCCTCCAGCCAATCACGAAAACCTCCACATTTCACCAGACCAATCGCCTCTCAAAATCCACATCGATCTCTTCTCCTCCTCCTCAGATTCCGGTTCAATTTCAGATTCAGATTCAATCTCCAATTCCTACTCCACATTCTCTCCATCCGATTCCGATTCGCCGCTTTTCTCTCGCCCCAAATCTGGCCTGTCGATCCGTTCGGAAACTTGGACAGAGAGACTCTGTTACAGATTCTACTCCGCCGTTAAACACATCTGGAGTTTCATCGGTTCGTCGCGAGGATTGTGGTTGACTTTTCGGTCAGCCGTGGTGGTGCTAGGGTTTCTGTATTTCCGGCAGAGGAGGAGGCTCAGAGCTGGAGAAGAAACTCGTGCTCGCCTTATCGGAGTCATCGGTGATAAAGACCAGAAAATCAATCAGCTGTTGGATCAGGTATCAAGGATGAATCAGGTTTTACTGGCAATGCATAAAATTCCCAATTCTGAATAGAATTATCAGCATCATCATCTTCAAATACTAGGAAATTGGAAAGTACTATTTGTTGTAGAAAGTTCATTGTTACTGCTGTTCTTTGTTCTTCTTGTGCTTGATCATGGAAGAATGAAGAGGCAAAAGCCTTTTGCCATAGTGTTGTTGCATTTCTTACACAAATGTATATAAGTAACTACTCTTATTGTATTTGAGATTGTTAGATCTTCTTTCTATCTACATATCCCTATAACTTTTGCAAATTATTTCTCGTGAAGTCGTAGCTTTATTAATCAAACATGATAAAAATGTATGGAAGCTGATGATATTAGGTATATTATGTGATAGTTGTTGGTAGGTTTGGTCTGTCAGCAGTCGAATTTCAAATACCTTTGCATAGTGTGTATTCCTAATCAGGAGAGATGCAAGCTTGAAAAATGGAGGAAGAAACCACTGATTGATTCATTGCTACCGGCTATGTTTGCGCGGTATAATCCTTCCAAGGTCACTGAATATCCTTTTCATCCTCTGTGTTTAATTGTGTATAATACTAATCATTTATACACACAGTTGATGTGCACTTGTATTGCTTTGCTTTCCCTTTTCATTTGTACTACTATCTTTGCCGTTCTGCCTTTCCGTAAAGAGTATTTCTCAATTATATCACATTAGTATTGTATTTCTTCCTAGTTCCTTTTTCCTCACATTGTTCCTGCTTTTGATTTCATTGTACATGTCTACTTTCTGCCTAACTTTCTTAGACTACAAGACTCCTAACATAAACCAAGGAACAACACCTTATGTGTTGGTTCATAGCTGCAACCGGACAAGATAGTTATCGGTTGAATCCGTTGCTGAATTTTCACTAATTGCTCTTACATGGAAGGCCTATAATTTAGTGAATTTGTTGTATAATTAATCTTATATCTCAGCATCAATTAATCTGTTGCTAGCAATCGATTGGGTATAGCTTGATCTGTATGTGAGGTCTTGTCTCTTCGTTTCTTTTCTTATTAAAAGATCGAATTAAGTAGTTTAAGCAGTTTATGGATGGTTTTATTATTTTCATATTCCAGTGAAATGATCATCGATGTTGACTTTCTCGATGCAAGTATGGAGGCAATACATTGATGAACACTTGTAAACTTAAAAATCACACACGAGAAAACATAGAGGAAGCAGCAATAGTGAAAACTGGGAGCCGAGTTTAGTCTCTTTCTGCCATTAATTTCCCAAATATTAGACTCAATGTCAAGTAATGTTCTTAGAAAGAGTTGGAACCTGATGATCCGCACTCTGCATATAAAACGACATGTGATACGAGGATAGATATAACATCAAGTGATCAATAACAGGGAGGAAGCAGCCATAAGAAAATAAAAACTGAGCTTCCAAGTTTATTTTGATTGATATAAGAATGGAGATTTTTGATTGACTCAATCAGAGGTTTCCTGTTTTTGTTTGGTCTATGTTAAACTATTAGTGTAGCTTCATTCTTATATGCGCGTGTTTCTGTTATCTTGGCTGCAAACATTTTGTCTGGGTGTAGAGGTGTTATTTGGGCCGGTCGCAGAACATCCCGGCCTGGCCCGGCCCGCTTAAAAACCGGCACAGCCCGGCCCGTTTAATATTTGGTCCAGACCGGCCCATGTACATTTAACACTACAAGAATAACCGGATTTAGGGACGGATAAAATCCATCCCCAAGTTAGGGACGAATCGGTGGTGCTAGAGACGGACTAGGGACAGATAGGCCTATCCGTCCCTAGTCCGTCTCTAGTCCGTCCCTAAATAGGGACGGATTAGTAATCCGTCCATATTTAGGGACGGATAGAATTATCCGTCTCTAAATTTAGAGACGGATAATTCTATCCGTCTCTAATTCGTTGACTAAAAAAAAAAAAGAAAATTTAGGGACGGATAAATTTATCCGTCCCTAACTATCAGAAACCCTAATTTATAACTCTCTTCCTCCCACTTACTAACCACTCCTTCTCCTTCTCTCCCACTCCACCACCACCACCACTCCACCACCGTTCGACCACCACACCACCGCCGTTCGACCACCACTCCACCACCACGGGATCTCCGTCCTCCACCACTCCACCACCGTACAACCACCACCACGGGCTCTCCGTCCTCCACCACTTCACCACCTCACCACCACTGTCTCTCCGTCCACCACCACCTCGACCACCACTGCCTCTCCGTCCACCACTGCCTCTATGTCCACCACCACTCCAACACTGCCTCTCCGTCCACCACCACTCGACCACCACTGCCTCTCCATCCACCACCACGACCACGCTCCCAGATCCACCATCACGACATCTATACTGCCACCCCACCACGAGACCCGTCCACCACTATCTCCGGCCAGCCAACAAGACCCAGATCCAGATTTCGATTTTTTATATTGTATTATTGTAATTTCTTATTTGTATTAATTATTATTAAATGTTATATATTGTATTATTGAATATTGTATGAAATTGTCGGTTTATCCGTATTGAATAAAATTATCAGTTTATGCGTATTGAATAATCGTATACAATTTTCGGTTTATCCCTATTGAATATTCGTATATAATTGTTGGTTTATCCGAATTGAATAAAATTATCGATTTATCCGTATTGAATATTCGTATAAAATTGTCGAAATATTCGTATTAAAAATAAAAAATAAAAAAATAAAAAATACTATTTAGGGACGGATATTTATCCGTCCCTAAAGGTCTTTGACCATTATCCGTTCCTAAATAGGGACGGATAAAATATCCGTCCCTATTTGGTTAGAGACGCCCGTTTTAAGGACGGGCGTCTCTATCCGTCCCTAACGGTTTAGGGACGGATTTATCCGTCCCTAAACCCGATTTTTTTTGTAGTGTAAGTTTAGTGGGTCATAGGGGCCTTTGTTTTGTAGGCCCGGCCCGTAACCGGTTAAAATTGTATGACCGGCACGGACCGGTCCGAGAGTGAATAAGCTCGTGAACCGGTAAGGCCCGATCCGTTTAGCCCGGTAAGAACCGTTCCGTTTAGATGTTTGAATTTATAGTCTATTTTATCAAAGTCTATATCATAAGTCCAATTGGAAAGTCCAACTCTCCAAAAGCCCAATTGGGTTTCTCTTCTTCATTCCCAATTTTCCAAATTCCAATCTCCACAAGCAGCCTCCCGTAACGTCTCTTTCTTCTCTGCGCCTCCTTCCTTCTTCTTTCTTTCTTTATTTCATTTTACCTTTTTTGAATTCTGATTGATATCAATTAACCACGGCCATGAATTAATTAATGATGTCGACCGTTGGCTGAAGAAGAACGTTGAGATGAAGACGTTGAGCGACTTCTTGCCATTGTTAGCTTGCGCCTTGCACCTTACTGCTCAAGTCCTCATTTTCTGAATTTTGGTGGATTTTTTGTTTGGCAGCTTCTTAGTTTGTTTAATTGTGGATGTGTTTAATAAAATTATGAGTTTTAATAAAATTTTCTTCTTGAAACCAATTTTCTGTTATTAAATTTAGAAAGTACTTTATACATATGTTCCAGGAAACTTACTAATCTTGTGCAGATTGATTGCATTTTTGAGATTCATGACCGACTGAAAAATTGAGTCGGTTAAAGGCTTAAAGCAGTCATCAGTTCTTATAAAACCACTGATGCAAAGAAAAGAAAAAAAAAGATGGGTTGCACGGCCCGACCCGTGAATAGAGTGGGCTGGGGGCTGTGCCGGGCCTTGATTTTGACAAAAAACCGTCCTAGCCCGGCCCGGCTAAAAGAATGAACCAGTCCGGCCCGTCCTTTAAATGGAGCGGGCTGGAGCATCCTGGCCCGGGCTCACACCTCTATTTGGGTAGTGTGATTGGGTTTTAGAGGAATTGAGAATTTTTGTGGTTTAACCATTGGGTTTCGTCTTTCACCTTATTTTTCATCATGTTTTTTTTTATAAACTACGTTACTTCATTACTTACTAAACAAAAATTTACACAACCTAGTTATTCATACGCAAGGGGACCTTACGCTGAGTAACCTTGTTCCGAACCTGATCATGTTACTACAATTTGTTATAGGATATGCATTTCTGTATACAGTATTTTATAATAGAGTTATTTAGTTTCAGGTGTGGGTCATACAACAATTTGCACTAGAATGAATCTGCACGATGTCCAATAGAATCATCATTTAAATTTGAGTTTATTTCAATACACCCTGTTAACTACGTCCATGCGATTAAAACTTTGAGTTAAAAAGAATTTATATATTTTTAACAAGATTTTTGTGATTTTAATTGCACGGATTAGCAATTACAATGTAGTACAATCAGACTATTTCTAATTACAAATAAGTTTAAAAATCAAACTAATTTAGAAATGGCCAAACACATCTTTATATTCTAAATTGCACATGTGATCTAATTTACAACAATCGTTATATTTACCTCAAATATTTTTTTTCTTTTAAATTTACATTATTTACTCCGTATTTATATTATTATCTACAATAACCAAAAATTCATCAACACAATAAAAATACAAGAATTGATATTTTAATTTTATATATACACAAGGAAAAAAACACAAACCGAACAAATATATTAATGTGTTTGTACAATTTGTTTTGCTTAATTTATGTTGTGGATTGGAATATGAAATCTCCAGAAATTTCATTTCACTTTATATGTTCGTAAATATTAATCCTACTATGTTTTTCTATTTCAACTGGATTTATTGTCACCTTCATCATCATCATAATGAAATGAGAATATTTACGAGGTAATTTTTGTATCAAGTGTTTTGGGATTAAACATAAACCGGGTTTATAACTCACTAATTATTTATAAATTGAACAATTGGGTTTGTCAGAATCAATATTCAAGGAACAACAAACAAACGGGTTTTGTTGTTTTCTAGGAAATGAAAGGAGATGAAACTGTTAAAAAAATTGAATTCGGAAAATATATTGAATAATATTTTAATTTTATATTTATACGAGAAATGTAGTGTTTATAGAAATATTATTCTCGAATATGAGATATGAGTATGACTGGAAAATTTCAAGAAATAAAATTTTGAAAATTAGATTTGGAATTTGTAAGAATTTGAATATAATGTTATGAAAATAAATAAATAAACAATGTTGAAGATGAAGGTTTTAGTTGAATTAGTGTATGAATTAATGATACTTTTGTATACAATGATCCTTACGCAGATTCACTTGCGGAAACCTTGTTACGACTTCTCTTTCCTTTAGGCTTCATTTGGTTTGAGGGAAAATAGGGGAAAAGAAAAAAAAATAGGGGAAAATAAGATTTTCCTGGAAAATGTGAGGGAAAAACAACTTTCCTTATTTTGTGGAGATAGATGTTTTTTTTTTATAGATTTTGATAAATTTTCCAGTATTTTTTGAAAACTACCAAATGGTGGAAAACAATATTTTCCCCTATTTTTTTTTATTTTCCCCCATTTTCCCTCAAACCAAATGTAGCCTTAAATGATAAGGTTCGCTAAACTTTTCGTGACGTCGCTGATAGCAAACTGCCCACCCCGCCGCGATATGAGCACTTCACCGGACCATTCAATCGGTAGGAGCTATTACAATCACGAGCGACGGGCGGTGTGTACAAAGAGCAGAGACGTAGTCAACGCGAGCTGATAACTCGCACTTACTAGAAATTCCTTGTTCAAGACCAACAATCACAATGATCTATCTCATCACGATGTAATTTCGAATATTACCCAAGCCGGTCGATCAAGGCTACAGACTCATTGAATACATCGTGAAGCCTGAAGTAACATTGGCTCGTTAGGATTTACCAACATGAATTCAGTAGCCTTGGAAGATCATCCTTGGGGAAAATCCTAGCCACCAAGAACACTGTGACAATTCTCTCTAACCCTTCCATAACCAAATTAAGCATTAAGGAGAAAAAATCATTGAAGATTAATTTGTGGAATTGAAGGACGAAGGCCCAATATATTTGCAAACGGTTGTATCTTTCTTTTGTAGTATTGATTATGAATCTTTTGCCTAGTGTTTTTTTTGTTTCTTTACAACCATGAGGAGCTAAATTATGCATGTAAGTACATCTTGAACCTCGTTTACTGATTTATATGTGATGAAAGTGCTAGATGTCCTTCTTGTTGGTGTCCGTGCCACTGCTTATTGATATGCCTTTGATCGGAGACATGATTTTTGTGATACATGTCGTCATATATGATTGTCTATTCTATTCTTATCTATGGTGCTCAAGGAATATATTGAGACAACAGATAAATCCACAATCAAACTCTGCATTATTTTATACTAATTAGACTATTTAGATGTTTAGAAGGGTTTTTGGAATCTTGTACTTGATCAATTAGTCCCGTCGATATCCGACATGGCATTGAGGTCAAATTCAAAATAAAAAATGAATACATTGTATAATAACATACCGAAGTTAAGGAAAATATAAAACGTTATGTAGAAAATGCATAATCTAATCTTTTCAGCATTACATCGGATGCCATACAATATCTATTGACATGTAGTTAACATAATCAATCTCATCTAAACTCACGTTATTTACCTCTATCATATTGTTAAAAATTTGGTGGAGAATATCCTACTTCACTCAGCCAAAAATTCCCGGATTGTATTCATGTTTTTATTTTTCCATTTTTTTTTTCTTGATTGTGTCCCAAAATTGGTGTAATATTGATTTCTAAAAAACTGTTGTTGACCTTTTATATTACATGAGTTAGGCTGTATTTAGACGGATGTGTGATTTTGAAGGTGGTGAATATATGAAAATGAAATGATATATTAAAGTTAGAGCTTTTCAGTTAAATTACTTTGCTACTAAACTTTATTATGATTACCATAATACTATCTAAAAATTAAGAAATATAGTAAACCAATAATTACTTTATATCTATATAATAAACCATGTTTGATGCACAACAATTAAAATTTTGATAAGTACATATCCGTGAAGATGAAATGCTACCTTTTTGCATTTGTGTTGTTTTTAACCTATCATTTATTAGAAATAACATCAGCATCAAGGGAAAACTGTTTTTTGGTTATAAAACATACTGTACATGTGGTGAACAATCTTCCTGTTCATTCACCGCCCATGAAGTTGCACTGCTTTTCAAAAGATGATGATCTTGGAAACAACACCATTTCCAGAGGCCAAGATCAAAATTGGAGCTTTTGTACCGCACCAAAAACACTGTTTTCTTGCTCAGTTCTGTGGACAACGAAGAAATTAGGTTTTCAAGCATATAGTGCTCAATGGTATCCTGACCCATGTGTAGGTGGTACATGCTACTGGGAGTTGAGAAGTGATGGTCTCTATTTCTCTAGATATTACCCACCTGGTTCTGATTTGGTCAGATGGAGACTATGGGGATGATGATCACAAATTATAAATAAAATATATGTACTTATAGCTGCAACTCATTTTTATTAATAATCTCATTTATGTTCAGTTGAGACCTTCATGTTTTATATTATTTCATCATTGTTCTCATGCCTTGTGAACTTATCACCACAAGTAATATGCCAAATAGCAATGAAATTTAGCGGGAAAAAAAGACCGTCACTCGATAGATTTGAGATGGATTGGCGACGAATTATCAATTCCTCACCTAATCCGCCTCTGTTCTAGCTATGGACGAGGCACCCGTCCTCATTTGTGGCTACACTATGGATATTTGACACATCTCCGACTTGTGACAAATTTAGCGGCGAATTAACATGATCGTCATTATTTTTAATTTTTAAAGCATTAATTGAAGAATAACTTTATCTTTATCCTTGTGTCTGAACATCTGTGTTTTCAAGATCATCAACCGCCTTGTTAAAATTTGTTGGTGCCTTAGACAATAATGTTCAAATCTAGGGGGTGGGTGGGGTGAATAGACTTGAAAACTTTTTGTGTCTAAAACATATTTCTCAGCTGGTACAATTAACTGATAATACTTGTCTTTCAGAGGCAAAAACCTTTTACATTTTAAGTGTCGAGTGTGTGTGTTTAGTGAGCAATATACTTTAATAGATAGACATATAAACGTTGACAGTAAATTGTAATAAGTAAATAATACTTGTTTATAGTGGTATCTGAAGGTGGCGTAATCCTTCAACTAAATATCAACTTCGCCCTTTCTCAAGACCTGAATCCATTAAGATAGAAAAATTGAATTCCGTTACAAAATCCTATTATTTGCTATGTACCTAAGTTTCCGGCTTAGTAACTTTGAACTTTTTCTTTGACTCACCAAGTCAAGTACTCCAGTTCCTCCAAGGTGTTTTCCTTAACTTCCCAAGCTAAGTAGTTCCCCCCTTCTTCCTTAGCATGCCTCTTTGGTGGTTGTTTCTGTGTGCTTTGACAAGACAATGATCTCTTACAAGTAACAATGTTTCAATTACTTTCAGTGATCAAGAAACTCAACTGATGTTCATGCATTTCAAAGACTAAGTGTATGTAGTTTCTGGAGAATAATACTTCGTTCTTGTTTAGAAGAAATGACTCTTTATAAGTAGCAACTTTAAAGCTAGTTGTACTTCTTCACAAGTAGCTTTGCAAAATTTAAGTCTTTTTAGGAACTTATGAACTTAAAATTACTTGAGAAAGTTTGATCCCAATAGCAGGTTTTAGTTATGTGTTCCGTGGTTTCTCAAGTTCTAAGTGTTCTTATTAGTGCAGAATAGTTCAGTTTGAAATGTATCCGTTTGATTTGATAACAGTTCAAAAGCTGGAGCCATTGTGTACTTGCACGGTACAATGACATTTGTCTCTTTGTCTTGCTTTTCGGTGAATAGTAATGTTCTGCCTTGTAGCTTCAGTACTTGCCTTACCTTTCTCATAACGAATATATTACTTTTCACCAACTGAATCCTTCGGTGGAGAGTATTCTTCATTGAGTAACTTAGTCAACGTACTATGTCATATATATATAGATTTTCACTTGACTAAATGTGTCGCAGTGAATTTCCACTTACTGAGAGAAAGTCTTCATTCTCAGCGGGCTTAAACAGCCAGTCTGATTCTTCAATAACTTGTAGTCTGGTCGCAACGTCTTCAGTAGTAGGTCTTCAGTAGGTGTTCAAAAATTTAAATTACATGCTCTTGAAAACCTAACACTTATACAAGTTACTAAACTATCAGTCAATAAGGTTCATCTTTTACAATGTCCAATGCTAAAAACATCCTAAGGACTATAATAGTACTACTTACTTGTTGAGGGTAAAGATGTCATGTGTTTGCTTGTCAAAAGCTAAACTTACACTAACAAAATCATCAGCTAATCAGTTAGATTCTTGTCTTCAACCATCGTGTATGAGTGAGTCTTTCTTTCATGTAAAATCGATTGGCTAATGAATTTGTCATATAGAGAGCCTCAAGTTTTAATAAAACTTCTGCTACTTCTCTTTAGACATGTCTCTCAATGCCTTATCTCCAAGACACAAGATGATTGTGCTAGGAGCTCTAGCTCTCAAGAATCTCAATCTTCATTTCTTCATTCATATGAGGAGGCATATTTGCAGCACCATCAAGAGCTGAGGTGAGACTTGTTGAACCAACAACACACATATTATTTCTCCATAAGCCAAAATCATTCTTCTCATTGAATTTATCAACGTCGAATCTTGTTGAACTAATCTTGAACGATTACTCAGAGTACGCTTCCAACATACAACGCCACTTGTTAAACTACAACTCGGATTAACCGTTCCGATCGAACAAACCAATTTGAACAAGCAATGAACCCAAAACAATCAGAAAGATCACACACCACAAGATTTACGTGATTCAGTAGCCTACATTCACGGATGAAATTGCATCAAGTCCACTAATCATCAGCAAATACCAATTACTGAGTGATTGGAGCTCCGACGATGTACAATTTGTATCAATTCTTGATACCTATCGTCTATCTTGCTCCTAAACAACAATCAATCTTACTCGAATATCAATGGGTAAGCACTCTAAGCAATTACAATGGAGAAATTCAGTGAAGTAAAGAGTAATATATATATATCTGGAACCCTTTGATCATAACCGTAACCTTTGAGATCAACGACTGAGAATCAATCTAGCTCTAGTTAACATTCGGCTGATGATAATGCCAGAGCACAAATCATACTGCCAAAGCAATTTTAGTTATTTGTGACACTTATGACACTTTTTGTTACACATATTAAAGCTATAAAAGGAAAATTGCTTTGACATTATCATTTTTGCTCTAGCATTATCATTTACCTTAACATTTAGATCGTTTTGGTCTAGTAACAACCTTCGATAAATAGCAAACTCATCCTTTTAGTCTTCTACTTGTGCAGTTAACTCCTAGAAGTTTTCAAAACTTCATAGTTTCTGACATATCAGACCTACATGACCAATGCATCGAATGATTTGAAAGCTTACGAGTGTAACAAAATTACTTTTTGTATCAAATAGGAGTAATAAACAAAATTACTTTGAAACAATATAGAACTGGTAAAACCTCCGTAAATTAATACTCGATAAATTAATAACCTCAATAAAACTAATAATTTGCCCGGTCCCAACTTGGGATCAGTACAAATTTGGACCCAATCAATAAAATAATAAGACAATATTTTTTTTTGAAATCCCAGTGTATATATATTTTTGGGGACCACATACTTCTATACATTTTCCTTAAAAATTGTGTCCAACACAAATGTTTCAGTTTTAGTGAAACAGAGGGAGTAATTACTAAAAAATTCCACACACACACACACACACATATATATTTGTGTTATCCACTTGAAAATTCTATTTATTTTTTGTTGAACTTCAAATCTATATTTAGTTCGTCTCTAAATCTCCCAAATTGCACTCAAGAGATGTGGCGTTGTCTTCTCGTACTGCAACAAAAAGTTTTGAAGAGTTGTTGTCGCTTGCAATGCTTATTTTCGAGTGACTGGTTCCAAAGCCATTGAATCATCCTCAGCTTCATCATCTAATCGGATTTTGAATGGTATCCGCCACTATTTCTTCTATGCTATGAACTTCGTAACATTCATTGTTTTCATTGGGAAATCTAGAAAGTGATTCACATCCATTTTGTGTTGGTTAATGCATAACAGTAATCAAGTTCTCAAGCTCACTAATGTCTTCTCCATATTTTGTATCATTTAAACCACTTGAGCCGGTTTGATTCGCCGAACGAATTTTGCAATGTCGAAAGCAATTTGCTATGGCCTCTTTTGTTGCACATTCGCTGTCTAAGATGAGACGGCCAGTTTGATAACTTTTAAAACATTTATCTTTTCGGGAGAAGAAATGTCCAACTCATAACCTTCCAAAAATCTTATGGTAAAATCTTTTGCGATAGTACATTTTAAAGGCACTTATGATCAATTATGCATATACGTAAAACCCCTTTAGAAAATATTACTGTCCCGGTGGACTTGAAAATTTTATCCCTCAATTATGTTTATACGTAAAAACATCATTAAATTAATAAATTATTAATTTATCGATTATATAATAGCTCACTAAATTAATAAAATATCTCAGTCTCAACATTATTATTATTTTATAGAGGTTTTACTGTATTATATCGTACTTGTTAGTTCATAAAATTAACATGTAAAATGTGAAAATTGTTTCATTTGGAAGAGGGACTGAGCAAGCTTGTTTCACTCTTGAAGTGAATAATGGCCAGCCTGAATCTTCGGATTATCAATATATAAATCTGTCAGAAATCGAATTTAAAATACCTTTGCCAATTGCCAAGGTGTATGTATAATCCTCACTCACTATCCTCTTCATCATCTGTGTTTGTTTGGGCAACTGAAATTCTAGGCATTTATTCAAACAGTTGGTGTGCACTTGTATTGCTTTGCTTTCACTTTTTACTTGTGCTACTGTCTTTGCTATTCTGCTTTTGCTGTCAACGATAGTATTTCTCAATTTCATCACATTAGTAATTTTGTATGTATGGATTTGCAACTTCAGTTGATGAAGCATATAATGAGCTACTATGCCAAAGGATAGAAACTGGTCTATTGTATGTCATATTTTTCATCTATACATATATTGATTCTGCGAAACTGGTCTATTGTATGTCATATTTTTCATCCATACATATATTGATTCTGCGAAACTGAGTTGCTAATTTGAACTATGGTAGTACAAAGTATGTTCTTTGTTGGATCTTCTTATGTACGTAAGTTTTTTATCGGTATGTATATTACGTTATTGGTGTTGAGTATGGGGAAGGTGACAATAAGGTCTGCAGGTCCTCTTAAAGTGGATGTGGCAAGAATCATTGAACGGACTATGTCGGATATAAGTATATGGTATTTAGGAGCCTTATCAATCTTCAAAACGGCTTTATGTTTGGCAAAATTGGGGTCGATGTGTGCCTCCTGCAGAATTTTGGGCCTAAAGCAGACACTTCAGTGGCCATATACGGTGAGCCGGCCTTGCCTAATGGTTAAACATACTCAATCCTTAAAATTAGGATTGGTGATTGTGATTCTTAAATGTTAATTTTGTAATCTTTATCCCCTTATATTCCCTGCCGCTCACTTTTTACTCCCTTAATGCTCAGGCATCTCGGGCAGATTCCCGCGCGAGCCCTAAAGTTGCAGGCCTGTTGCATCTCTGGGGAAGGTAACATGCATTTCCTTTTTGATCTTTTATGCTATAGTGTTTGCGTATTAACAGAGTAACAAAAAAACCGCAATATGGATTGTGTGTTTTAGACTATAGCTTCTATTAATCAGATGAATACTCTGATTGTAAAGTGTAAATTCATGAAGCTTGCTATAAGTAAATAACATCAAGTACATGAAACAAACAAAATAAAAGAGGTTAATCAATCCGATGCTATAAGTCTGTGTAAATAGATAACACAATGATAAAGTATAATTTTAAAAATAAGTTTTATTATGAACGTAATATGATTATGTATGGGATGCTACAATAAAGAAAGAAAACGTAAACTATCAACTACTTCGGCAATCCTGTCCGAAACTTCCTGTTTCTTTTTTGGTGGAAAAAAAGGTTTCAACATAATGGTATGGAGTTGCGACAAAATAATCCTATAGTAGTATAATTTTCAAAGCAAGTTCTATTCCTATTCCTATATGCATGTTCCATCTCAGCATGTGCCACAAGGTTATATGTGTATAGAGTATGTTCGGGACATCGATGGAAGTCCATGCCACAGATGCGTAAATCAATAGCAGTTTGATTATTGTTGTGGATGATGTGGAGAGCTTTGAGGTAACCGGATGGTAGTATTCCTGTTTCCTGGTATTGGGTTGCCAAGCCGCGGGCATCACGCTTGCAGTTAAACCAGTTGGCGTAACTCATTGTGTTATTGTTTCTGAAGCAGTCCACCCAATACAGGGTCGAATCAGTCTCATTACGGTACTTGTCCTTGTAGTACTCATGGTGATCGCCGTTGTCTTCTACTTCTACACGCATGAATGAATCACATCCCAACAGTTGAATCATCAGTATTATCATCACTGTCGTTGCTACTGCAATAAGCCTCTTGCCATCGACGGTATACTTCGCCATCTTCTCTCCTCTTTAGATTCTATAATATAAATTCAGCTAAGATAGATCGATAGATAAATTCTTTGCCTCTCTCTAATATATAATAAGTATAGTGAAGAGGTCACCAAGTCAGTTAGTTTTCTTCTTTGTTTCGGATTCTTGATACTTTAGGATTCTTTCTTCTACAATTGCAGAGTCTGTTTCTGATATGGACTGACTTTAAAATTAATTAAGTAGTGTACTACCGTGATTGGAATTGAAATATCTTAATCTACTAATATTACTGCTTAATCAAAATACAAACTTTACGAGAGAGAATATATTTAACTATTAACACTATATCTTTAACTTAAAAAATCGTATGTATAATAAACCTACATTATGATTGAATTATCTGTAATTTTGAATATGTGATGTTTGTAGCTTATCATGCGATATTTGTAACTAAATATCCTATGTTTGTTCTGATCTCTCTGAAATATTGCATATCGACAATTAGGGGTATAAATGAAACAAACGTTCGTGAAAATTTCAATCAATGCTAAGTTCGAGTTTGACCTAACCGAACAGTTCGTGAACACGTTCGTTAATAAACGATAACGAACAATATAATTTATTTTTCTGCAATTCACGAACTGTCGTGAACAAATTATATTTATTAATAGTTTTACACTATTATTTTTATAATATATATTACAATATTTCCTAACATAATCTATCATTTCCATTTTCCTTTAACTCTAAACTTAAAGGGATCATAATATTTGCTCTTGAATTGGTTTTGTTAATTTAATTTTCTTTGCTTTACAAAACGCTTTTTAGAGACTTTTGCTAGAGTTTTTTTTGTAATAAATTGCTTGAATTTTAGGTTTTATTGTATTTACGAACAAACAAACCGAACTGTTCGTGAACATGATCTAACCGAACACTAACGAATAAACATGAACACGAACTGAACCTGAACAAATGAGAAATGTTCGACGAACATAAACACAAACTGAACATGACATATGTTAAATGATCAAATGTTCGTTAAGGTCAATGTTCGGTTCGAAATACACCCGATGACAATCTTATGAAAAAAGATTCTACAGACTCTAGGGTTCAAACCACAAGATATTAAATTACTAAATGGAAATTATTCTAAACCTGCAGAGTTAGTGAAAATTACTAAAAGACCAAATCACATTCCTGGGATTGAAACCATATCCTACGCCCTGCAAGGTCATATGCAACATGCAAATTCTTCTGTATCAAGCTGCCTAACATGCCTCTGTTAATAAAAAAAGGATCTCGATTTGGAATAATTGAAAGGCAAAAATAACTCCCCACAGAAGACCCACGGAATTGTTTGAAGATGTGGTAAGGCTTGAGTACGATGGTTGCATCTTCGTCAAACACCAAAGTCATTTTCGGAAAATCTTCTCTCTTGAGGTCTGTTTCGAACTCACCCATGAAGCACACCATTCGGTAGCTATTCCAATCGTACTCCCGTCCAAACCATTTGTTGTAGTAGCGCTCTAGCATACGGTTAGAATTTTTCTTGATGGCTTCGATCACCTTTTCTACAATTTTATCTATTGCCTCCGGTTGAAGATAGCTGTATGGACCCCCAGTGTCCATTATGACTCCGCCTAACGGTCCATACTTAGTATTCTTGATTTTGAATACTTCTGGGTCAATGTCAAGTAATTCATCCCCTAATCTAATACTTTGAAGACCAACGTAATAAAAGGGATTTGATTTAACGTAAATCAAAGGGGTAGAGCTACCAACCAGCTGAACTGCTTTTCCTATGATCAATCTACTATGCTGCTGGTTTACCTCCTCCTTCATCCTGGCCAGACAGTACCCGAATTTGGAGGACCCCCGCTGTTCAACAATTGAAAGTTTCCCATGGGCTAGCCCAAGGATTCCATCTATCCATCCAGGTACAGTCGACTCATCGCCACACCCAAGAACATAAGTGTCAAGAACATTATTGTCCGAGCGAAAATTTTCCTTGAAGATATGACCTTCAACCGTGTCTCCGTTCCCGTACTCTATTTTAAATTCACACTGTGCATTTTCTCCACACTTAAAGCTAGGATGGTTCTCCTTGCTGCAAATTGGATTTGTGCACCTGAGTTCAGTAGCAGATGCAGAAAAAACAGGCTCATAAGTTGCTTTCTTTGAAGAACAACAGGGGTTGCACTTGATCCAGGTAAGATCACTCCCCGTATCCAGCACAAGTTTTTGCCTGGCGCGAGGGTAGCCAACGTCCACAATTGCGACAAAGTATTCGTCATGTTGGTAAAACCCTTCCTGGTGCACTGTAATCGAGGCGAAGTAATCGTCAAGTGATATGTTAGGGGGTCGTGATACAGGATGATATGTAAGGTTAAAGACCAAGGTTTCCGGATGCATTCCGGGTGTGTTCTGGCAATGGATTGTGGTAAAGGAAAACATGTAAACTACTAACAACAAGATGAGGGACATGGCTGGTTTTTCTTTTTGGATATGTTTGCAAGTAGTGTAGGTAGTCTATAAAGTGTTATAGTGTTATGATTAGCAATCCTCTTTATATATGGGGTTAAAAGGTACTTGTTAACAAATTTACAACAATATTTGACACAATGTTGATGCCTTTTACCTAACTACTCCTCATGCTTTACTTGACTAATATATCAATATTGAATCAGCATGCTCTACTTGAGTATAACCAATATTGAAGACATAAATCAGGCATGAGCTTCTTTCTAATTTTTTAAGGCAGTATCCTATTAATTATTATCTCACCAAGTCAAGTGACGGTAAAATACTTCTACTCTGATATGCATTTCCAATTCCAAACAAACTTGGAAAATGAAGTTAGAAACAGATAGAGGTAATTAGGAGTAACATTTAGTCCACAGTGATTAGGTAACAACTGTATTCTGATGGTAAGTTTCTTTTTGCCATTTAAACTAGTCAGAATTGATGGTCAAGGTAAATTATACTACATGATATGATAGGGTAAAATCTATTTTTAGTATTTCAGTGTGAGACATTTTCGATTTTGGTACTTTAGTGGTTGCGTCCAATTTAGGTACTAATTATCAATAGTTATTACAATTTAGGTACTAATTGGATTTATGAGGTGCACCATCGTATTCATGTGCGAGCGAATGTCAAACGCCAAAAGATAGACATAGAATATTGATCGTTCACAAAATATCGTGGACTTCGTCCCACTCACAAGCGTCAGATTCTTCCTCGGCATATTCTTTTTTGTAGGTTTTCTCATCAATTTTGTTTCAATCGACTTTCAATTGATCGAACTCACGTGAAATGGGGTTAGGTTAATTGTAACTTTGTACTGATTTGCACACCCACCATCTAATTTACAATTAGTACCTTAATTGTAAATAGTTATAGATAAATAGTACCTAAATTGGACGCGACCACTCTGAAGTACCAAAATCGGAAATGTATCACACTGGAGTATCAAAAATGGATTTTACCCTGATATGATACCAATTACATATCCTACAAACTTGCAACAATATAATACTCCCCCGTTCTTTTACAAGCTTTACTATTTGCCATTTCGGAGTTCTTTTTACAAGTTTAACTTTTCCATTTTTGAAAACCCACTATCTCCACTTTATATATTCTCTTTCTTACTTTTTTCTATTATATCTCTTACTTTTTATCATCTACTTCTTTTTTTATTATATTTTCTTAAAATTTGCACCAAGTCAAATGATAAAGTTTCTAAAAAACGGAGGAAGCACACAATTTTTAATTGATTATAAAGGGATATTGCATGAAACCCCCCGAGTTATTTAAAAGTATCACCAAACCCCCTAAGCTATATGAAAAGTCAACGCCAAACCCCCTAATCCCAGAATTATAGCCATTAGTGAGATTGAGGGTCACATCTAAGGGCTTTCGTGCAACTTTATAATAATTGAAGGGGTTTTATGCAATTTCAGTTGATGAAGCATATAATGAGCTACTATGCCGAAGGATAGAAACTGGTCTATTCATTGCATGTGAGATTTCTCATCCATACATATATTGATTCTGCGAAACTGTAGAACCTCAGAAGTACTATATGTTATGGAAAAAGGTGTTTTTGCCAGAATTTGTATGCTTCGTTGTTTTTGCTATTGCAGTTGCTAATTTGAACTATGGTAGTACAAAGTATGTTCTTTGTTGGATCTTCTTATGCACGTAAGTTTTTTATTGGTATGTATATTTGGTTATTGTTGTTGAGTATGGGGAAGGTGACAATAAGATCTGGAGGTCCTCTTAAAGTGGATGTGGTGAGAATCGTTGAAAGGACTATGTCGGATATAAGTATATGGTATTTAGGAGCCTTATCAATCTTCAAACCGGTTTTATGTTTGGCAAAATTGGTGTCAATGTGTGCCTCCTGCATAATTTTGGGCGCAAAGCAGACACTTCAGTGGCCTTATATGGTGAGCCGGCCTTGCCTAATGGTTAAACATACACAATCCTTAAAATTAGGATTGGTGATTGTGATTCTTAAATGTTAATTTTGTAATCTTTATCCCCTTATATTCCCTGCCGCTCACTTTTTACTCCCTTAATGATCAGGCATCTCAGGCAGATTCCCGCGCGAGCCCTAAAGTTGCAGGCCTGTTGCATCTCTGGGGAAGGTAACATGCATTTCCTTTTTGGTCTTTTATGCTGTAGTGTTTGTGTATTAACAGAGTAACAAAAAAAAACCGCAATATGGGTTGTGTGTTTAGACTATAGCTTCTATTAGTACTTCTGGACGATATGAGGATAGGCAAAGTTGGGAGTTGTTACAGAGTCTCTAAAGCATACAGCTGGTGTATTAAGTTATGCTTCAGATGAATACTCTGATTGTAAAGTGTAAATTCATGAAGCTTGCTATAAGTAAATAACATCAAGTACATGAAACAAACAAAATAAAAGAGGTTAATCAATCCGATGCTATAAGTCTGTGTAAAAGATAACACAATGATATAGTATAATTTTAAAAATAAGTCGTATTATGAACGTAATATGATTATTTATGGGATGTTACAATAAAGAAAGAAAACGTAAATAATATCAACTACTTTGTCCATCCCATCCGAAATTTGCCATTTCTTTGTTGGTGGAAAAAATAAGGTATTAAAATAATGGTATGGAGTTGAGATAAAATAATCCAATAGTTTAATTTTCAATCCAAGTTTCTTTTCTATTCCTATATGCATTTGCCCTATCCCTAAATGTGCATAGAGTATGTTCAGGGCATCGATGGAAGTCCATTCCACAGATGCGTAAATCAATAGCGGTTTGATTATTGTTGTGGATGATGTGGAGAGCTTTGAGGTAATCGGATGGTAGTATTCCTGTTTCCCGGTATTGGGTTGCCTAGTCGCTGGCATGCTGGTTGCATAAATACCTGTTGGTTAAACTCATTGTGGGCATGTTTGTGAAGCAGTCCACCAAATACAGGGTCGAATCAGTCTCATTACGGTACTTGTCCATGTAGTCATCGTGATTGTAGTCGTCTTCTACTTCTGTTCCGGGAATGTATGAATCACATCCCAACACTTGAAGAAGAATCATCAGTATTATCATCACTGTTGTTGCTACTACAATAAGCCTCCTGCCGTCGTGGACGTTGTACTTGGCCATCTTCTCTTCTCTTCTCTTCTCTTCACAAAGATCGATCGGTTACTGATAGCTAGAAATAAACTGTATGTCTCTTTAGTCTCTGTTATCTGTATATATAAACGAGTAGTGAAGAGGTCACCAAACTCAGTTCAGGTCGTTTTAGGATTCTTGATAATCTAGGATTCTTTCTTCCATGAATAAATTGTTTCTTCTTTGTAGCACTACAGTCGTTGGAATTGGAATTTCTTAAATTACAACAAGATAAAGATACGATCTAAATTACTAAAAAGAATAATCTTAAAAAAGATTCTCAAGACTACATGAAAATTACTAAAACACCGAATCTAAACTACCAGACCAGACGACTAAATGAAAATTACTAAAAACACTAAACCAAACCAAGGATATGTTATTTTTAACTGAAAACTCTTTCAGTTCAGTTCAGCTCGTCTTTAGTTCAGTTCATTAAATTTATATTATTATTATTATTATTGTTGTTGTTGTTGTTAAAAATAATAATAATAATATTATTATTATTATTATTATTATTATTATTTTATCATTTATTTACACACCCGATCTTTTGTACGAGGAAAATAAGAAAATTTATCCAATTGAGTTATTTTCAACTTTTTTTCTTTCTTTCTTTTTAATACTACTTTTAGTAGATCAATGAAATAAAGAGTATAGTTACAATTTGAACTAACAAAAAATCTACATGTTTAAAAACTCCAAAACAAGTTAAACCAAACCAAAAGTCGGACCAAACTTTATAAAAATAATATTATATATCACAAATATTGAAAAATGGCATTTATTCCTCCATATTATCTTCCTCGGACTCTATATTATCTTCCTCGGGCTCTATATTGCCTGGAATAGAGCGTCAAATTCTCAATGTTATCTCCTTGCGCACCCTGTTCATCGTTTCTTTCCTTGTCGGGTTCAATAAATCATTATCCACTCCACCTTGGACATTGATATCATGTTGCAAAACTGGTATTTCAAGTTTACACATGCGCATAAAATTATGAAGTGGAGGTAGCAACAATCACGTATATTTGATATGTGTCTTCCATTTGAGGCATCGTATAAAGGACCTTCCATCTCATTTTCAAGCCGCCGAAGGCTCTTTCAATAGTAGTTCGTAATGAAGAGTGTCGATAGTTAAAATGCTCAGACATCCCTTTAAGAACTCTTTTCTTCTTAAAGTCTGGAATATGATATCTTACATCGGGGTCCTTAATTGGAGAGAGATAACCAGTGGTATTAGGATATCCAGAGTCCACCAAGTAGTATTTTCCTGTCAAAATCATAAGCACATAATAAGACAACAATTGTAACATACTCCCTCCGCCCCGGTTGTATATAACAAAATTTTGGTCATTGGTAATACGAGTATTATTTTACATACCTGTTGGCGGATGGGGAAAACAATATTTTGATCGAGTCAAAGAATCAACCCATACTGTCATATCATGAACACTTCCTTCACATCCCACATTAATGAAAGTGAAAATACTATCAAAAGAGCAGCAAGCCAAAACATTCCAAGTTTTGGTGCCCTTTCGTCCTCTAAATGGTATACCTTCACTATCGGATATAACAGCCTGAATATGAGTTCCATCTATTGCTCCAACATAATCCTAAGGATGTTATAACAAACATATTACAATTAAATAATATAAAATAAATGTTGTCAAATATTAAAATTTATGAAAGTAAATTTACTCACTTTAAAGAATGGCCAGTACAACGCATTGTTCTTTACTTCGGGTGGAACCAGAGAAAGATCCGCATGTGGTCTAACGATATAATACGATAATGTAACCAGGGAAACCAACACCTTTTTGAAATATTTGCATATAGTACTTATCGAATGCTTGAATACGTCAGCAGCATCTCGATAGGAAGCTCCTTTCGCCAATATAAATATACATATCCCAACTTGTTCTGCTACTTTTACAAATCTTCCATCGGATAATAGTTTTCTAGACCATCAAGTCAACTAATTTTATAAACATACCTCTATGAAGTCTTAATTGCTCTTTGCATAAGTCAGGATGTTCATTCAAAATCCTGTGTATATACTCAGCACCACTTTCCCCTCCGATTCGTAGAGATCTCCTTGTTGGTGTTGATTCAATAGATAGTAATCTCCTTAGCACTTCTAATCCAACTATCATACAAGCTCGTCTAACATTTTGTTCCATTCTACATCAACGAGAAAGAATAAGATAACTTGAATTTTATTAAAATGCATAAAGAAACAAAAGCAAATGTATCAAATTCAATCATTAAAATAACAAGAAAAATGGTAATGCAGAAACATCTTAAGGAAACTAGAATTACAAATATATATTCTAAAAGGAAAACATCTTTTTATAGCATCATTGAGTCATCCTCATAACGGGGGATGTTACAGGTGTCATCTTGATTCATTCCTTCATCCAAAAACATCCACTTCTGATTATCATTCTCAAGTGCCAGAAAGATATCACCGTTATTTCCTTCACCAAGGTACCTCATAGCAGCAACAAAATACCTATCCCCTCGTTCTTTAGATACCCCCATCTCACAAAGTGCAAGACTAACCGTCTTAATTTTGTTAACTTCAGGTGCGGTCACACTTTTGTACAATAAATCCAAAACTGTATCCAAGTTAGGTTGAGTCGTTTTGTTTTGCACTACTTCAGATGTCTTTCTTTTTCTTGAGCTAGTTGTTGTTCCTAGGTTAGTAGGATTCTTTTCACCTGATACTTCACAATCAGAGTAAACATTGGGATCAGCCCCATCCACATTGTCTTGTACTACTCTTTCTGCTTCTCCTTCTCCTCCTTCAAACAAGTCATTCACCATTTTAGTTCTGGCCATTGCAGTAGAAAATCCCCTTTCACCATGAGCAGTCTTTCCAGCAAACAACCTCTCTAGTTCATCAACATTTTGCAATCCCTTCTTCACCGATTCAAAAAAAAAAAAAAAAACTAGACAAAGACAGTTTATACGACGATTAAAATTCGGTTTTAATCGAGTTATCATTCTCATATTGTTTTCCACGCGGTTGGTTTTAAAGTTTGTTATACAATAATAAATAAAAATGTAAAGTGACGGAAAAAAGAGTAGGAAGAATGTGAGAAAGATGACAAAAATAATATTTTTTTTTAATTGTGATTATATATACCATCATATAATTGTTATTATTATTACACAATAATTTCTCCAGTTCAGTTAGTTTTAGTTTCAGTTCAGTTCAGTTCCATTCAGTTCAGTAAATTTCAATTGAAAATAACAGAGCCTAAATTGAGAATTACTAATAGGCAAAGCGACATTCCTGGGGTAGAAACCAGACTCTACGCCCTGCAAGGTCATACGCAACACGCAAATTCCTTTGCATCATGGAGCCTAACAATCCCCTGTCCTTGTCTTTAGTTGGAAGAATTGAAAGGCAAAAATAACGTAACTATTTGAAGATGTGGTAGGGACTGAGGACGATCGTTCCATCTCCGTAAAATACCAAACTCATCTTTCTCTTTAATGACTGTTTCAAACTCACCCATGAAGCACAACATCTGGTACCTGTTGCCCTCCCACACCAACCCCCTCCATTCGCCATAGTAGCGCTCAGGCGGAGGAGGGTTTGAATTTTTCTTGATGGTTGCGATCACCTTTTCAACAATCCTATCTATGGCCTCCCGTGGAAGATAGCTATATGGGCTCCCAGTGTCTATTACCAATCCACCAGAGGATCGATACTGACCATCCTTCATTCTCCTACTCTGGACTCTGAATACTTGTGGATTAACTTATCCCAGATCTAATACTTTCAAGACAACATAGTAAAATGGATTTGCTTTAACATTAATCAAACGGGTAGAGCTACCAACCAGCTCAACGCCTTTTCCTATGATCAATCTGCTATGCTGCTGGTTTTACTCCACCCTCATCCTATCCAGACAATACCCGAAACCTTGCTGTTGAACAATTGAACTTTCTCCCTGGGCTAGACCAAGTATTCCATCTGCCCATACTGGTACAGTTGTGTCTTGGGCACACCCAAAGAAATAAGTGTCTATAACATCATTGCCATTGCCATTGCCTGACACAAAATTGTCCTTGAAGATACTACCTATAGTCATCTTGTGGTTGGCATACGATAATTTAAATCTACACGAATCTCTTAACCCACACTCAAACACTCAAAGGAAGGATGGGTCTCCTTGCTGCAAATACGATCGTTGCACATGAGTAGGATAGCAGATAAGGAATTGAGAGGATCATAAGGTACTGCATTTGAAAGACAACAGGGGAAGCACTTGATCCAAGTAAAATCACTCCCCATATCCCTGATAAGTTTTTGCCTGAATCGGGAGGAGCCAACGTCCATAACAGCCATGAAGTATTCATCATGTTGGTAAAAGCCTTCCCTGTATACAGGAATCGAGGAGAAGTAATCATCAAGTGATATGGGTGGTGATAGTCGATAGTGTGAGATGTTAAAAACCAACGTCTCCGGATGGATTCCAGTTATGTTTTGGCAATGGATAGTGGTGCTGGAAAACATGTAAACTACTAATAACAACATGAGAGACATGGCTGGTTTTTCTTCTTTTCTTTTTGGATATGTTTGGTAGTGTTATGATCAGTAGTCCTCTTTATATATGAAAGTTAAAAGGTACTTACTTGTTGCTAACAAACTTACAACAATATTTCGAACAATGTTGATGCCTATTACCTAACTACTGCTCATGCTCTACTTAACTATAACCAATAGTATTGAACACATAAATTAATCCTGCATGAACTTACTTCTAGTTTGTTAGGGCAGTGTCTGCTAATTAATGTGATGATAATACGAATGCGGCTATTAATTGTTATTATTTCACCAAGTCAAGTGACAGTAGATTATTATAAAAGAAAATGTAATGTTTAATTGAACTTAAGTGCAGTAATAAGAAATATCAAGTTCCTTATGTGTTTTCTTTTTAAGTGTTTGTGTGCTATTGCAAGGAATTAATCTTCAGTGCTAGGCCTACCATTTCTTAAATTGTGGTATTTTGGTGATCAGTGTCTTTATGCCATTTAAACTAGTCAAAAGAGATGGTAAGGTAAATCATAGTACATGACATGATACCAAGTACATATCCTAACAAACTTGCAACAATATTAATATACTTTCACACAATTTTGTTGCCTATTACCTAACTAGTACTGTCACGATGATTTGAATATGGCTATTTATTGTAGGTAAATGTATAAATCCAGATAGATGTTCAATAATGTAACTGCAGTTGTACCATGTACTTAACTAAAAAAATGATACTGCTACATATTTAAAAGAAGGGAAAATCGAACGATTGATGCTGGTGCATTTTGCTTGTATTATGAATGCCGATGGTCGAGCACTGTTCTATTATTCACCAAGTCAAGTGACACTTCTATTAAGCCTTTGGAACTCTTGCTTTTTTTATTGTCGGTGAACCCGCGAAAAACTTATTTTGATACATGGTTATAAGTTATATCATAGGTCGCTTTAGAAAATTGCAGAAAGAGTAAGCACCTAACAAGCTCGGAATAGATGGGTTTTGGTTGAATAGGAATAGTATCAGCAAAAAATTAAGTTTAAGAAGTTTGCAATTTGTCAAAGATAAAGCTGCAAAGGTGTAAAATAAACGGGGATCAAAACAAAAGAAAGAAAAAGATAAAACGAACTCGACTAGAGATCTTAAGAGGTGAATTACAGAGAAGATTATTGAGAAGGCGAATTGAATGAGCAGAACGTGGAATGATCGCTGCACTAACCCGACTGATCAGAATCAGGGAGGGAAAAACCCAATGTATGGAACATGGGAATCGGTCACACCAGATCACTTCAAAGTGGAAGTGTACCAAACAATGGTGTCGATGGAGGAGATCAATCGAGGAATATTACAGACCAATTTCAATCGCATATTTTCATCATATTATATATGATTTTGCTAAGCTAAATAAGTGTTAGGTCCTTGTATAAATCATTCCATCAATTCAAGATTCTCGAAAGTTTTCAAATGTCTTCGACAATTCTGCATCAAGTATGATATAGTATTACATTCAGTCGCTCTTGATAATGGCCCATATCAAAAGAGCCAAAATCAGTGACAAATATTCAAGTAACAGAAAGTTTCAAAAGAGGAGAGCTCATTTACAATTAAAAATAAATAAATTATGATCCCGTAGAGATGAAAGGAGGCTATTTTGCTAACATGTCAATGAAAGAAGTTCTCAAGGATATGTACGCAACTAAACTCTGCAAATTGAACAATCAAAGTACTTCAACTTAGAGAATGTCGGACGAGTTGTGAATGGCTAAAGTCGCAAAAGGATGCTTCTTTCTCTAGTTTTAGATTCTACAATACCTCGAGGCTCGAAATGACTAATACAACATCAAGAGCACAACAAAAGCTTATTTGAGTTCTAAAGAACAGTTCCTATCTGCTCCAGCATTGGAATTGACCTAAACGACTAACTAACAGTGCATCCAAGAATTCATAAGTGAGAGACTCCACTTGAAAGCTTTGACAGGAAAGAAATCAAAATATTTGGCAAAAGGCAATGACTTTGTTTATGATATCGGTTAATATGCTTACTAGAACAGACTTGCAACAAGCTTGGTTTGGAAAACAGAATGAATTATTGGATGCAGATATGACTCTATTCATGGATTGTGGAAAAACTGGAGTATGATTTATGTATTTTGGATACTAGTTCACTTTGTAGTAGTTCTAGTTCACTTTGGGTCTTCTACTGATTCGGAATTGTACACGGTTTCTTATAAACCCCGTGAATCTTTTTTTATCGGCTTCAATAATAAAAAATGAATAAAAAAAAAAGTTGATAATGGATAATTGAATCGCCAAATTAAAATTCCAATCATCCAGCACACAGGCCAGAGTTTCATTTTCGACTTTTCGGCACTGTTTTAACCACAGGAAACCTTTCATTTACGATTGTTTCAGCTGGCTAATAGAAAAACTCCTCAACAGATGGAACTATATTCCGGATTTGTGAACGTTAAAAATTTCCAGCTCAAACCAAGTTTTCCCCAAATATCAATTGAAAAGTATCAATTCCAATTACTGAAGCCAAAAGAACTGCAACCAAGATTCAAGCAGCTAATGGACCAATATTATAGGGATAATACATGAGAACTAAAAACGAACTACTCTTTAACTCCAAGGATTGTGCCAATTCCTAATAGTTTTTCCACCTTCACTCCGAAACCGTTGAACAAATACAAGACTATCAGATCCGATTTTCACTTTCCACCTTCTACGGGCAATAGACCACTTCACAGCAACCATATGGCACAAGTCTCGCCTGCTCCAACACTCAGCGGCTGCGTAAATACCTTCGATTAGCACCCTAACAGTCCAGCTCAGTTGTGAGCTATCAAACCTACCCGGCACAGGTACCATCCATGAAAAATGTTGCACATTTTGGTTAATTTCACCTATGCTTTAATTTCAAATAAATATCTCCGCACCAAGGCTATCATCTAGGCCTGGAACTGGTTGGTTAATAATCATAACCATTATCCTGATTCTGACCTCATCTTATAGAAGTTTTTGTATCATTTTGGATTATCTAGATTAGTCCTTAACATAGATTGTTAACTACACCTGTGGAGTCTTCATACCTTAATGGACATGGCAAAAGTCTGTTAGAATCAGTCATTGAAATTGAATGTATGAGAAAAAGTTCATGTTACCAGTTATCGCCAGGAAACTTATCAAAACTACCATATATCTTACGTGTATAATCTTTTTAATATGCCATCAATTCAGTACTCAGCTACTGAGATTTCTGAACTTTTTCTTTCTTGTGGTTTCTTTGCGAATATGAACATTAAAAAAAAAGGAATAAGCAAATCAAATTACATTAAAAAAAAAAACGCAAAATCATCTCGAAACACCGTGGATGTCAAGAGAACTGTTAAGAGAAAAAAATGCAAATCAAGGTTATAAGCTACATATGAAACTCTGAAATCTGATGGTTAGCTACATATGAATCAGAGTCTGAATTGGGAACGCCAACAAGAGTACTTAATTTAAAAAAGAAAGAGTAGTGCTGAACCTTGAGGTAGCTGTACTCTCAGATTCTCTCGGACTCTACACACTCGAAAACTGTTCATGCAAAGGCTCAAACTTCTGAGAAGTGAGAACTCATGAGTAGTGGTTCTTTCTCTTCCACCAGAGCTCGTAGCACAATCTGTATCAGATGTTCAATCTCTTGCCATTGATGAAATCCGATACTACTTGCGAATGTCCAAGCTCTGTATTTTTATGTCCGTTATTTTTCCGAGAAAGCTGAGCTACTTTCAACCGTTACCCATCATTTTATGAAAAGGATGCCTGTAACATGATCAGTGGAAGGACATATAACTTGAGTAAAGCTCTCCTCGTATTCACTTCTTGGTGGCATAAGTATAAACTGTTTACAATTTTCTTTTAAGGACTCTTTCGGCAACAATTAATTGGTATGCTATTGATCATCTTTCATTGACAAAGTATCTCACTGATGCCAGTTTCATTCACAATGTATCTTAATAGTGTCAATAGATATTATTTCTACCCTTAAAATTTGAGGTCACAAATTTGTTTTGTCATCTGTCTCCAGGCAACAGGTTTTAATTAGTAACTTTGTCCAAAATCTCAGAATATCAAAAGGCAACTATAGTTTATTGTTGAGCCATGTATTCTATCATGTTTGTGAGAAAGATAATTATTTCTATTGCAATCTGTATCCTGAGTGAACTAAAAACCTGTTTATCTAAGTGCCTGCCTGTGACAACTGATAAGGGGAACATATGATGAACAATTGTTAAATGACAAGTTTTATATTGAGCTCAGGGAGGAGAGCTACTGGACAGGTTAATGATTTGTAACTCTGCATGCTCTACTCACCCTATGTTCGGGTTAGTTATTTTCTGTATATTACAGCCTTACGGGCTTATTGAACAGATGTTACTGCCATGATTTCCTTTACCAGCCCTCGACTACAAAAGCTAAATTGGTCACTATGTTATGCAAGCTTAACTTGAAACAAGAAAGAAAGCACCGTACTTTCATGGACAGGCCCCTTCCGGACTAGCATTTTTTACTATCCAAGGATGTTCCAGGATCTCTGGTAGGGAATGCCTTTTCGATGAGTCCTTTACAAGAAGCTGCACAAATGAAATGCAACACCATCAAGCATGAGATAAGCTTATACGACCATTGTCTTAAAGCAATGTGAAACGATGCACCAAGTCTCATAGAATCACCCGGGTAATGAGATATTTAGCTTCTACAGATACTATAGGGGTAAGGGGAAAGCTAAGGTAACCATTAGAATCCTGGATGGCAAAATTTTATGAGACCCACGTGCTAATGTGATTATTTAAGTTATTAGGCATAACAGAACACAAGTTCTTACCTTTTAAATGTGTCTACCTGGCTTTCGGCCTCAAATGGAGGAGCTCCATATAGAAACTCATAACAAAGAACGCCTAAAGTCCAATTATCCACGGCATGGCCATGTTCTTTTTTCTCCACCATTTCTGATGCTAAGTAATCCAGTGTTCCACACATATAATGCCTCTTGTTTTTAGACTGCACCGACCAACCAAAATCTGCAATTTTAAGCCGTCCCTGCAAGGGACACACAATTGTTACCCTTTGCTTACTGCCTGAGTTAAAGCTGTGGACTAGTGGGCTCTTTGATGTCAACAACATGATATGATACACAGTTCAAATGTTCAATTTCCTTACATAGGCATAACAGCACAAGTCAAATTCAACTAACTTCGTATCAACTAAAAAAAATTCAGTAGATGTGACTAGACAAACAATTGAGTCAGAACATAAGTACTAGGTTCGCAGAACTTCAGCATATGATCGTAATACACTTAGTTTCATCCACGGTGAGATGTATTAATGCATTCAGTAACAGACATTACCTCATGATCAAGCAACAAATTTTCCGGCTTAATATCCCTATGAATCACATTGTTTTTGTGACAATACGCCAGAGCCTGTGTAAGACTTGCTACATACTGATCATCATAACAAACCGGGAAGCCGAGTTTAGGACTAACATTTCAATACAAAATGAAGTAAAATTAACAATTAATCTAGACCATGAAGCTCGACAAAAAACAAACAGTTGATTTACCGTGGCAGCTTGTGGTTCAGTACTTATCTAACTGAATCTCCATTTCTCTAGGCAACTGGTGGTGGAATCTGTACTTTAGTTATCTAACTGCTCCTTGAAAATAATCTTCAAAGCCACTATATACTGGTGTAATTTTCCATAAACATAACCAAATTGTATAGAATGATTGTGAAGATATGCAGCAGAAAGGAAGAGAAGAAATGAACATGCTGCAGCTGCAGAAACCTGTTCGTCAGAAAGAAGCGAAATGAAACATATTCATCAGAAACCTGAACGTCAGAAAGAAGTGAAGCTGCAGAAACCTATTCGTCAGAAAGAAGTGAAATGAACATCTTTGTCAGAAACAGAACTGCCAGAAAAAAGCTGCAGAAACAGAAGAACAGAAAGAAGTTTTTGACGAATACAGAAAGAAGTTTCTGACGAATTAGCACTTTATGCAATTCGTTATGTACATTGCGGTTGTACATTATGATAATATACTTGTACATAACGGTTAAGTTAAGCAACTGCCTGTTCTATATAAACAGAACAGGGCTTCCTTTTGTAATTCACTTTTCCATTCGATTTTTTTGATCATTCTATACAATTTGGTTATGTTTATGGAAAATTACATGGTATCAGTTTAGCCAGTATTACGATTACTGTGTTTCATCTTCAATTTTCTGCAATTGAAGTTGTTTTTTGTGTTTCCGCTTGAACGATTGTTCGTTTTGTTTCTCTGATTGAGAATTTCAAGTTTCGATTGCGTTATCATGGCTGGTAGTGGTGTTTATGGTACGCAAGCCAATGGAGCTCAGCCAAATCCATTAGAGATTGGTCTTGATCTTTCTACGTCGTCGTACTATATTCAATTGTCCGATCAACCTGGAATTGCGATTGTGATGGATCAATTGAATGAGGTGAACTATCCTGTTTGGAGTAAGCAGATTCTTATGGCTTTGGATGTCAAGAACAAAACTGGTTTCATTGATGGTACGATTCCTCAACCGTCTCTTGTTGAAACACCAATTTTGTATGCTGCTTGAAAACGTGCTAATGCGTTGGTTTTGGTTTGGATATCTAATTCTTGTTCACCTGCAATTCGATCTAGTATTCTTAGTTTTACTTCAGCTCGTGATGTGTGGGTTGAATTGTATACTCGTTACACTCATAGTGATGGACCTAGAGTGTTTCATCTTGATAAGTCTTTAAGCTCGATTCGTCAGGGAAATAATACAATTTATATGTATTATGCTGCTTTTAAAACACTGTGGGATGAGTTTATTGGTCATCGAACAGTTAGTAAGTGTACTTGTGGAGGAAGTAATGAATTGATTGCTACTCAGTTGAGTGATGGTGTAATCAAGTTTCTTGTTGGACTGAATGATTCATATAGTAGTATTCGAAGTCAGTTGTTAATGCAGAAACCTGTTCCGTCTCTTGTGCAAGTATATTCAGTTTTGAAACAAGAAGAGAGTCAGAGGAGTTTGAATGCTTATGAACATATTGGAAGCCAAGATGTTATGGCTATGATGAGTCTGCAACAACAGTCTGATGTAAATCAAGATTCTTATGTTTGTTTAGCTAAGAATGGTTATTTTAGAGCTCAGGACAGAGATAAAGCTAAGCCTAAATGTTCTAATTGTGAAGCAATTGGTCATACTATGAAGTCTTGTTATCAATTGATTGGATATCCACCTGGTTAGCAAGGTGCTAGAGTTAGCAAGAGGTTTAATAAGCAAGGTTCAACTAGTAATGTAATGGTGGTACATGACATCACGCACATGCAGCTATGATGGAGACCAGTGTGCCTAATGTGTCTTCTCAGCTTGGTATGAATCCTCAGATTGATATGCGAGACATGTCACCAGATCTTTACAATCAATTTCTTCAATTCAATAAGTTTCAATCTCAAATGGCACAACCATCTAGTCCTATACATAAGGTTGCAGTTGTTGTATCTGAAATTCCTTCTACCTCTCATGATCAAGGAGCAGGTATTGTTAAGTATGTCTTATCTTCTAAAGCCATAGTTGGTCAAAATGCTAAGTGGATTCTTGATACAGGAGCTACAGATCACATGACATGTGATGTTTCTTATTTTACTGAGAATATTACAGATGTGCAGATTGATATAACTTTGCCTACATGTGATAATATTACAGCTACCAAATGTGGAGATGTGAAGATTAATTCTGTCTTAACTTTACACAGTGTTTTATATGTTCCAAGCTTTACTTTTAATCTTGTTTATGTACCTCATTTGGCTCACTATGAGAATTTGAGTTGTCATTTCTATAAGTTTTATTGTGTGTTGCAAGATATGACAACAAGAAAGGTGATTGGATATAGTATTTTTCAGAATGGGCTTTATCATCTTCAAAAGGACAGAAATCAGACTATATGCTACAATTCTACTGTCAATTTTGTTAACACAACCAAGATGGATTCTTTCAAGCTTTGGCACATGAGATTAGGACATTCTTCTGTAACTAAAATAGATGGTATACTTGATTTTTCATCGGAACATTGTAATGCTGAAACATTAGTTTGTGATATCTGTCACTTTTGTAAACAAAAGAAATTGAGTTTCTCAGAAAGTAATACGATTTATGCAAATGTTTTTGATATGATTCATGTTGATATTTGGGGGCCTTTTCATACAACTTCTTACAATGGCAAGACATATTTTTTAACTGTTGTTGATAACAAATCAAGGTGTACATGGCTATATCTCATGAATACCAAATCTGAAGTCAAGAATCATCTAAATCATTTTTACAATCTAGTGTTAACACAATTTGACAGCAAAATTAAGTGCATTAGGTCTGATAATGGTCCTGAATTTAATCTTGTTGATTTTTATTCTTCTTTAGGTATTATACACCAGAGATCTTGTGTTGAGACTCCCCAACAAAATGGGAGAGTAGAGAGAAAACACCAGCATTTATTGCAGGTGGCAAGAGCCTTATTGTTTCAGTCTCATATTCCTTTGCAATATTGGTCTGAATGTGTTCTTACGGCTTGTTGTATAATTAATCGGTTACCTACAGATGTTTTGCAGGGTAAAAGTCCTTATGAGGTGTTATGTAACACTAAACCTGATTATACTAACTTTAAAGTTTTTGGTAGTCTTTGTTATGCTTCCACTTTACAGGCTCATAGATCAAAGTTTGATGCCAGAGCTGTCAAGTGTGTTTTTATAGGATATCCAATTGGTTACAAGGGATATAAGTTACTTAATCTAAGTAACAATCAGGTATTTGTATCAAGAAATGTTCAATTTGTTGAATTTGTGTTTCCTTTTCAACAAAAACATGATAATACAAGTGTTTCTCAACCCATTTACACTCCTGTGTCTATTAATGATATCTGTATGCATGATGATTCTCATACTTCTCTGTTCAGCATAGAGATATTATTGATCATAATATTGCTAAAAATAATTTTCATACTCCTACACCTGATCAATATTTATTAGATGCTGTAAATGAAGAACATCAAGGTCATACAGATGTTAATTCTTCAGATTCTCATGTGTTAGATGTTGTTGCAGATGCTTCTACATACAACTTGAGGAGATCCACCAGGGTTTAAAGTGTTTCTAAACATTTAACTATTTATGATTACAAGTTACCTCCTTCTGTAGATCATAAACATGTTAGTAATGCAGCAGAAAAGAATAAACAGGTTATCAGGTATCCTATTTCTGATTTTATATCAACTAATAGGTTATCTGATGATCATTTATGTTTTGCAGCTGCAATTACTCATATTCAAGAGCCTACTACTTACAAACAGGCTTCTCAGCACCCTGAATGGGTTCAAGCTATGCAATTGGAACTTGCAGCTTTAGAGAAGACTAAAACACGGGAGCTTGTTGATTTGCCTGCAGACAAGCACTGTATTGGCTCTAAGTGGGTGTACAAGGTCAAATATCATGCAAATGGCACTATGGAAAGATACAAGGCCAGACTTGTAGCTAAAGGCTACACACAGGAAAATGGTCTTGATTATTTTGATACCTTCTCTCCTGCTGTTAAACTAACAACTGTCAGGTGTATTTTAGCAGTTGCAACTGTCAAGAAATGGCATTTGCATCAATTAGATGTCAACACTGCCTTTCTTCATGGAGATTTATCAGAAGAGGTTTATATGTCACCTCCTTTAGGCTATGATAAAACAGGTACAAAAGTTTGCAAGCTGGTTAAGAGTCTTTATGGATTGAAACAAGCTAGTAGACAGTGGTTTTTTAAACTCCAAACCTCATTGATTGAGTTTGGTTATGTTCAGGCTTCTTCTGACAGTTTATTGTTTATTAAGTCTTCTACTAACTCTTTTACTGCTTTATTAGTATATGTGGATGATATCATTCTTGAAGGAAATGATATTGTTCAGATACAAGCTGTGAAGGATTTTTTGCATCAGAAGTTCACTATAAAAGATTTAGGAGAGCTAAAGTACATGCTGGGCTTGGAGGTTGCCAGGAGTGAGAAAGGCATCAATATTTGCTAGATGAAGTATGCTATGGATTTACTAACACTACAAGAATGCCCCTGTTTAGCCACGCCAAGTTAGCGACGGATTTTATCCGTCGTTAGCTAGTGACGAATTGCTAGCTATAGCGACGGATAAAATCCGTCGCTAACTCTAGCGACGGATAGTCGTATCCGTCGCTAAATCTAGCGACGGATACGACTATCCGTCGCTAAATAGCGACGGATATGACTATCCGTCGATATTTAGCGACGGATAGATATATCCGTCGCTAGAATAGTTGACCAAAATTTAAAGAAAATGAAAAAGGAAATTAAAATTAAAAAAAACTGAAAATAAAAATCTAGCGACGGATTCGCCTATCCGTCGCTAATAGCGATGGATAGGCGAATCCGTCGCTAGATTTTCAGAAAAAAAACGAGCAGAAGCCTCGTCCTCTCCCCCATTTCTTCTTCTTCCTCCATTCTTCTTCCTCTTTTCCTCCATTTCGGCCAAATCGAATCCCGTCCAAATCTCAACCATTTCGTCCATTCTTGGTGTCTATTCGAAGCTCGTGAGAGAAGGAGGTCAATTCTACCATCAATCTCAAATTTCATCCGCTATTTTCTCCGGATTCGAAGGTAAACCCTTACTTTTTAAAATTTGGGGATTTTGTTACTTTGGACTAATTTGAGCAATTGCATGTAAATGGAGAGTATGTAGTACTTAGTTTAGTTTATATTACGTATTGTTTTACCTTTAAGATGTGCAATTGATATATTGATTGTCAATTTAGATTTTTAGTAGCTAGTTAATTAACTTTGAGATGTGCAATTGTTTGAATTGTTAATTAGTATAATGTTAAGTATGTTAAGTATGTAGTAGTTTTGATTTAAGTATGTTAAGTATGTAGTATGTTAAGTATGTTAATTAAGATGTGCAACGTGGGAGGGGAAGTTGGTGTTGTTATACCGAGATCGTCGATGGTGCTACGTGGGAGGGGAAGTTGGTGTTGTTCCCTAATGGCAGGAGGAAGTAAGTATTATATATACATTTGTAGAACATAACTTAAGATAAGTGTTTATATATATGTCACATGAATTGTCTAATAAATATATGTACTCTTATGTATCTCATTGATAACTGCAGGTTGTGGCCTCAGCAATCTTCAGACGACCTGCATGAGATTTTCAAGCTTAGGAGGGAGTTGCCGGGCCAGGGAGGCGAACAGTGGAGCAAACTCAAGGCTGAGACGAAGCACTTCTACTTTGATGAGCTTCGGGTAAGCTTAAATGTTACAATTTGTTGTGGTAAATGTTACAATGCTTTATTTGTTGTTCTATCGATTAATGAACTAGTTTACTAATTTGTGTGGTATGTTAGCCACTTACTTGGGTATGTTAGTCACCATTGTGTTAGTAAATTCTAGGACAATTTGTGTGGTATGTTAGCCACTTACTTGGGTGATATGTTAGTCACCATTGTGTTATTAAATTCTAGGACAATTTGTGTGGTATGTTAGCCACTTACTTGGGTGATATGTTAGTCACCATTGTGTTATTAAATTCTAGGACAATTTGTGTGGTATGTTAGCCACTTACTTGGGTGATATGTTAGTCACCATTGTGTTAGTAAATTCTAGGACAATTTGTGTGGTATGTTAGCCACTTACTTGGGTGAAATGCACCATTGTTTATCTTGAAATTGTAACCTTGGGGCATTAATTTTTACTTTGAATGGAATTGGAATGTAGAAAAAATACTACATTCCGACTGGCCTTATTCCCAAGATGTGGCCTGTTTTCGAGAGTCTGGGCTCTGATCTGTATAGGCATATGGTGGCTGACATGAAAAAATACCGAGAGAAAGGAAAGCCGCCACAGTATAGGCATATTGGGGACGAAGAGTGGGCTATGTGGCTAGAATATTGGAGACTTACAACCGTCGAGGATCAGTCCTTCAAGAACAAGCAGAACCAGCTGACTGAGCCGCGAGATGGTAAGGGCTCTGCCAGGCATCACTACGGGTCACGAGCTGTTGTCACTGATCGCCAGATGTCGGTAAGTATATATATGTGTGTTCTGATTACAACATGATTTGTACACATGTGTATTGCTTTCATTTATACCAATTTACCACTTGTTTGCATTCCTACCAACTTACTAACTACTTGTTGCAATATATAATGTTCTTTAGCTGAACCAGAACAAACCCAAGACTTGCCTAGAGGAAATGAAGAGGGGGAAGCTGAAGAACGGCATTTGGGTGGACGAGAAGTCCGAGCTTATTGCGGTATGTGTATTTGCTAAGTGTCACAGTTGTATATGCATGCATGTGTATTACAAATTAAATATGAAATTTTAGCTCATTTCGTATACACTTGACTATTACAGAGTGAGGTGGAGCGGATTATTACGGAGAGGCTGCTCGAGGGGGGGGGGGGAGTTGTACGTGGAAGAACAAGACCGGATCTTTCTACAGGTCAACCCACCCGACAACAAGGGTCGGGTTTATGGTCTTGGTAGTTTGGGCGAGACACTGGCGGAGAAGAGCTTCTCCGTGTCCCAGCAATCTCAGGGACATGGTGATGTTTACACACAGGTGCAGGTCGAGCAGATGGTGAATGAAGCAGTGACTCCTCTCCAGAATGAGATTGAAACTCTCAGGGATGAGCAGGCTCATATGAATCAGAGGGTCGAAGAGCTCTGCCGCTTGTATATGAGCCAAAATACCCCCGGCCCCACGTCTTAGTTGCTTGTGTTGTTTTGGATACTATGCTACTTTTTACTTTGTTGGATATTTGGATTTCTATTCGGATATGTAGACTTTATTTTGGATAATTTGTTTTTGACGAATCTTTGTTGTTAATTAATGCAATTTCCCCTTTGAGACATATCACTATTATATTGGTTGAACAAACAGGTGAAAAATATAAAATAATTTAAATTTTTTTTAAAAAAAAACAATGGTTTATATCCGTCGCTAAACTACGAATTAGGGCGTACTAGCCCTAATTCGTTTAGATACGGATAACTATCTGTCTCTAAAAACCCAGGGGTTTTTAGAGACGGATAATTATCCGTCTCAAATGGTGATAGAAGGGTAAATGCCCTATCCGTCGCTAATTCGCCTTAGAGTAATGACGGGCGCCTATCCGTCGCGATGGATCGGCAGGGGTTTAGCGACGGATAAGTCTGTCGCTAAACCCCTATTTTTTTGTAGTGTAAAGGAAACTGGATATTTAGCTTCCAAACCTGCAGATATTCCACTTGATGCAAAGACCAGATTGGTTAAAGATTCCAATGATTTACTCATTGATCCACAAGCTTACAGAAGATTAATAGGTAGAATGATTTATTTAACAATAACAAGGCCTGATCTTTCTTATTCTTTACAGTGTTTGAGCCAGTTTATGAGTTGTCCAACCAACAAACACTTGGAAGCAGCTCACCATGTGCTGAGATATATCAAAAAGACACCAGGCCAAGGCATCTTCTATCCAAGCACCAATGATCTCCATTTGAAGGCCTTCACTGACAGTGACTGGGCAGCTTGTCAGGATACCAGGAGAAGCATAACTGGATATGTTGTATTTCTGGGGGATTCACTCATTTCTTGGAAATCTAAGAAACAAACTGCAATCAGTAGATCATCCACTGAAGCAGAATATAGAGTTGTTGCATCAACTACATGTGAAGTTCAGTGGCTGTGCTACTTACTCAAAGATTTGTGTATCTCTCATACACAACCTGCATTGCTCTATACTGACAGTCTCTCAGCTTATCACTTAGCTCACAACCCAGTGCAGCACCAAAGGACAAAACACATTGAAATAGATTGTCATGTCATAAGAGACAAAATTCTCAATAGCACCATTCAACTTATTCACGTTTCTAATATGGATCAATTGGCTGACATTCTGACCAAGCCATTACCCTATACTATGTTCTATCATTTTCATAACAAGCTGGGATTGCTTAATATCCACTCCCATCTTGAGGGGGGGTGTGAAGATATGCAGCAGAAAGGAAGAGAAGAAATGAACATGTCGCAAATTGAAACACATCGTCGGAAAGAAGCGAAATGAACATATTCACCAAAAACCCGAACGTCGTAAAGAAGTGAAGTCGCATAAACCTATTCACGTAAAGAAGTGAAATGAACATATTCGAAGCGAAGTGCGTAAAGAAGTCAGAAATGTAAGAGCGGAAAGAAGTTTATTTAATTAGCACTTTATACTAATTCGTTATGTACATTGCGGTTGTACATTATGATAATATACTTGTACATAACGGTTAAGTTAAGCAACTGCCTATTCTATATAAACAGAACAGAGCTTCCTTTTGTAATTCACTTTTCCATTCGATTTTTTTGATCATTGTATTACAATGATCAAAAAAATCGAATGGAAAAGTGAAGTACAAAGTGAGCTTTGTTTTGTTTATATAGAACAACTCAATCTAACCGCTAAGTACAAGTATAGAAGCGTAGAGTACAGCCGAATTCCCTAACTAACCGTACAAGCTATAATGCGCGATGTATAAGTCGACTTTAGTATGAAACGCTGATTCGTTTGGCGACTTCTTCTATTTTTCTTTATTTGCTACGACTTCTTCTATTTGTTGTATTTGTTGCAGACTCTTTTCTTCTTCTCTTCATTTCATCTGCTGCTGCATACATCTTCACAACTGGTGCTGAAACACAACAGTAACATTCAGGAACAAACGGAGAGAAGCACTTAGGAATTCAATTTAACTGCTCAGAATTGTTCGAATCGAAGCTAGGTTACCTTGATTTCCCGAGCGAGATAGACGCGGCCGAATTTGACCTTGACGAGGGGCTTTCCGATATCGAAATCAGCGTGAGACCATTGCTTCATGGTGGTTTTGGGAGCTGGTTTCAGTGGTTTGTTCATTGGATTCGACTTTCAAAATTTGAATGATAAATAAGAGTGTACAGCTCTGGCGCTTCTAATCATAATGTGGTTGAGTTTCACTAAGTCGAGGCTTACGAAATAATAAGTCGGAACTTTTCTTTTAATAGAGACTTGAGTACAGATTTCAAATGGGAAAGTCGGAAGAGTGATATTCAACATCCTAGTGAGGGCACAAGCAGAGGATAGGGATTTTTTCGAAATGAAAGCTATGTTACAATCGACGATGGATATTAACCGTTAATTTGAGAACTAATTGAGCTAATTGATATTTCATCATGATAATGAAGAAATTGGCAATTCTTTGCTATTTATAGTTTGTCTACAGTGATAGCGAACTAAGCGAGCAGAAGCCGTTCGATTACAATGACGCGGACTAATCTCATACGCCCGTTTGTTTAAAAGAAAACGTAATGTCTTATATCACACTTTCAGACTATTTTCACTTCTATGCTTGTCAGTAAGGTCCTCCATTCTTTGCTTGGAAAGCTCCAAGTTATTCTTGATCTTGGCTAATGCCTCATTTATGTGTGCAAGTAGTTGCTCCACTCCCACCACTGAAGCTTCATATAAATATCCCAAAACCAGAGAAGGTGGTGGATACCTAAACAATGCTTTAAATGAGCTCATTCATATAGTTGAATGATAGGAACTGTTGTACCGCCATTGAGCTAATCCAATACAAGTGTTCCATTTCTTAGGAGCTTGACCACACTTACACCTGAGATACCCTTAAGCATTGGTTAACTCGCTCAGAATTCCCATTTGTTTGTGGATGGTAGGCAGTACTGAGAAGTTGAACCACTCCCAATAGCTTAAATAGCTCTTTCAAGTCACCCTTCTTCAGGGTACTTTCAGACCCCTGACATTCCATCCCATGATGTTGAGATCGTCCAGGGGGAATTAGCTTGACCAAGTCTTCCACCTCTCACAAAATAAAACCTATTAGTAACAGGAGTAGGTTCATGTCCAGTATGCTTCTTACCCTTCTTAGCTCTTTGAACAACCCAATAAGATGCATGTGTAATTATCAGTCTGAGCATTAGAAACAATTGTAGAAGAAGTAGCCGCAGTACTAGAAACAACAGAGGGCATCAACACACTTTCATTCCTAGAATCCACATAAATGTTAACCCGTAAAGTTCCAATAGTACAATTGACAACCTGAGTAGAAGTTAAATTCTCAGAGACAACCACAATATCAACACTAGGATTCTAATTATGTTGTACTTCAGTAGTAACAATAGGAGAAGGAATAGCTAAATGAGAAGGTAAATATGAGATATCAGTAGGAGCATCAACATATGCCAAGGCTACAACACCCCCTGAGCCACATGCAACCCCCCACCAGTAGTACTAATAGAAGCATCATAAACATATATGCCCGGTTGTTGAGGATTAGGTTGTCATTGAGGCCAATTCTTGCAGAACATCTCATAGGCAAGTGGCCAAACTTCAAACACTTGGAGCATTGAAATGGTTTAAATTCATACACCACAAACTGCTTTCTAAGAATACCATCTGGCCCTTTCATCATGATAAAGTCCTTTATAGGTTTATTCACATTCACTTCAACCAAAATTCGAGCATGAGCTTATCCACACTACACGACTTTCCTAGCATGCTAGAAATCTTACTCAGCAGGTGAGGGGTCCAAAACTGAAGATCAAGTTCCATAAAATTAACCCAAACTGGAAGAGACTGTAAGCTAGAAGTGTCCAATTTCATCCCATGCTCCCACTGCTTCAACAACAAAGGAAAACTACCAATAGTCGTCCAAGGTCTACCATGCAACACCTGCTGCATATCCTCCATAGTTTCAAAACTGAAAACATAGATTCCTTTCTCTATTAGAATAATTTGAGGGGTAACCTTCCAATTAGATCGAGCACAATTCAACAGAATTCGATAGATAGGCTTTTAACCTATAATAACACCAATCAGAGCAAATTGCCAAAATTCGAATCCTTCACGAACATCTGAATTATCATACTCCAAAACATCCTCATTACAAGGTTGGACATAGGTGAGATTAAGAGAATTTCGAGGTCAATGATTTCCAACAAAGAGATCATTGTATCGTCGATAAGATACTTGCATACGGCCTAAATCATGTTGAACACGCGGAAGAACAAAATTCGGATCAATAGGAAGACAAACCAGTGGCATAACTTGAGATGACAAATGATTCGCGATAAATCAGGAAGAGCAGCCACCGACGCCGATTACTCAATCTCATCCATCCCAGATCCTTTATTCATCCATATGAAACTCATTCAAATCACCCAAAATGTCATTCGAAACTGATGCCACAACTTTTCCGTTAGATTTTCTCGTCTTCCCCATGAGAGACTGACAAAGGAGAACAAATAAAAACCAAGAAAAAAAAAAGCAATAGTGAGTAAAACCGCTAATCGCACCTACACTGCGGGAAAATCCCCTCTAGTAAAAGAGAGTTTTTTTTTCCCACTTTTTGTATTTTTATGATGGTTTTTCTAATATAGCTATAGATAGTTAAAAAGGGTAAAATGAAAAAATGTAATATTCACGGATGTACCGTATTCTTGAAACTCCGCGCATTCCAATCCGTTCAAAATAACAGTGTGTGTTACACTCTCCATATGTACAAGTGTGCTTGTTTTTTTATGCATAAAAATCTTTAAATTCAAAATAATTATTAAAACTAATAAAAAGTTCAAACAAAAAGACAAGAAAATGAGAAATTCTTCAAATTATAAGAATTATTGAAATTTGTAATAGCTTCAAAAAATTGTTGAAAAAATAATGAAAGTTTACAAAAAATATGAAACAATTTATCGAAATTTAAAAAACAATGGATTTTTTTTAGTATTATTTCTTTCATAATACAATGGGAAATTTGGATTGTTTTGCAATTTATATAACTCTAATCTAACTTCCGTTAAAAAAAATTGCGGGACATTCTAACAAAGTATTTTGTAAAATTAAAATAAACTGTTTACTGATTAAAAATTAAAAAATTATTTTACTATATTAAATATAATTATTTAATAAGTTTTCTAATTTTATAGAATTATTTCATAATTTTTGGTACTACTAAAAGTTAAGTATATTTTATAAGTTTTAACATTTCATTAAAAAATCTAATTTTAAGTGTTTTTATACTTTTTGTGAATTTTTAAGATTTTCATGAATCATGACTAACAAAGCAAGATTGTTAAATACCGTTACTTTGAACGGAATGGAACAATGGCTCTGTTTAGTAAAATTAGCTGATAAGCTAGCTGATTTTATAAAAGTGTTTAGTAAATCAATTAGCTGATTTGTTAAATATGGTATGTAAAAACAAATCAACAAATATTTTTTTTGATAAGCCTACTAGACAAACTTTATCACCAAAATTCTGCGTCATGTAATGCGCTACTCATCGAAATTTGGTAAGCTAACCTATAAACTCGTGCTAAACAGAGCCAATGTGCATACTTTTAAAGAATATAACGTACTCCATCTGTCCCGCTAAAAATGTAACTATTCCTTTTTTGTACATCCCATTAATTTAGGACATTTCCTAAAATAGTAAAAAAGTAAACGCACTATCTTTTTTTTTTTTTCATTCTTTATCATTTCTATCTCTTATTCTTTCATATTTCTTCATTCTTTATAATTTCCTCTCCACCACAAACAATAAACTATTGACCGTCTTAAAAACAACACCGAAAAGATTGCGACCTATTTTATTGAAACGGAGAAAGTACATCCATAGAACTTAACGAAATGAGGTACATTCGTGTATATATCAAAGAATATAAGTGTTGTATTTTTTTTTTAACCTAGTGGCAAAGTCCAAAATGGAGGATTATTATTACTAAGTTTGAAATTTAGAGGTAGCTTTATGTAATTTTCTAGAGTTCATTCCCTTGAGAGTTAAGTTTAGAAGAAAAGTTGACTCTATTTTTCTCGCTGTTTTCAGTATTTGGTCTTAATTTTGCTTCTCTGTAAAGTAAACAAACAGCTGAGATGGGAATTCCGGTGAGAAGTACCGGCGGCGGAGCGGCAGATACGCTGAGCGAGAGGGCGGCAAAGATGAGAGAGTCACTGGTGAAGAGCCAGTGTATCACCGATAGCATGGTCTCCATTTTAGGATCCTTTGATCACCGTCTCTCCACCCTAGAAACCGCCATGCGACCTACTCAAGTAACTCATTCATTTCCTCTCTATCTTTTATTCCGTTGAAGATCGATCTACTGTTTACTTAGATTTATTTACTCTTGTTTTTCCCTGTGCAAATTGACCGCAGCTACTTTGCTAATGACACTCTTGTTGGAGCAACCAAATTATTTGATTATTGGGGGGGTATTGATTAGGTTAATGCAGTATTGTTAGAATACATAGCATCATAGATGTGTTTTTGTACTTCCTAGTTTCTGGATCTGTAGTTTGTCGATTTCGTGTATGCTCTTACTCGATTTGAATTTCAATTTCTGTGTTCTTTTCTGAAGTTTTATGGCCTTCTCTGATTATTTATGTTTTATCTTACTAAATTTAGTACATATGCAGCTACTTTAACTCATGTGCTCTATTTTAATACTATTATTCAATAACATAGTTGAATTTGCTATCCGTCTGCATAATATGATTCGTTGCTCTGAAATTTATTTAGCATTTGGTGGTGTTGGCGTGAGGGGATTATATCAGTGTCATGATGTATATAACTATGTGGTCGTGTTTGGTAGGCAGGAAATTATGGTATACGAGTATATGCATAATATCCCATGATTTCCACTGTTTGGCATGCTGGAGATGAAATTTAAGATACAGCAGATCCCACGGATATAGGAAATGTTAGGCATAAGTCTGTTGAAGATTTTTTATTTTGAGATCTACTGTTTACTTTATGTTTAACTTGTTTTGCTTTTCTCGTGCATTTGATGCAAACTACTTTGCTGATGTTGATTGCCTTGTGTGAACCTTTTATTTGTTAAGGGTGATGCAGTATTATTAGAAAACATAGATTCATATTTGATCTATAGCCTGTCGGCTTCCTGTATGCTCTTGCCAGATTCGTTTTTCAAGTTTCTTTATCTCTCTTTTTATCAAGTTATACCGTCTTCTCTCTTTTTACCTTATTCTTAAATATGTATACTATGTGTTTATTTTGTATTTTTCTAAATTTAGTACATATGTTGCTACTTTAACTTCCCTGTTGTATTTCCATTTGTAGTGTTCAAGAATATACAACTATAAGGTCATATAGTTGCATTTTCTATTCGTCCGCAGAATATGAACTGTTTGCTCTGAAAGTAATTTACATTTTGTTGGTGTTGGCTTGTGGGGATTATATCGATGTTCTGAAGTGATAATTGTATAACTTTGTGGTATCGTTTGGCAGGCAGGAAATCATGGTATACTAATGTCCAATGATCTCCAATGTTAGGTATGTAGGAGTCTAGGAGATGGAATTTAATATACTCCATAAGATCCCATGAATATAGATGTTATTCCAGGTGGCGTGGGGTACATTTTATCCATAAAGATGGGAGACAAATATTAATAATGATGGGAGACGAATAGTACCCAATTTTGCTTCCTATCTTTACAAAATAAACATTGGAAATGGAATATGTTTTTATTGGGTCTGGAGAAATGCTTAGCTAAGTTCTCGTAGCTCTTGATCTCCTTCAATTCACTGACCAAATGATGCCTGTTAAGGTTTAGATTCATTGCACAAACAAGAATTGTTCCTGATATCAGAAGATAAATCATTTTATGATAGTAACGTTCTAAATCTGTGTCACGTATTGAACGTAGAGAGAAGTTGAATTAAGAAACTCATTTGGCGTAAAAGTTGTGCAAACAGTTTAGAGTTGTTCAAATTCTAATAAGTGTGATCCATTTTCATTTTCCCATGATTATATAGAGATACACGAGTTCTTCATGTTACCATCTCAAGTCTCATGATTTTCAGAGCTGGTTGGAAAATCTTATGGATTAACTAGACTGTCACGATTTCTTGGTTTTGGCCAAACATGATAACTTATTGTTCGATTTGCCTTTTGTAGATTAGAACCCATGCCATTCGCAGAGCTCATGAGAACATTGATAGAACGTTGAAGGCTGCTGAAGTCGTATTATCACAGTTTGATCTTTCTCGCCAAGTAAGATTCGTTAATACATTAATTCAAGTTTGAATATATGCTTGTCTTTTTTGATCCGGTCTACTTTTTATAGGAACTGATAATAGTGATATTTAGGGAAGTTTTCTGGACATCTTAGTTGACAGTAATAATTTCAGAGGACTTAGTGAATATATAACTCAAAAGGAAATAGATAATTATACAAATTTCTTAATAAATACCACTTGAAGTTAATCTTTTATTTTATTTAATTTTCAGAGAAAAGGAAGACTACATTCTGCCAATAATAAGACTCTTTCAGTCCTAAATTTTAGTCTTTTAAACCTCCTATCACTTGTAATGTAATAAACTAATAATATTTAGCGTCCCACTCGACTTTTGAACTCATATGATCTTTGGCAGCTCACCAGCAGAATAAACTCAACTTACAAGATACTACAATAATTTCCATATGTTATATATACGAGACTGATGATCTTCCTTCAGTATGAAACTAGTTGGCAATTTGGTACATGATATTTATGAAATATGATCGGTTTTGAAAATAGTACTCTCTTTTCAATGTTAAACCTGCATTTTAGTTTACATCTTTCACATTCTTGTCATCTACTATTTCACAGGCAGAGGCGAAAATACTCAAAGGTCCACATGAGGACCTGGAGAGTTATCTTCAAGCAATCGAGCAACTGAGAAACAATATTCGCTTTTTCAGCAAAAACAAGAGTTATAAAAGTAGCGATGGAGTGCTCAACCACATGAACAATTTACTTTCCAAGGCTATATCAAAGCTGGCAGAGGAGTTCACACAACTTTTGTTATCTTACAGGTTTGTTTCCACTGTTATTTGTTGTTATGTCAAATGTCTCCGATTGGGCACTCTCTGAAGCCTGAACATACTCAGATTGTAGATCCTCTTCCTAATCACCGTTAACCTGAGAGAGTCATGTTCTAATCAGAGTCGACAAGTTACACCCCAAGTGGTAAACAATTGTATTTGGTGTAAGAAGTCAGGTTTCAAAATTCTAACGGAGCCATGCCAAACAAGTCTTGTGTTTGTGTGTGTGTGGCGCCTATAAAAATGTTCGAGAAAAAACTAATGCATATTCACAGCTTGCTATGCTATATCAGGCTTTTAGCACTGTGTTATGGTTGTTATATTAGTTTAATTTAGACACGGTGGGTTCTCAACGTCCATCCACCCGGGTTCTATCTTTTTTGTTTCGTTTTGCTTTACCAGTATTAGCAAGTCATTTCATGTAGATATGGTTAACGTAATGTGGAGGGTATGGTCTATCCTCCAGAATCCAGCACTGTAGATTGGTCCTTCTCCCTAATAGTAATGGTGCTGTGGGGTAATAAATACTCCCTCCTCTTTTTAAAACATTCACATTACATTATCCAGATATGCATTCGTTTACAAACATTCACTTTTGTTTTATGAAAACTCACTATCCCCCTTACTAAATACACTCATATTTTATACATTCTCTCTCCTACTTTCTATCATATACCAACAACTTATAGACATAATATAATACCTTCACAAATTATTTCTTATTCTTCCATCTTAAATTTCATGCCATTTCAAGTATGAATATTTATAAAAGAATGGAGTATTTAAAGAAATTATTTTATCATGGCATTACTATTGAGTTGCTCCGCCATTTTATTTGATTTCATGACTCCAAAACACAAAAGCACACCTGCACATGCAAAATTGATCACCGAGAGACTTTAATATGAAGTATATTATTGCTAGGGATTCGTAAAGATAAATACTGTAAGAAAAAAAAATGGTATTAATATAGTACTCATTCCACTCCAAAGAAAACTTGCGGTTTGACTTTGACCGGTCAACTGGATTCGACTTTGACCACAAATTACTCTTAAACTATAGTAATAAATAATTTAATAAAATCATATAATCTAATATGTGCTTCTATACTGAATTTTATGCCTGTTAATTTTCCATTACCCCAGCAAACCTGTGGAACCTGAACGGCTTTTCGAATGCCTTCCCAATTCTATGAGGCCTTCATCAGGATCACCTGGCAAGCTTCCATCTTCACATGGTCATCATGAAAGTAAAACTAACAGTTCGGAAAATGCTGCATATACAACACCAACTTTAATTCCTCCTAGAATTTTGCCACTGTTGCATGATTTAGCACAACAGATGGTTCAAGCTGGGGATCAACTGCAGTTGCAGAAAATATACAGGTAAATATCCCAACGCTGCACTATGGTGCCTTATTTGTTATTGCTGCTTCAGAATCATAAATATGTAGGAACAACTTGCATAGAGAGGCGATAAATGTCCCCGTCTGTTCCCTTCTATATAAAAGGGAGTAGAAATATCATTGGTTGCCTACTGTTGTTTATGTGACATTAATTAGATATGGTATTACTATGGACGATATGTCATTTGTAGCTGGCATATCGACATGCGTACAAAGGTTCTATGTAGTTTGTAATGCTACTAGTTTTTACTTAATAAGCATGAAACTTACGGAAAAAAGTGAGGGAGGTCAGTTGGCCTAATTTTGTTTCTTTGGACGTACTTTCGCCTGTTCTGTTCTCGGTATGTGTTAATTCTTTCTAGTTTCTGGCTATGAGATTTTGAGCTTGTTCACCTGTAGTGGAACTGTAGCATCTGTGCCTACTTCCATAAAAGAGTATTTTGATGCTGCAATAGTAGCTTAAAATTTAATGATGGTTTTCTTTGCTTTCTATGTTTTTTAATTATTTTTTGTATTTATAGTTAAAGTTTTTTGTATTGTTTGGTAATTGTTCCAATTTTTTTTATCCTCGTCTTAACTCTTAGGTGGAAAATTTTGACACCACAACCACAAGTAATCATAATGTTAAAACTGAAATTAATATATCTGATTCTTCTTAGTGTCTTTTTCTATCCTCTTCGCCCCCTCCCCAACCATTAAGTTACGTCTCATTCAGTGTGACATGTGGACTTGCCTTTTCTATGGTGAATTGTGATTGTGTAGTATTTACATTGTGAGAATGTGAGTGATAATCACTCTCTTACAGCTAAGGTTTCCAGTAATATCATAAACCGCGACTTAGATTTTAGAGATATTAGAAACTCGCCATTGTGGAGTATAGTTTGGATATTTTGATCATGATAGTCATATATCTATCTGCAAATAGGCTTGCGTCTAGCTTTAAATGGTGAAGCTACCGTATTAGGAAATGACATTTTCTTTCAACTAGTTTGGCCTCCCCTTGTCATTAGTATTGATGAAAGCATCAAACCTGTGCATAAGGGTTTAACTCAACCATCTGTATTTTCATGTTTTTTTCAATTGATATGATAAACTCCAATTCTTCCCTAGGGATACACGTTCTCCAGTTTTAGAAGACAGCCTTCGTAAATTGGGAGTCGAGAAGCTCAGCAAAGATGACGTCCAAAAGATGCAATGGGAGGTTTTGGAAGCTAAAATTGGGAATTGGATCCATTTTATGCGGATAGCAGTGAGTTTTCTTCTTAAGAATGCTCCTCATTTTAGTTTGAGTTGGATATTAATCCGTTATCCTTAAACAGGTCAAGTTACTGTTTGCTGGCGAACGTAAAGTCTGTGATCAAATTTTTGAGGGTTTTGAAACTCTCATGGATCAATGCTTTGCTGAAGTTGCTGCAGGAAGTGTGGCTGTGCTACTTAGCTTTGGGGATGCAATTGCTAAAAGCAAGCGATCACCTGAAAAGCTATTTGTGCTTTTAGATATGTATGAAATAATGCGGGAACTTCACTTGGAGGTACTAATCATATTATTCTAGCAAACATGATTGGGTCATTATGTTCTTCTGGCATGGGGAAGAGAACTGGAGATAAGGATGCCAAATCTGATGGAACCATGTTTCTTCAAACTGATACTTCAGGAATCCTGTGTCTAGTGTATCTGGCCTACATATGTTCCCCCCCCCCCCCAACCCAACCAACAAGACACACACATACACGGCTTTTGTATCCTTTCTTTTACATTAATAATTACTTCTGATCACCTTAGGAACTAAGTTGGTAATATATCCATTTGTCTTGACTTAATAGCATCTTGATTGACCTTTGAAGGTATGTGCAAGAGCGTCACTGGCTCACTGCAGAAAATGTGCTTATGCAATAAATAAACGACCCTTGAAGGAAAACTATTAAATTATACAACAATTTGAGTATGTCAGATACAGGGGAAAGAACTTGAAGTCATAACCTCTGAAAAACTAAAAACTGAGAGGAATCTTAGACAAAAATGCTATGGATTATTGGTTGTCTAAAAACTTATGGCCAACCCACACGATTTCAGTAAATCAATTAAAATAAGCATCCTATCTCAATATATTTGGGCAGTATACCTACATTGTCGGGTGCAGCACGCGAGTCAATCTAAGCATAGATGGATTAAAACAAATCCTTAGACCTCCATGTTTTGTTGTATGCTTTTAACCAGTTTTCTTTTGTTGTCAATGTGCTCAAATTAGTTGGTTAATCATTCATTAATCATGTTTCTTTTGTTCTACATGCATGTATCATTGATATCAGAGTTTTATGTAAGCAACAGATATATGAAGTTTGATTAAAGCGGTTTCTGCATGCCAAGTCTGTTAAATGTAATCACATTAAGAGAAATGTCAATGCAAGTCCAGTTAACTGGATTGCTGGATTTTGCAGATTGAAACGCTTTTTCGAGGTAAAGCGTGCAACGAAATTAGAGAATCTGCTTTGGGATTGACAAAGAGGCTTGCTCAAACTGCACAAGAGACGTTTGGTGACTTTGAAGAAGCTGTTGAAAAGGATGCAACAAAAACTGCAGTTTCAGATGGGACTGTCCATCCTTTGACCAGCTATGTGATTAACTATGTCAAATTCTTGTTCGAGTAAGTAACGAAATGTTATACTTGCATCTTGCCAACACTGGAGTAAGATAAATTTTTTTTTCTATCTAGACTAAGTCTTGGCCTGTCTTTTCAATACATAGGAAAACCACTCCAAACACTTGTGGAAGGTGGTGTAAGTTTAGAATGATATTCATAAAATGTGGTCAGGAAAGACCAGACTCTTCCAAGAATTTCAATTTCATTAAACCGTAGTAGTATTATATAAGAAGCAATTCTTCTTATAAGAAATTGTGTATCAACAAATGTTATCTGTGATTAATTGTTGCGTTTTGGGTTTTCTGAAATATGAAACAGATGTTATCTTGAATATCTTTTTCTTTTTTGTTTTCACTTATTTAGATGCACACAAATACGCACTGAAATAGATTGTTATGCCTTGATGTAATTCTGCGGGTATTCTTCTACAAAATGGATAATCTTACCTTTGTATTGGACTTTTAGGTTATGGTATTAAGAACGTCAGATGGAAAAACCCGAAAAATAATAAACTTCTGAAGTAAGTCGTTATGATTCAACCAGAGGGCGTATAATTTATCGACTCGAAAACACTTTTTTTTTTTTTTTGTAAATAATGAATGCATGAAAAGTAGTAGGTGGCTATAATTAAATGAATAAATGAATGATGTAGTAGGTAAATATGTAAAGATATGTGTGTTATGGGGGTAATTTTGCTAAAAATGGGAGAAATTTCCATTCAGACACCACAAAATGGGATATGGAATTTAGAAAGGAAAGGTTGAGTATCAAATGCTCTAAACTGTGTTATTATTTTTCATGCATGTGGCCTAGTATAGATTGATTCTTAACCTTCATCCAATTTATGTTAGTAGTTGTAACTTGTAGTGTGTGTGAGTAATATTGATAATTTGATCGTCTCCAAAGATATGTTTTTGTTTTCACACTCTCAATTAAAACCTCTTCCTATATTTGTCTCATTTTGTCTAAATCGACGTTTACCCCATGCAAATTTCGTTGTTTAATTTGGTGAATGATCAATAGTTAGTGCAGTTAAGAAATTTGAAGTTGCTTGATCTTTAGTTTCTAGTAGCTTTATGTCCGTTTTGCTTGTTTTTAGTCCCCCTTGATAAAGAAAGTATCATCTTCCCATGTGAGAAAGTTTGAAATTCGTGATGTGATGCAAGTAACCTGCTTAGTTTAGTCTTGTAGTAACATCCTTTTATGTCTTACTAACTTAATCTTGCTAACTATTTAAAATTGCATGTTTTGTGAACTCGTGATGTCTAAACACTTGTGTGTTAACTTTCTACTACATGAATGTTACTAATATGAAGTTGATGATTTTTAAATTATGTTGAACTACAAGAACGTAATGTTGTATCTCTCCTATGTTCAATTACATGAAATTCGGTTCTGTTTACTGTTTTGTAGCTACCAGTCAACATTGAAGCAACTTTTCCAAGAATTTGAAAATGGAGACTCAAACTCGCAGTTAGCTGCTGTTACAATGAGAATCATGCAGGCTCTTCAAACCAACTTGGATGGAAAATCCAAGCAATATCGAGACAACTCTCTTACTCATTTGTTTCTGATGAATAACATTCATTATATGGTCCGATCAGTCCGCAGGTTTTGTACCCTCATTCTTGACATTGTACTCCATTGGTAGCTCCATTCTGTGCTTGCTGAAGTCTTTTCTCATGAATTGCTTGGCTTTAGATCTGAAGCCAAAGATTTGTTAGGTGATGATTGGGTCCAAAGGCATCGGAGAATTGTACAGCAACATGCAAACCAGTATAAGCGGATTGCTTGGGCAAAGGTATTCATTGTTGTTGTGGAACTTGTCTTTTTCCTTCCCTTTTCGTGCTGAGAAAGAAAACCAGAAAACGAATGATAATCTTCCACCCCAAACGAAGATTACTTTTGTAAGGATCAAATCAGCCTTGCATCCACATGTTGCTCCAATGATAGACTTATAATGGAGTATGGATGAGCACCAATGGTAATGGTAAAAAATTCCCTGACCGCTTACCATAACGCCTGGGGGTCAATTTTCTCAACTCTTTACCACTAAATAAGGCATGGTAAAAAATAGTGGTTGTTGGTAGGGAAAAAGTGGTAACTGTACTGGTCGTACATATGGTTACAACTCGGGAAAAATCCATAAAAGGTACCTTAAGTTGTGACATTACACAAAAATGTACCTTATTTTGTTACTGCCCGATTTTGGTACCTTAAGTTGACTTTTGTCACAAATACGGTACCCCTGTGACACGTGGCAGTTTGATTAAGAGACACGTGTCACTTTGTAATTTTAAAATTTTAATGGGTAAATTGCTAATAAAATAATTTTTCCATTAATTTCAATCGAACCACATTGTTTTGAATAATTATGAAATAACCCCATTTTGTCAAAGTAATTTAAAAACCCCCATTTTACTAAAATGAGATTAAAATAAAAGGTAAAAAAAAAGTAAAAAGAAAAAGAAATTGCAATTTCTGCCATGGAAGCTTGGTGGCAGAATCTCCCTTGGCCAAGAAGCTCCTTGGCTCCATGTGCGCCTGGAAGCTCCGATGTGGAGCTTCCAGCCGGAAAATTCTTGGTGGAGCTTCCTGGCAGTCAACTGCAATGGATGAAGCTTTCACATTGTGGTGTATTTTTTTATTTTTCTTTAATTATTTTATATATTATTATTTTTTAAGTTTTAAAGTCAATGGGTAATTTTGAACTTTTCCACTAAAATAGGATCAATGTGAAATTAGCAAAGATCTATGTATTTACATTTTTGTCCAACGTATTTATGTATTTTGCAAAGTGGTACGTGTTGCGTAAATAAGCCGCCACATGTCATAGGGTACTTAAATTGGACAATAATGTTCAAAGGTACCAAAATCGGGCAGAATGTCACAACTTAAGGTACCTTTTATGGATATTTTCCGTTACAGCTCATATATACTGTCATCACAATCTAATATTGCCACAATGATAAATATAGGGAGCCGAAACATATAAGTTTGACAGACATAGAACTTGTAACCAAAAGGTTGAGATGTCACTTGAGAAGGTGGGAGGTTGTTCTTATCTATTACAAAAACATCAGAAAGAGAATGAATTATTAAAATACTTTCTTTGATGTGCAAGAACAAGAACCAAGACCAACAGGGGAACGATATTGAAATAATGCTCTTTACCAACACTGATGCTTCCCACTGTAGGCAGAAAAATGCCAAAACTATGTTAAGGACATCATTGAGAAAGCTGTGTGAATGAATTAGGGCAGGGAATTTTATCTCATTCCTTAAAATCAAACACGTAATTTAATAAAATGTATTAAGAATATATATTTAAATTATGGATGGTTACATTGGTGGTACATTGTAACTGTAGTAATGGTATGGTATACAGTTTTGACTTTTGAGCATTTTTTCGCTGATTAGCATTACAATTGGTCAATGGTTATTATGCCATCCCCTAGCTGTACATGAGGTTTAAAGAAAGAAACATTACTCCTAGGTGTTTTTTTTTGTCATCATGTTTACACTTGCAATGATATCCCTGAATCCCTGATCACTTTCTGTCTTATGCCAATTTGGATATTTGTTCATGTGCAGATTTGTCGTATGTTGGTCCTAAATGTGTTTATTGTTGATTGGCTATTAAAATTCAGACAAATAGAGTCTTGAAAACTTCGATTCATCATTTCGGATAGAAAGTTCACTGCTGTAGCTCAAATCTTTTGAAACCTCTCACTCTGCAGATTTTAATTGTAAACATTCGTTCCTCATGCTACAAAGTACGAACACTTAGAGAACTTCGATGTTTTACTTTCATGCCCTATTACGCGGAAATATGTATAAACATGAATGCATTATTCTGGCACATCTCCAAGTTCTTAAATCTCACCTCTTCGTTTCTGCCTCTTTTCTTCCCCATCCCCTATATTTTCCTTTTCTTAAAAGTTTCCATGTTTCATGTATATATGTTTTGAAACATAACTCTTTCAATTATCTTCCAGATTCTGCAGTGCCTATCTGTTCAAGGCCTGACATCATCGGGAGGTGGTAGTGCTGCTGATGGAGGAAATAGTAGTGGAGTTTCCAGAGCAATTATTAAAGACAGGTTTCACTTGAGTCCTTAATTATCCTGAAATAATGGCCCTATTACGTGGATTGTGTATTTTGGACATGTTAGTCACTTCCTAAAACGGGTTTACGTTCTATAGGCTGAAGACATTTAATATCCAATTTGAAGAGCTTCATCAGAGACAATCTCAATGGACTGTTCCAGACACTGAGCTTCGGGAATCTCTGAGACTTGCTGTTGCTGAAGTCTTACTCCCAGCATACAGATCTTTCATCAAAAGATTTGGGTACGTACCTGCCTCACTTATACTTTATGCAAGTCGATATGATACTTGTCTGCTTTTTTGTATCGTGTAAAATGTTTCTTTCTTTAAATTTAATCCATGCAAGTGTCCTCGGGTTCCTGAATAATTATTTAAACCCTCAATGGAAAAAGTATGGAATCCACCATAATGTTCGACTCAAGTTTTAATTAACTCATATATACAATCGGTAGTTTTGTAATCGGCAGTAAAACTGACATCTTATGGAAAGTCGAAACTTTTGCTAATTCTGTTGGGTTTTTGTTAGTGCTGGGAGAAAGCGCACTATCTATTGCAATTTATAACCTTTTCATATTAGCTTCAATAACCTATCTGTGCTCCGCAACGAAAATATTAACTTATTGTTCGTTGTCATCATCCCATTATATAATATCATCATATTCATTCCCAAGTGCCTCTAGAGAGGCTCTCGCCACACCGCGGCGGGGGGGTTGGTGTCCTACCTTTTCCCTGCAACAACATAGAGGCTGTTTCCAATTGACCCGTAATTGAAAACGGGACTCATTTGAGATCCATTAGAAATGAACAGTAACCATTTAATAATGCTCCCCTGGTCCTCTCATCTTCCGGTTGAGCTGGACATAGGTCTTAAGAGTAAAATATATAAATAATTAGAAGAGTTCTGGAAATAAGATGGAACGAAAATGAATAGAAGTTTGCATGAAAGGTGATGAATAAAGGAATGTGGGAAGATGATATCAGGATGCAAGGAGTATGATATTTATAAATATACAGTATTTACATTTTGAGAGGATCAACATGGGGTGTGGACACAATAGACCTTAGACAGAATAAAATTATTTCCCAGACACGGTCTTCAAGTTTTTCTTATACCTTGTGGCTAGTAATTAAACACATCACTCACTCCATTTGTCTATTGTCAACGGCATAGATCAGGTGTAGAAAATTAGTTTCCACTTTCCATAAAATTTATGTTTACATAGACAGTTGCCAAAATTTCTGGAACCCCAATCTATGATGTGAATTCCATCAATAGTTAATCCTGCATGGAAGGACGCAAGACAGTCTTCTATAGTAAGGAAGAATAGTTGGATGAACTCACTGTCATGGACCGAAAACATGCAGCAACCATGTTGAGGAAGAAAATGAAACTTTACAGACTGATGATCTCGTATGATGATACATGTGTAGGAGGGCTGGTGTGGTCTGGCCGTCTGGACTCTGGGAATTGATTTGTTGCATTTTTATGTGATTTGGTGCCATGTGATCATACACCTCTAGTTTCTTTTTTTTTTTTTTTAACACGGATCGTCCTTTTATGCCTAACAGGCCTTTGGTTGAGAATGGTAAGAATCCTCAGAAGTACATAAGATACACTCCGGAGGATCTTGAACATATGCTTGGTGAATTTTTTGAAGGAAAGACCTTAAACGAGCCAAAGCGGTAGACTTTGTCAGTACAGTTGGTTTGACAGCCTCATTGGTCATGCAAGTTCCTGCTGTTTCCAAGGAGCTTTATTTTCACAATCTAATTCCAACAAGATGTGCAGTGCTATCTGCGAATATTTTGAGCCCTTGCTCTGGAAGAGGAAGAGCAAAAGGTCTGCAAGGAGATTCTGTAATATGAGGTTATTTTGTATGTTCTTTTGCCTATTATTTCTCTGTATTGGTGATATTTGTATTTTGTATAGCTGTATTTCTTGATTGTATCATAAAGATACTAGCGAGTCACTTCTTGATATTTGTATGTTGAACACTTTGTTATGTAAAGAGCATGAGAAATCCATTTCCGATTTGATAATTCTTCTAGACTCTCTTATGGAGATACAATCATATAACAGACAAACATTGTAGTTAAAGTTATAAATTTATGTGGGTTTTTCAATCAACAACGTTTGTGTTTCGTATAAATGGTAAATATGCATTGTTTGTGTTTCATATAAATGCTAAACATGCATTTGTTGAGTATTGTAGGAGACCGTAAAATAATTAATTTAAAATTATACTGATCTATGTTAAAAGAATCAATATTTTTAAGCAAATATAACACCTAATTTTTAAGTAATTAATCCTGATATTTGTATATAAAATTATCGATGAACACCTTTTGCATTGCCATACATAAAGATAGTGTTGGTGATGAGTATATACAGATATAGTAGTTCTTACAGAACGTCATACATTCGAGTTGATGTGCAATTTTATGTGAACATTTAAAATAAATGTTGAATAATATAAAGGTGCATTTGTTGCAAAACTTATGTGCTTCATTCTTTTATAATGTATGAAGCTTTGTTGTACTGTTTAAAATGATAAATGTATGAATTTATGTGTGGGGAATGGGGTGGGGTGGTATATGTAATTTTCTCTATAATTTTCATAGTACTATTTAAAATGATAAATGTATGAATTTATGTGTGGTGTGGGGAATGGAGATGGGGTGGTATATGTAATTTTTCCAATAATTTAATTGAACTGAATTTCGTATATGTGGACTAAGCATTGATGTTCACATATCAAAGTCCTACACTCCTACTCAACAAACAAAATCAAAGTCAAATATTATTTTTTTTCAAAGAGAAAGTCTTACCTACTTAAAACATGGCATTCAAGTGATCATGACACCAAAATTGTACAGTAAATGTATAATTTACCACTAGTATACTTGACACGCGAATTCTCGCGTATAGTATTAATTCATTACTCTTTTATAATATACTCCTTCTGTTTCATTTTTATAGTAGTTTGACACTTTTGATTATGTACTGTTTTTGAGAGAAAATGAATAAATTGGTAAGTATATAGTAAAGGTAGAAATATATTATGAAAGTTAAGACACCGAATAGATAAAGTATGTAGGTAAAATTAGAAAGGAAAAAAAAACATTCATTTAAACAAATTATAAGAATACAAATAGTCCACAGCTTTTCAAGTTTTTTCCAAATGCTCATTAGTCACGTTGGTAACCAAATGAGAAAAGAAAAAAAAAACGTATAACCATAATTTGGTAGTAATACATACCTGGGCGACTTTGATTAAGATATATAGATGTCAAATCGTGAGTTGCAATGGAAGACTTAGAGTTTGAAGTAAACTTTTTTTTTTTTAGGTTGAAGTAAGGAATTGATGTAACCTTTGATAGTCTATAAGATAAAATTAACTCATTCTATATGTTCCAAATATTTATAGGTTGTTTGGCACGAAACTTTAATTGAACGAATTTTAATTAAGATATAATTGATTAATAGTAACTAAACTGTAATTGAATTGTGAAAATTGGTGTTTTGTATAGAGTTAAACTTGTAGTTAAAATTTGGGTGGATGAGTTGTGTCTCAATTAAAATAGATCAATGTTACCTCAACTAAAACCGGATTGTCAAATGCAGGAGTAAGTTTGACTCAATACGGCGATTTAATTGTGTGTCAAACAATCCGTTAGGCAATCACACAAGTGTGGATGCACGTCAATTTTTTAAAAGTAAATTTATTACTAGAAGATTAAATAAACAACACTACATGTTGAATATAAATAAACAAATCTTTAGTATTACATCATTAAGTCATGCACGGCAAGTGTCCCGAACTAAATAAAAATTGTTCAAAATACTAGTGTTACTTAAAGAACGACCGAAAGGCTGGTCTTGCTCCGTTCTTCCAAAGGACATGGTGCTAGCTTGTTTGGCAATGTGGTCCGCAACTTGATTGACTTATCTCTACACAAAAGTTGCAAGTAACAAAGATTACTTGTACTTGCAGTATTAAGACATGAGATAAAAAATTGAGAATCTATCTGCAGTATTTTGATATTCAAAGGCAAGCACATATTGTTGGTGCATGTGTTTATGTGAACGTAAAATATTTAAGAAAGTATTAGCTGCCTAATTATTAATTAATAGTATACTATATATTCAAATTGACATGGTTGATCTTTTCTAAGGATACACTAATACGCGCCCAAACAATGGTTGATTTTTAAGAGTGAAATTCCGAAAGTTTGCTATCTCTTCTTCAAGTGGTAGACAAATAGGCGCATTATTGTTCGTTAGTCAGTCTCAAGACGTTTAGTTAGTCAGTCTCAAGAAATTAATGAGTTCTGAATGTTTCAACTTATAGAAATGTCAAATTTTATGGAGTAGTTTGATTACTTCGTGGGGAGCAGTTGTTACATGACATGTTATATCACTTTTTTTAATCATTAAAGATCAAAATAATCAACGGCTTGTTGGATACAGTACATTTTATATATGCCACTACGAGCAAGGATTATAGTATTAGCATGTTAAATAATTAATGGATGAGTAAGGATGCGTAGCGTACAATATATTCCTAAATGCCTTACTATTTTATTTGAGCGTGCTCTAAGAATTGCAGGAAAATACTGATCACATTCAGTTATAAACAAAAAAAAATAGTACTGTGTATTTCACAACATTGTACTATACTAAACATGCTCCAACTGCAAAAGGTGTTGTTTAGTTTTAACTTTTACGGTCAACAAAATTAAATTTTAATTAAGAATTAATATCTAATTGTGTTGGTGAAATATTCAATTAATTAGATAATGAAAATTTAGGATGTAAATGCTTAATTAAATTAAACATTTTACTGTTACTGTTTAAAATTAATTCATAGTTTCAGTAGAAGTTTGTTAACCATAAAAAATCAAAACTGGATAACTTTTTTAATACTTGGGGAGTAAATATATATCATTACAAACTTTGGTGAGATACTACTGTTAGCCTACCCATCTGATATTGTATGAAATCGCTTAAATCCAAATAGCAAGGGTAATTAATGATCCAAAGCAAATGTAAACTTGGGGTTCGGGTAGTCCTTGCAAACTTGACTCGGGGCCGAAATAAATTCAAAAATTTGAGGGTCAATCATTCAAACATTGACCCGAGACCCAATCCAAAGTCAATGAATCATTTTGACCCGAATCATCCGATCTGACATTATTCGAATTGAATTTAACTGAAATTCACCCAATCCAGAATGTTCAGAATTAAATTTGTACAAGTTCGAATATAATTCTTCTAAGGACAAGAAAGTTTGAGGAGGATCAGAAGATTGGAGTCAATCCAATATACTATGTAGTTTCTATATGATGTTAGTAATAAGATGTGAATTTGAAAATTGGCATGATTCAGAATCAAAATTCGAATAACAATTGAATCTGAATCGACTTGATCCGAATTGACCCGAAATATCAGGAAGTTTTATAATTCGAAAAGGACATCCGATCCGAACTCGACCCAAAATAAATTACAAACCCGAACAATTTGATATGAATGACCTGTTTGGCAAAACTTCTTGGGGGCATGAGCTGGAGTATTAGATCTTGATCACTTGGAGGTGAACCCGAAAATAAGAAGGATGAGGTTAGACCTTCATTTTATAGGTTTAAATGTATCGAATAGGTTGGTTACACTCATGCTCGTTTCTCTGGATGGACGGAGTTTTTTTTTTTTTTTTTCAAGATTTGTGTACCCTGATCGGCTTTTAATCCTGACCCCTACCATGCAACAAACATCATATGTAATTTCAAATATCATGTGCTTAGTAAGTTTACAATATACTTGCATTGTCTTCATTTTTAATTATGTGATGTTTGTAGTTTTTTTCTTTTTCCGAGTAGGTGATGTTTGTAGTTAAACATGCGATAATTATAACTAAATAGTACTCCCTCCGTCACACAACAACTGGCACATTTGACTTTTTAGTTATTCCCGGCTTCTAAAACATCGGAAAATCAATTTAATACAATTATATCAATAAAGTTCAAAAAGTGTACTTTCAGTAAGTCATTTTATAAAAAAAAATTTTGATATAATAGAAAAATAATTTTTGGTCAAAGTTGACATCGAGAACTACTCAGAAGTCACATGTGCCATTTGTCGTGGAACGAAGGAAGTACCTACCATCAACTTCATCTCGAATACCATACTTTAACGTTTAACCCAAATAATACTACTCCACTAGTAAAATTTATTAACCTAAGAACGCCCTACTCCACTAGTAAAATTTATTAACCTAAGACCGCCCCATTATGGGACGGTCATAGGGACGACCGACCGCTTAAGATTCTCGCCACCTAAAAAAAATTAATTCAAAAAATTTAAAAAAAACCAACAAATATCGTTCTGTCCTCTATAGACAGTGTTAAGTATTCGAACCAAGATCGCAATAAAACCAATCAACTACTTGACAAATAAAATCACCAATCAAAGCAATAAAACACAAACACAATTTAACGTGGTTCGATTGAATAAATCCAATCTACGTCCACGGAGAATCAATGAATTTTATTACTCCACAACCTTCCTCGAATGCAAGTTACGGAGAATTGACCTGCATTACGTCCTAATTCTACTACACAATCCTCACAACTTCAGCTAATAATCACTATTCTAAACACGAAGAATAGCACAAGAAACTGGAAGATAACAGCTTGTATCTGATCGATCTCTGCCTTGGATCGATGCTCTTGATTGCTGTTGAATTCTCATCGCCAAGCTGCTCTGTTTTCCTGTATATATAGGACGGAAGAGAACTGAACCAATCCAAATTGGAACAGTAATAGAAACCGAACGGAACAAGGCCAAAACAACAAGAAACGTGTTTCAACTAATTAATTAAACCAATATTACGTTTCTTGTCCCAATTTGGTTAGGAAACCACCAACTCTTCAAGTTTTCCAATCAGGTCCCTGTACTTCCAAATCCTTCGAAATCAAGTCCCTGTAAAACTGAAACCTTACATTACAGTCCCTGTAAATCTAAAAACTTTCAAACCGGTCCCTGTAAAACCTGGAATCTTCTAAACAACCTCAAAAAACTTCACAATCTCCACCTTGTTGAGAAGATAACAGGAGTAACTTCATTCATCTCACTTTCACTTTATCACTATCATCCTTTGATGGACAATAGCTCCAGCACACAGTGCTGGCATCCCTCAACACTTTGAGACACCAACTAAATTCAAACAATGTAAGAATTTAGTTTGATTCACCACCTTTGTCAACTCTTTCTTCAAGTACACACAACTATCATATGCAGATTTAATGAAACCAATTTCTTCCATATACTCACTGAACTTCTTATACCACTGCCTGGGGCTTTGTTTTAATCCATAGTGAGACTTCTTTAATCCTGTACTTGCTTCTGTAAACTTCTGAGGCTCTTGATATTCAATATCATGACAAGTACTTAGTGAATGTGCCACCATGTTGCTAAAACCATACATATTCGTAGGTTTAGGCTGTCTCCTCTCTCTATCTCTTGTCAGCTGGAAGTTTCTGATTTCCTCTGTAACTGGTACCACATTCCTCCTCGTGTGGTTTCTATTCTCAGTAACTAGTTGTGTAACTTCTGGAGCTTGTTGTTCCTGTGTAGAAATACTAGTTGTGGTAGTTGGACTAGTATTAATCCTGGTATGAGATCTCTATGCTGTATTACTCCTCACAGGTGAGCTTTGTGATATTTCAACTCCAGTTGAGTTGTTAGGCTGGTCACTTGCATCTTCTTGAACATGAGAATCACTCACCACTTCGTGGTTTTCTTTAACTTGATCATTTATTCTCATAAGCTCCACCTCAATCTCAGAATCTTTAAACTTCTTCATATCAGTTTCCAGGTGATGATCAATGTTCTTGTATGGGAACACATCTTCTTCAAACATTACATCCCTGCTAATAACTACCTTCTGAGCATTCTTCTCAATACACCACAGCTTGTATCCCTTCACACCCTTAGGATAGCCCAAGAAAATGCATTTTAATGCCCTTGGCTCAAGTTTGTCCTGCCCGACATGTACATATGCTAGACAACCAAATACTCTTAAGTGTGAGTATTCCTTCGCAGCTCCATACCACAATTCATCAGGAGTTTTCATCTGTATGGCTGATGATGGAGTTTTATTGATTAAGTAACACACAGTAGTTACAGCTTCACCCCAGAAAGACTTGGGAACTCCAGCTTGAAACATGATGCATCTAGTTCTCTCTAGAAGAGTTCTATTCATCCTCTCAACTAAACCATTTTGTTGAGGAGTACCAGGTATTGTTCTGTGTCTCTTAATACCTTTATCCATGCAGAACTTGTTGAATTCCTTTGACAAGAACTCTAAACCATTATCAGTTCTCAACACTTTAACTTTCAAGCCCTTTTCCAGCTCGACCTCTGCACACCACTCTTTGAATCTAGAGAATGCATCATTCTTGTTTCTCAGCACATACACCCACACTCTCCTAGTGTAGTCATCTATCAGTGAAAGGAAATATCTACCTCCACCTTTTGTCTGCACTTTTGCAGGTCCCCATAGATCTGCATGTATATAATCTAGAGGAGCACTACTGGTATGTATACCAGTTGGGAAGGGGGTCCTTTTAGCTTTTCCCATAATACATTGCTCACAGGGTTTTAGCTTCTCAATCTTGCTTATATCAAATACCTGCTTCTTCTGCAACTCAATCAACCCCTTCTCACTTACATGTGCCATAGCTCAGTATCATCCATACTAGCTACTGATACATCACCAATAATCACCCTACACCTCATATAGTAGAGCTTATTCCTCCTTATGCCACTCATGACAGCAGATGCATCCTTATTATACACAGTAAGCACACCATTCTCTGAGCTAAATCTATATCCTTTATGCTCTAATGTACCAAGAGAGATTAGATTTCTTCTGAGCTCAGGAATATACCTAACATCTGTGAGTGTCTTCACAGACTCATCATCCATTCTGAGCTTTATGTCACCAACACCTTGAATGTTGCATATCATATCATTCCCCAGCATAACTGTGCCTCCATAGCTAACATCCAACTTGGTAAACCACTCCTTATATGGACAAATATGGAATGTGCATCCAGAATCAAGAACCCATTCATCGTTGGCTTGATCTGTGACATTTAACACTCCTCCTGGGATATTTATCACCTCATCTGTGATATTTAACACATCCCCATCATACTCAATATTTCCTGCAAACTCATGGGAAGTACTCCCTCCACCTTCATTGTCCTTTTGTCTCTTTAACAAGAAACAATTTTTCTTTAGGTGACCAGGTCTCTTACAATGATGACAAATCCTGGTTTCCTTGTTTGCAAAACCACCACCAACTGGTGTTTTACCATTGTTCTTCTGGTACTGTGGTTGAAACTTAGGCTTGTAGTTATTGTTCCTGACCATGAGACCCTCACCAGATGCCTCTACCTTAGTTGTCTCCTTTTGTTGCTCCTTCTGCCTGATTAAACATTGAACTTCCTCCAATGTAACCTTCTTTTGGCCTGTGAATGCAATTGCATCCCTGATGCTCTCATAAGACTTAGGTAGAGAATTAAGCAAAATTATTGCTTTATCTTCATCAGGAAGCTTTGAATCTTCAATGCTATCAATCTCATCAAGAGTTTTGTTGAACATAGCCAGTTGCTCAAGAATGTTCCTATCTGGATCCATCCTGTAAGAATACAGTTGTGATTTCATAAATAATCTCCTAGCTAAAGATCGTGTTTGATACAACGATTCTAGCTTCTTCCACATATCAACTGCAATTTTCTCCTTAGCAACCTCCCTTAATGGTTCATCACCCAAACTCAATATGATTATACTTCTGGCCTTCCCTGAGAGAATCTTTAATTCTTGGTCTTTAATTGTTGCAAGAACTTCGCTACGAGGCAACAATGCCATCTCCACGCCTTGCTGAGTCAAGATAGCCTCCATCTTGATCTTCCACAATGCAAAATCGTTTGCACCTGTAAACTTGTCAATGTCAAACCTTGTTGAACCCATAGTTGATTACAACTCCACAATCACTGATCGAACACAGCTCCTTCTTCCCACAGACGGCGCCACTTGTTAAGTATTCGAACCAAGATCGCAATAAAACCAATCAACTACTTGACAAATAAAATCACCAATCAAAGCAATAAAACACAAACACAATTTAACGTGGTTCGATTGAATAAATCCCTACGCCCACGGAGAATCAATGAATTTTATTACTCCACAACCTTCTCGAACCAAGCTAAGAGAATTCGACCAGAATTACGTCCCGAATTCTACTACACAATCCTCACAACTTCAGCTAATAATCACTATTCTAAACACGAAGAATAGCACAAGAAACTGGAAGATAACAGCTTGTATCTGATCGATCTCTGCCCTGGATCGATGCTCTTGATTGCTGTTGAATTCTCATCGCCAAGCTGCTCTGTTTTCCTGTATATATAGGACGGAAGAGAACTGAACCAATCCAAATTGGAACAGTAATAGAAACCGAACGGAACAAGGCCAAAACAACAAGAAACGTGTTTCAACTAATTAATTAAACCAATATACGTTTCTTGTCCCAATTTGGTTAGGAAACCACCAACTCTTCAAGTTTTCCAATCAGGTCCCTGTACTTCCAAATCCTTCGAAATCAAGTCCCCGTAAAACTGAAACCTTACATTCCAGTCCCTGTAAATCTAAAAACTTTTAAACCGGTCCCTGTAAAACCTGGAATCTTCGAAACAACCTCAAAAAAACTTCACAGACAGCACAGACCATTTCAAATTTCATCATTCTTTCACTCTCAGTTAGCTCAAAACACTCCCTAAATTTTTATAATTGAGAACATTGTTAATCAGTGTGATTATGAATGAGTTTAGTTGTCAGCACATGATAATTATTAGAAAGTTGAAGAAGCATCAAATTATATTGACCAATGTCTACACAAATCTAACTAAGGACAGGCTGCCAGCCGAGTTATGATTAACATTCTCCATTGTTTAATTTTTCATAGTTGACTGATCAATAATTGAACTTCTCTTATGAATCTACAAGACATAATAATAATAATACTAATTCATCAAAATTACGTTGAAATTACCAAGCAAATGTGCAAAAGTTATGAGGACAAATTGCAATGTTTGAAATGGTACTTTCAATTCAGTCAGAGATGTATCACCAAAGTGCAATGCACTAATCAGGCGAATTAGTATTAGTGATGTTAAACACATCCAGTTGAACTGAGATTACTTAATTCGACTCGAGTTCAATTCTTACTGGATCTAGGCTCGGTTGTTTCTCGACTTGTTAAAGCACAATGCTCAAATTGAACTCAAAATCGAGCCAGAACACATTAATTACCAAAAACAAGTACTTAAAAAAATTAAAAAGTAAATATAATGACCTCATATCTAATATAAAGGGAACTAAAGTAAAAAAAATTAACGAGTTTTGTTGAGCCAAGACTAACTCGCTTAGATAAACAAGCTTCTAACAAAGTTGGATGTCGACGGACTCGTTTTAACATCTAGATTATTGCATTAGACTTTAGTGAATATCTCTCTGACAGAATTAGAAGTTACCATTTCAGACACTATTACTCATGACTCAATGCAATTTGTCCTAATAACTTTTGCTAATTTGAAACCATTTCCAACTGACTACCCTAGCTAGCTACTTTAATTGTTGCTTGTTTAGAAGAATTACAAAAGGCATGAATCACTTTAGTTGGCAGCACATGTATCTACAAAGGTGAAGAAACATAGTACATAAAGTTTAACTAACCTTACCTGGCCTAGCCTGTACTTTTTTGACACATTCTCTCTTGTTTAATCTTTATTTTAATTATTATTAGCCGACTGATTAACAACTAACCTAATTAATTAATCAACATCTCAAAAGTTGTTATATTTTCTCACTCTTCATTTGCTCCAATGCTATATAAATAGTACCATACCCTTACTACATTTCTCACACACCAATTCATCTTTTGCAACATACACAATTTCAACTCTCCAAGTTAAGTAGTAAAATCCAAAACATTCACATACAAATGGAAGGTGTGATGAAGATGTTTGTTGCTACATTGATGATGGTCATGTTGATGGCACTCACATCCATCAACGGTGTCGCCGCCCAGAGCGAACCAGCTGCTGCCCCTGAATCTGGAGCCGCTGACTTCGTCCCGGCTTTCCTTGCCTCCTTTGCTGCCGTCGCTTTCGGGATCCTCTTCTGATCAATGGCTATATCACCATGATGACCCTGATCAATTCCTTAACTACATTCTTTTTATGTACTAGTATTTTGTATTGTTTCACAACTGTTGTACTATTGTTTCCTAATAAATTGTATTGAATGTTGACTTGTGTTTCTAGCCTGGTTCCATATATCATGCGTATTTTAATCCTACCTGACCCGATCACATTGGAAGTTTCGAATGCACGTACTAGAGAGTAGAGAGTACATTCCCAGACCGGTTTAGTACCCTTAAAAGAGGGGCATGAACTTATAAAATGTTTGCAACGTTGGCTATAAGTTTGTTATAACACTCCTATAAGTTTGTTAAAATACATTACAAGTCTATCAAGATGAGTATTCATCTCAACAGCAACACAAGCAGACACAGAGAGAAATACATTCCGAGAGAACCAGATTGAATAATATAGTTAAATTTGCTATTTCCATTAATATGTTTTTTCTCCTTTATCAAGTAGGATAGCACTTAATAAGTTATAACGGCTTATTAGCCTATTTTAGTCATTGTTGAAGCCGATGCTTTCTGAAGAAAACTGAAGTTCGAGGGTTTGTCTACAAAAGTGAATTACCAGTATTAAACAAGTAGCTACTAATCAGTTATGAACTCGTTTGGTTCTAAAAATACACAAAATAATTGCTTGAGAAATCTCAAGTCCAAGCCTAACAAACAACCAATGAAAAACGGCAATGCCACCACCATCAGTGTTATTAATACGTACCAAGAGAGTATTATGTGAACTTTCTACACTAGTGTTACCCACAAAAAATTGATACGCTCAGTAATGGGGTATTACCCATCCAGGCTTCCAGCCACACAACTGGACCTCATATACTTTCATTCTTCATATGTAGAGTTAAAGGAGCACTTGTTATTACGGGAAGGTGCAGAGGAATTTTCCCTTGGCACCCGAAATACAAAAGCTAGTTTAGTTTCGCATCATACAATGCAGTACATCGCAAAGCTAGGCCTATCATCTAGCAATGCGACTCCATAATCAAGTACAGTAACTAACAAGCATGAGGAGGTAGAAGCACACCAGCAGAGAAAAATTCAACATTCATGTGGTAAGCTCTATCCCAAGCAAGACAGCACTAAGTGGGTCATCTTTTTGAGATTTTGTTTCTTGTCAAGAAGATGAACATGAAATGAATATGAGATATGAACACAAATATGGAAGAATATTGGATCAGAACTAGTACAATCAAGAGGCTCAGAAAGAACAGCAAGTCAACAAAGAGCAAGATTCTCAGAACTCCCCATCCATAATGTGATACAGTACTGCAGTACTAGCCTCTTATTAGGAAAAAGTAAACATCACATAACAACTGGAGCATTTGACACAAGCATACATGCTTTCAGGTTTTATCTTTTTAAGTTTATCAGCCTAGATATTGTTACAGCAGAACATCTGCGAATGGAAAGGAGAAACCACATATTAAAAAGAACCCCACAAGCATAAAGCTACAAATATAAGACTTCAATAATTATAATCCTTGTAACAAGTAGATACCATGAGTTTTCCCCAATTCTACATGCCGGTAATACAGAACTCTATGGGGAACAACGACACACTTAATAAGGAGGTGGTAAAAAAGCAAAACAGATAGTGTGATATTCCATTACATAGGAAAACACAACTCAATCAAAGCCTCACGGTTGATCCACAGGCCCATCACGTTGGAAGATGCTTTAGACAATCAGATAAGGAGCTTCTCAATAGCATCCTGTAGTAGAAAAAAGGAAGATTCTATGAGAACGAGTCCACTTAACATTGGGAATATTCACATTATAACGCCTGATAAAACTATATGTATCTAACCTTCAGTTGCTGAATTTGGGTTTTCAACTGGCTTCCCTCGTTGCTGGTAACAGAACATGCAATGACAGGTCTCGTAACTCCACATGCTCGCCCAAGAGCTTGCTTTGATGGAACGAATACGTAAGGCACATTCTGCAATAGTAAAAAATTGTCTGAGATTTGAGCAACCGTATAACTACCAAACTCTGAACTGCACCGAGTAATTCCATACATCATACTATATTCCTTTGGTATGAGAAGTGAAATGAGGTTTGTTGCTTGGTCCAGACACGCCCACTCTCTCACCAGAAATGAAAAGTGGTTTGTTGCTTGGTTTTCAATTTATTAAGACTCAGCAGAGAAAAGCTAAAGCAGAAACGACATATGGTTCTTTGCAAAAACTAAGCCATCCCATGCACTGCTTAAAAAACTTCCACAAACACAATTTTGGTGGTGACCAAGAATGCGAGTGAAAAATCAAAAGATCAAGGAAATGCCCGCTTAAGCGCCGGGACAAGCATATCAAGACTTTATTATGTTCTTCAATGTTCCAAACTATATCCGTTAAACACTTATAACGAATTCAACACATATAAGCACAGTTAGCGGCTATGTGTGTTCTAGATGTTTATTTCATCCTGTCACTTTAGTAGGTATTTATTTGTTGCGTTTTTTGTCACCAGATCAAGTTTTATAATCTAATCAGCAAGTTCACAGTAGTCGTAATCTAACTTAGGACTGCATTATGTTCACCAATCTTACAACTTAATCTCAGAGTTCAACACAAATAACTAGTTTGACCATCCACTTACGACAAATTGTAACACAAATCACAAGGGCAACCAGTTAACATCTATTCGACAAAACCCCAATACACGTATCAACACGAGCACTTAAAGCAAATAAAACAAACAAATACCTTATCTTCAGCAAGAAGAGGAAGGTGGAGCAAGATCTCAAGGGGCTCCGTATCAGCTGCCATCACGACAAACTCGGAAATTCCCCTGTTCAATGTCTTTGTTGCTGCAACACATCAATTCAACAAAAGTTAACAACTTTCAGCCACAAATCTATTGTAAAGTACTAAAAAGCATAAAAATCTCACAACAGAAGCAAATCAAGCAAATAAAGTTACCTTCATTAGCACCCTTTTTGAGTTGCTTATAGTTGGCAGCTTGCTGAACCAAATCGAGAATCGTTATGGTCAGCTGAGCATCAGCCAAGGGGTATGCCTTAGGGTTCACAGCTTCAGCAGTCTATACATACATACAGAGTTCAGAAAAAAGGTGAATTGAACAAGATATAGATACAATTACAAGTGAAATTGGAACAGAGAAGTGAGAGATGAAGAAAAAAGTTACCATGACGCAGGTGAATTGATTGAAAGCAGAGGATCTGATTGCCGAGGAGTGAAGGGAGGAAGAAAGATGAGGGTTTTGAGAAGACTTAAAAGAGAAATTAGGGTTTAGGGTGGAGCTAAGTTACTATGCTTAGTAATGGGTTAAGCCCAACACCTAAAAGCCCAGTTATGGGGGTTGGGGCCAGAGCCCACTTAATGGATTCTGTTGCATTGCACTTTGAAAACCTAATACTATAATTACCACATCTTTTGTATCTCTTGAAAATTCAGAAATGAGGATATCTACATTATTATCGCATTATACTAATGCTAGTTGCGTGATCTAAACCATTATATTACTTTTTGATTTAGTCTCAACCGTTCATTTTTATTAATGCAACTAGACATTGTATAGTCGCATGGGTTGCATAATATAGAGATGAATTAATTACACACCCTTTATATTTAGAAGTAACAAAATATAGCCAAAAAATAATTTAAAATCAACCCTACGTTAATTAAAAACTCACAACACACCCAATTTCATTTTACATAATACTTTTTTTATGAAATGGCCAGAGAGCTCCGGTCACCATGGAGGATCGAATTAGCTTCCAGATCTAAACCTTTTGTGGGCCAATGGGAAAGAGACAAAAAGGAGGGAATGAGAATTCTGAATTGTCCAACCAATATGTCAAACAACTTCTTCTCCGACCCCTAATCTCTTATCCATTATTTTAGTTGCAGTGATTTCATCGAGCCTTGGACTTATTCTACTTTCGATACGAAGTGGAGCTGGAACCCAAAAAGCTAAAGCATCCTAGATATTTATACCTAGGCTTTGTTTAGCAAAACTAGCTCATCGTTTGATTTTGTTGGAGTATGGGATTTTAGGCTTGCTAAGGGGAGGTAGGGTAGTCTCAGTTGCCTTTGGCCAGCTAACCAGGAAGTAGGAAGTCCTCTCATTTCTATCTTTGATCTTTCTTTACATTCATGGGGTGTTAGGAAGGTCTTCTCTGTTTGGTTGAAAGCCATCTTTGTTTTACGGATTGTTGTATTTAGAAGGAAGCCTTCTCCTTCTATCATTGCACACGCTCATTGTCATGTTCACTCCGACATGTGCATATGTCTCCCAGGCACTGCTAAGTCACTTTCTTCGGTTCACCACACACACACACACACACACACATATATATATGCATGGATTACTGAACTCTATTTACAGGTGGAATTTTGGTTTCCTAAACTGATGTAGGGTAAAAATGGTGAAGTCAAAGCAAAAGAAGTGTTGAGGGGTGGTGAGATTTATGAGTGGTGAGGTGAGCTCGAGTGGTAGTAGAATAGTTCGCCAATGTCCTAGACGGCGTCGATGTCCTAGACGGCCTCGATGTCCCAGACAGTTTCGATGTCCTAGAGATCTTCAAGGTCCTATGCTCCGAGATTGAGCCCTTCTAGTAAATGTAGGTCCGTCACTAAGGCAAGGTTCGCCACTCATCATAGGTCCTTCATGGAAATGTGCTTAGTCAAGGTCCTTCTAGAAATATAGTTCGTCACTAAGGAAAGGTCCGCCACTCATCATAGGTCCTTCGTGGAAATGTGCTTAGTCAATTGGTCCTTCTGAAAATATAGTCCGTCACTAATGCAAGGTCCGCCACTCATCATAGGTCCTTTGTGGAAATGTGCTTAGTCAAGTGGTCCCTCTAGAAATATAGTTCGTCACTAAGGCAAGGTCCGCCACTCATCATAGGTCCTTTGTGGAAATGTGCTTAGTCAAGTAGCCCCTCTGGAAATATAGTCCGTCACTAAGGCAAGGTCCGCCACTCATCATAGGTCCTTCGTGGAAATATGCTTAGTCAAGTGGTCCTTCTGGAAATATAGTCCGTCACTAGCTACTGTCCTTCTGGAAGTGTAGTCCGTCTCTGGAGTACTTGGTTATCTATATGAAATAAGAGGAGAAGGGGTTAAACCCTTTTGGGCCGGTTTGCCCAAGACAAACTGGGCTCGGACTCAACTTGTTTAGAAGGTTGCTCAAGCTAGGGCTCGGACCTCTAAACTTAGAGAGTGGAATATTGAGAAGTAGTTACTTACCTTAATGAAGAGTAAATGAACTCCTATTTATTGGCAAAGGCTCAGGGGACAAGACTCCGGTTAATCAGAGGTTGGTCGACCCTATCAGCTTGTAACACGTGGTGCCGGAGTGTGGTGGCGCGTTTAGGTCGGACCCATTGTGGCGGGAGCTCGGACCTCCTTTGGAACCCGGGGTCGGACCTTCTTTGGAACCCGGTGTAGGACCTCATTTGGAACCCGGTGTAGGACCTCCTTTGGAATCCGGTGTGTAGGACCTCATTTGGAACCCGGGGTTGGACCTCATTTGGAACCCCGGGTCGGACCTCATTTGGAAACCGGGATCGGATCTCCTTTGGAACTCGGGGTAGGACCTCATTTGGAACCCGGGGTCGGACCTCCTTTGGAACCCCGTATAGGATCTTCTTTGTAATATATCTCATAACACACTTAAGTCGCCTTAATCCGTCAATCCTTAGGTCGGACTTATTAGTACATATCATAAACCTTTCATATTGCAGGAACTTGGTGCAAGAATTATAGAAGAAATAAAGTTGGTAACTCTTGTTTTTTCATACTCACTAGCTATCTTGCTGGTTTGAATAGAAGAAAACACCCTCTTTATACGTTAGAATATGATCTTTTGTATCTAAATTGTAGTAAAGCTCGTAGCTAGGTCGTCTTCTGTTAGAGTATTGGTTCGACTGTAAGTAGGTATTCTATGTTTTGGTTGGACTTTGGATGTTATCCTGGCATATGGTCTACTGTTGAAGTTATGATAATGAACTTGAAGAATAAGCTAATGAGCTTGTGTATCTTGGAGAAGTTTATCAAGAAAAAGAATTATTCTCAAATCCGCCAAGATGAAGGTCTTCGTTGGCTCTATTTAGCAAAACTAGCTGAGAATCTAGCTAGTAGCTGTTTGAGTAGCTGATAAGTTAGTTGATTTTTATAAAAGTGTTTCGTAAATCAATTAGTTAATAAAATTTAATTGATTTAAATATGATAAGAAAACAAATCACCAATTTTATTTTTTTATGTTTTCCTGATGTTTTATTAGATCAATTAGCTTATCAACTGTGCTGTCACGTATAATGTTCTCATCGAACTCATAAACCAAATTGACTTTCGCTAAATAGAGCGGTTATGTTTGTGATCTTTCTGCTAGGTTGTTAATGGTTATTTTGGTTCACGATGGATGATGTAAGCCCGAGAAGGTAATTTGTCGAAAGAGTCGTAGAGGTCTGGTCTGTGTATCCTTGAAATAACCAAACAATTTAGAGTCGTGAGTCAGCAATCATAACAGCGACTCACATAAATTAAAAATGCGTGTGTTTCTCCGACGAGTCTCCGCCGTCGTCCGCTCCTCCACCGCCGTGTCACCTCCAATCAAATGTTCAATTTATAAGCACAACAGTCATCAGCGGCGAAATCTGACAAGTTGCTGCACCACTCCCCTCAAAATCAACTTCCACCCCTCCTGGTCCACCACCCAGATTCGCCACGCCAGATTCTCCGGTGCCGACGTAAGATTCACATTCTTCTTCTCCTTCATCTCTCATCATCTTCTATTTATGCTGCGTTTATCTTACTTACAACTCCATGCCTAATTAAATCAATTTCTATATATCCAATGGAAGCTTGCTGGCTGCTAATTCAATCTTACTCTCACACTAAACCTAAACTTATGATACCATTCATGCTTGCTTGCTTGCTAGCTAATTAAAGTACTTGATGATGAGAATTTAACCTCCTCATTGATTTCCTCAGGGACCTCAACTTGCTGCTTATTCGAATTATCAGCTGAACAATAAGCCACCTTTTTTTCCTTTTTAGTGTTCACTTAACTGTTACCATAAAAACCTCTGTTTTATTGTGTTAGTAGAAATCCTCTCTCTTCTATTCAGGGTGTAACAATTTGAGAAGCGAACGTGTTGGTTAACTGGTCAATTGCCTGGATTATTATCAGGTTCTCTAAGATTTTTGTGTTGCCAGGCATGGAGGAAATTGATTTATTCTTCCTGACCTGTGTGCCTGCATCAACCACATCTTTTGTCTTGTGCACTACTATGAATCCCCTTTGTCTTGTGCACTACTATGTATCTATCTACACTGCACCAAGATTTTGAAACTAAAGTTTCTTGAGGAGAAAAACATCATGAGGACATGGAGTTTAATGTTTGTTGTTGAAAACCCTCTCTTGAAGGGAGACCTCAATTCACAATCTTGCATCGCAATGCAACCATCAGCCAGAGTATTTCTGTCCTCACTTTTAACTGAGGATAGTAAATGATTTAAATATTCCCAAGGGTAGTAAATGATAAATCATGAACACTATTCCTCCTCTTGTGGGGCTAATTCCTATAGCAATCCATGCTTTCTCCAGAAGAAGGAAGAAAAACAAATGAAAACTATGTTTGATACCTTTAAGCTAATACTTCCACTTCTAATTTAAAAGGTAAGGGGCAGCTTTGTATATTCCGGCATCGGTCAATTAATACCTTATTGTCTTTGCAGTTATATACTTGCAGTTGGAATTCCATCTTACTTTTCATTTCATGCAGGTAAGAGCAGGACAGGTCATTCAAAGAAAAGGTTAGATGCTGCATACATCATATGGAATGAACAGACATATGTATCAGATCCTGTATACTGTTATCTTTTATAGCTATCAAGTTGTATAAATATGAAAGCCTACTGACTGATAAGTTACCCTCTTGGATGGCTCTTTACGCAATGCAGGAAAGATATATCAGGTGACAAATTCTGCATGTATTTTTCTCGATTTCGTTTGGATTGTACATTGTTTTCCTTCTCCCTCTTTTCCCTTTCTTCTTCTTGTTCTTCTTCGTTTTTTCTTTTTCAAAAATTGATTACAAAGCTATGCTATTGCTTGGCCTAACTTAGAGTGGAACTTCATTTAGGTGGTAAAGGCACAGCATACTACCCAGGGAAGACAAGGGGCTATAATTCAGGTTTTAACTGCTTTGCTTTCTTCTTCTTTTTATCCCCTCCCCCCTCATGTTGTAGGATGGGGGATATTTTGCAGTAACATGGTGTCTGTTTGCTGTTTCTGTATGGAATGCTTGTCCACCTTATTTTCGTATTTAATTATTTATGTTTTCTGATGATGAAAAGCGTCAGGTTTCTTGACATCTGTAGAGACATCAAGCTAATTATCCATGAAAGTATAGGAGCTGTTATTCTAATTTATTGCCGTACTAGTACACATATGCTTATTGACATCTCAAAGTTTTCTGAATTTGTATGTGGAACCATGGCAGGAGTGTGATGTATCTAATAGTCTATACAAGGAAATATGCACACATACATGAACATTCATTTAACTTATCTAGTCTGAAAATATCTTGGAAGGTTGAAAACCACCAAAAGAAGTTTCTGTGTCTTCATATTCTTTTCAGGTGTATTAAATTGCTTTCTACCACATTTGTTCTATCCATGTCACATCTAAGATTTGGGAGCTTTTGCAGTAATTTGAGGGCACAACAATTCTTTACTTTAGACTTTTTGGAGGTGGTCCATCATGCCTGAGCTAATAAAGTCTTGAGTTTGGGGACATGTTGCACAGTCACTTGCATGAACATGTCCATCATGCCTTCTTTTCTTAATCCTTTGAATCATTTACTTGCTGACCTAATTCCTGAGATTTATTCGTGTAACTATCATATCCAAATTGGTGGCATACAAGGATTTACATATCTGAGGACCTTCACATGCAACTTGTAATTCTTTTTCTGTATAATATCCACGGGTTGGTGAAAGGACTTCTGGTTTTCCATTGTCAAGGTGTATGTTTATCATGAGTGCAGTACATATCTATTTCTTAGTGGAATTCGTTTTTCTCCATCTTCTATCCCCCCTGTTATTTGTGTTAACGGTTCAGAAAAGAATCTTACATTTCACATTTCAAGTGCTTGATGTGGTAAAGAAATGATTATTCTTTATGTAGTTTATACCTTTACAGAAGATGTGTCAGCCAGTTACTCTTTTGGTCTCTTATTGCTGACTTACCAATTGACTTTTGGACTTGGTGATAGACTCTCTCTTCTATTTGGTGAAAATACACACAGGTTGAGCTCCGAGATGTTGATAGCGGCGGCAAAACAAATGAAAGGCTACGAACTGATGAGGCAATCGAAAGTATGCATCTAAAATTGTTAATACCCCAAAAAAAAAGAGAGAGAGAGAGAGAGAGAGAGATTATGAAGACTTGTTTTATTAATTGTTTCCTCTATTAGTTACGAAGACTTGTTTTATTAATTGTTTCCTCTATTAGTTACTTCAATTTGGAAATGTTATTAACTAACAGGAGATTAATAGTAAGGTTAAATGAGCAAATACATTATCATAACCCATGCTCACGCTTTGTCCTTAAAATTTCTCTTTCTTTTTGACTGAATGTGCGGGATAATCATTGTGGACTTATTTAGGTTTCAGAATTATGGTGTCACTTCCCGAAGAATGTATAGTTAGGAATCTAATTTGGGTGCATTTGAGTTGGTAGCACCTCGTGTATATCTTCTGTAGACTTGTGTCATGTTTTAACTATATAATAGAACACACATCTGTGGGCTCCTCGGATGTACTATAATTTAACTGACTTTTTCGAAACTAAAGGTGAAGTAATTTTAGTTGCTCTCTGGCCATATTAAAAAGAGCCATAATCCTTTTATGGTATTTCTCAACTTACAACTTTTTATTATTATTATTATTATTATTATTATTATTATTATTATTATTATTATTATTATTATTATTAAATTTGATGAAGTCTGACCATTATGCAGATAATAAACCAATGCGTATTTGAAATGAGTTCATATGATATAACTATAAGTAGTCATAATATGTAATGTTACTCTGACCGGACATTATGCTCCAACCACACTCCTGGCTTCTTGAAATAGATACCGTGTGCTGCTTTTTAACTTTACTCATTTCTGTCTCTTCGATGTTTCAGAAGTATTTGTTCAATCGAAGCAACTGACATATCTTTACACTGATGATGAGACTGGAAATATTGTTCTAATGGAGTGAGTATTATCTTTCTATCCTGAAGCTGAATTGAGCAAGTGCCAATTCCACCTGGACACGTACAAGGAACGAGTTCTGATGTTTCCTAAATTGTTTTTATCTTTTGCAGCCCTGAAACATATGGCCAGGTAGAAGTTCCAAGGCACTTGTTTGATGACTCTGTAGTTTACCTTCAAGGTACTTTAGTGTAATATGTATTGGCCATTGATATTAGGTATTCTCAATGTTATATTGATAGTGTGCTTACATTACGTAGATGATATGAAAGTCACCATTGAACTTTTTGATGAAAGACCCATGTCAGCATCACTTCCAACTCGAGTGACTTGTACTGTTGCCGAAGCAGGTGATGCAAACAAGCAAAGTAGCAAATCTACTCCGTAAGTGCATCATATCTAGCACATAGTGGTCTGGGTACGGTTAGTGATAATAAATCACCTTGAGGCATTTGATACTACAGATTATCTATATCATATTAAATTTAACACTCAAGCTTTGTATCTTGGTTGGATACAGTTTTAGTTCCAGATTGGTTATGTTCTTGACTTTGTGTATACAATTGTTTGCTTTTCTAACTTCATCATTCTTCATTTTTGCAGGAGCAAGAAGGTGGTGTTGGACAATGGTGTCACTATCCAGGTAATTTACTCTTACAGATCAAGTGCTCCAAACATGCATGATCTCATGGTACTATTTACTTAACTTGAAAAGGTACTTTTTACTTGAAATCAAAAAGTTTTTGGTAGGCATTCTGGTGGATACTTCACATACAGATTTACTTTCAGAATAATAGGATGGTGGACATTTCGAGATATTATGTCAACTATACCCGCCATCTCAACTCTATCTTTTACGAGCCAAATGGATTGAGGGGAGTAGCGTTATATTGTGTAAGATTAGTTGTGGGGTTTGTGATATTGCTAAAAAAGGAAAGTAGAAGATAGAGCTGAGATCCCTGGAATGGTAAATGTAGAAGATAGAGTTGGGATGGTGGGGACATTGCTGAACTAGCTACAGTCTTGAAGTTACTTTATGTAATCCAGCCTTCCTCCTAGAGTAAAAAATATTGGACTGAGTGGGGATATGATTATGCTGATATGCTCTTGAACTATTTCATAAATCGCGTTAGAGATGTTCGGCACTTGCTGAGGCCTTGTGTCTCTCATGTGAAATGAAGTAAGATGTGAGCAGGATTGATATTGTAACATAGTCCAGAGTTTGAACAATGATTTTGAAACAATAGTGGAAAAAGGCTGTTTGGCTAACGATTAAAATCAAGAAAACCAGGTTAAATAGGTGTTTTTAACCAGGTTTACACGATTTTAATCGCTAGCTAAACAGTCACTAGGTGATTAAACAATTTTATAGTAGTTTAAACACACAGGTGTTTAATTGTGTTTTTAGGTGAGTGTTCAAATGGAAGTGTACGGAGGATAAGTAGATGATTAAAGTTGAGTAGTTTTTACGTTTTAGATACCTTTGGATATATGATGTCTTAACCAAAATAATTTGAGCTTCATACTACAGGAAAGAGTAATCTTCCGATGAAGAATATTGAAAATGGAAGCGTATCTTATGAGTTGCAGACGATTTTAAAAAACAAAATTATGAGATAAATTTTACGACTAATTTCATGACCTGGGGCTATTTTATTTTGACAATGATTTACTCCTGGAAGACGGCAAGTTAATAGAAACACCCTCTCCATAATAAATAGTGATTGTCAAGGTCTTTTACCTTTTTTATTGTTGTCTGCAAGGCCACCGCTCCTAATAATTTGTTCTTGCGCTACTTACAACTTTTCTTTTCAATGCACTATGATAGGTTCCTTCTCATATTTCGACTGGAGACAAAATTGTCATCAATACCATGGACAACACTTACATGAGCAAGTGAGTTGAAAAACACATTTCTCTTCATGATTTGTACTCTTTAACTTTCCCTACCATCTCTCCGTTCAATGTCTTATTGGCTGCTCATGCGTGGGATGCGTAGATTCCATAGGTATTTTGTATTCAGTAGTTATGCATCTCAGCCATTTCAATGTTAACACTTGTTTTTGTTTTGGTCTTGCAGGGCGTAAAGTTACCTTGTGTACCGAACTGTGGTTTGAGGGATAGCTCATGCGAGTGCTGAGAAGCTAATAAGATGTGGTTTTTTGACGATTGAACGACATAGCTTTGATACACACAGTAACAATGATGATTGATGACAATATTTTTAACTAGGTCGTACGAACGCTGCCAAATATCTCCATCTTCCCTCCCTCCCAATATTTTTGGGGATTTTGATTTTATTTGCGTTTATTTTCATTGGAGAGGCCAAGTACAATTGTTAAAATCCGGTCAATTAAAGTTGCGTGCCGAACAACTTATTCTTAGTCCTGGCGAACGTGTCATTTGGATTGGATACGGATAGGGTCATTCGGGTCCATTGTGTATTTTGAGTTACATCGGATCGTGTTGGATCAGATTCGGGTGTTATTTGGATTGGATTCGGATTCGGGTCCTTTTTGGATTAAAATACTTCAGCTCGTTTAGGATCAAATTAATTTCGGATGGGATCAATTTGGATTTAGGTCTTTTTCTTGGATTAAAGTACTCCAGGCTATTTCGGATCGGGTCTATTTGGGTTTCAATTTTTTTTTTACGATTATAATGCTTCTTGTAATCTTGGATAGGATTATTTCTGATGTTTGTAACCTGGAATGACCAAGTGGCTGATTGGTTAAGAAATTAAATTCATTTTGTCCCAACTTAGTATTTGGTTAAAGACTTAAAGTTTTAGTTGGATGAAAATAGAAGTAAAATACCTGCAAGGGTGGCTCAGTTGGTTAAAAGGGAGGAGAATATCATCTTGGTCACAGGTTCAAACCCACGGGGAGCAAATTTCTGTGATTTATGCCTTCTAAATCTGAGCCTGTCGCAACTTGTTACGGGTTTAACGGTTTAACTAACTACTTTGCGATCTATTATTACGCAATGAAATTTAAGTCTTGTTTCGAAGGAGTGGCGGTGTGGGTTTCCAACGTCATAAAAAAAAAAAAAAAAAATAGAAGTAAAACCAAGTCTATCTCTTTCTAGACCAATCATTTCCTCTTCCAATCCTTCAATCACAATCACACTATCAAATAAATTTCAATTAAATTTAACAAGTCAAATAATTCTAACAACCTTAGAAACATCGCATCTTACTTACATCAATCATTTATCTCTTACACAATCTACATAACAAACCTATAAAAACCTTGTATAAATTTTTAACTGTATACCAACACAATTTTTTAAAACTCAATTACAATTAGTTACTATTCATATGTTAAAACCCGATCATTTTAGTTGCATACCAAACAATCACTAAAACGCTACCCTTTTTTCTTTATATTTTCTCTAAATTTGCGAGCTTCTTAAGATATCAAATAAAACTTACTATTATGAGCAAATCTCCTGAGAAACAGTAATTAGATAAGTTATTTAGAGACGGATCTATATTGTCAAGAAATTCATTTATAATATTTATTAAAATGTCTATAAATATTGGTGTTTTTTTTATACAGGCAAAATATACACTATGTAAATATTATAGAAGTTTTAATTAATAATATTAATGTTTCTTTTGACAATATAGATCCAATTTAGATAAATTGTTTAAAGAGGAAGAGACTATGAAATCTTATCCATGAATGACAAAAAAAAGTTGCAATTTACATTAGAAGAAGGAAAAAAAAAGTTGCAATCTAAATAATAAAAATAGAATCACCATTTCCCGTCAAGAGTTTAAAAAAAGGAGGGAAAATTGTAAATCGACCTAATCTTCTCAACAGAACCAACCAAAGATGAAATTGTAAAATGACCTAATAATTACAGGTGCGTTTTGCTCTCTCTCTCTCTCTCTAATACCCTTTTGTTACTCCCTGATATATTAGCAGTTGTAGTTTTAGATACTAGTATTTGTTAATGTTTGGAAATGGGATTTGGTAGTTTCACAATTTTCATCGGTGTTCTCAATCTTATGGAATTATGTATACAGAGACAATAAAGTTTACAAACAAACAAGGTCACTCATTATTGGTAGCTAGCTGCAGAGATTTCTTACTCTTTCGAATTGCTGTTCGTGAATAGTATATATGATGTTTTATTCAACTCATCTCTCTATATTCACTAATGCTTTTAGCTTTCTAACTGATTTTTCTTTCAACTCTGTCATTATGTACAGTAACCATGGTAGAGATACTCGTAGAGGATGCACAAGTTTTCGATGACATGGTGGTCTGCCCTGAGTTCCTAGTAGTTGATTCGAAACAAGAGGGGGTACCACCAAGAGCGTATTGCACCCACTGTAAGGTCGCTTCGTTTGTTTCAATTTCACGCTTTGGCACTAGGAACTTGTTAGACCATCTCAAAGTATGCAATGCATATAAGGTGTCTCGGAAGAAAACTGATGATCAAGAACGACCATGTTTTGATCAAATGCACTACAGGGAGTTGGTAGCTAAAGCAATCATTAGGCATGGTTATGCTTTTTCTTGGGTCGAACATGAGGGAAACATGGATATTCATGCATATCTGAATAACCAGGTTCAAACTATTTGCAGAAATACGGCGAAAGATGATTGCTTAAGATTGCACGACATTTGAAAGCTAAACTGAAAGAAACCCTTCTTAATGTCCCTGGTCGCATTTGCTTGACATCTGATGTATGGACCTCTTGTCAAACATTTGGATATTTGTATTTGACCGCTCATTATGTGGATTCTAGTTGGAAACTCAATAGTAAAGTGTTGAACTTTGTTCCTTTGGAATCGGGGCACACAGGGTATGACATGTATAGTCAAGTGTTAAAGCTACTTCGAGAGTGGGGAATTGAACACAAAATCTTTTCAATCACATTAGATAATGCCTCCAGTAATGATAAAATGCAGGACTACTTGAGAGCTAATCTTAATCGTGAAAACTTACTAGTACAAAGAGGTGCATTTTTTCATCCGCTGTGCTGCTCATGTTCTGAACCTCATTGTTAAGGATGCTCTTCATATGATTGAGAAGTGTGTCACCAAGATAAAAGAAAGTGTTAAGTATGTGAATTGGTCAGAGGCAAGAAAGAAAGCCTTCAACACTAGTGTGAAAAACTCAAGCATTAATGAGACCAAGGGATTGTGGATTGATGTTCCTACTAGGTGGAACTCCACTTACTTCATGCTAGATAGTGCTCTCTTGTACCATGCTGCATTCGTCGACCTGAGCTATTCTAATTCTGGGTATAGGTACCTTCCAAGTGAAATAGAATGGGACATGGTTGAACAACTTTGAGATGTGTTGGAACCTTTTTGTGATATAACCGACTTGTTTTCTGGTCGTGATTATCCTATAGCGAATCTGTATTTTGAGAATGTTTGGAGGATTGTGATGCTCTTAAAGGAGCTGGGTAAAAGTGATGATTATGAATTAAATACTATGGCTAGAGCAATGAAGGAGAAATTTGATAAGAAACAGGTTTTGAAACACTGTTTGCTTTTGCTTTAGTTCAGATGGTCAAGACTACACCACTCTATTTGCTTTTGCTTTAATCCTTGATCCTCGTTATAAGAAACAGGTTTTGAAACACTGTTTTCAGAGGATGTACGATGATGATAGGGCAGCTGTTATGAAGTTTAATGATGTTCTATACAAGCTAGAGAAGTTGTTTGAAGAGTATGCTCCACCGGAAAGAAACATACCTGATGCATCAACAACTGCATCAGCTTCTAAATCCACAACCAACAAGTCAATAACAACAAAGTGGAGCAAACGCAAGCGCAAGTTTGAATTTATTGTAAGTTTCTAATATTCTGCTTCATAAATTGAACTATTTTACTACTTTACTTTATGTTTCTGTTTTTATTTGAAGTTTCTATTTGCTGCAAGTTTCTATTGTTTTACTTTTTACATTAAATTATTTGTTTTGCTGTTGAACTTCATGATATTGTTATTGAACAGACGATCCATAAGGTTTCCAACAGAAGCAAACTGGATATGTACTTGGAAGAACCTATACTTGACCAAAATCAAGATACGCCATTTAATGTCCTCGACTTCTGGAAAGAAAATGAGATAAAATATGGCAAACTCTCTCACTTAGCCAGGGACATTTTGACCGTGCCTCTCACAACCGTAGCTTCTGAATCAACATTTAGTATTGGAGGTAGGATTTTGAACAAGTGGCGATCGTCTATCCTTCCAGAACATATGGAGGTTTTGATTACTTCCCGGAGTTGGCTCCATGGCTATGCTGGTATGTCATGTTTGCATTTAGCCTTGTAACTTACTTTTCTAATTCTCTGTAAGTGTATAGGTCTGTTTTCTTGGTTCACCTTATGAACTGTTTATTCTATTCCTTTGTAACAGTGGATGAAGCAGAAAACTTTGGTTCTGAGGTGTATTGGAACATATGATCTGATGCTCCATGCTCCGTACAAGCTGCGAGTGAAGATGACATAATTGTAGCTGATTAGTAATTGTTGCTTTGGTCATTTAGAGCAGGTTTCTTTTGTTAGGCAAAACTTTTGAAATTCAAGATGCTTGTATAAGTTTTCGGTGTACTGGTTGGGTTTGTTTGAATCACGTTGGCTCAAGGTTGGAGAATGGTTATGATTGAACTAGATTTGTATCTCCGCTGTTAATCAATTTAGTCGTTCTTCATCAGATATTTATGTAGTTAGTTCTATTCTGATTCTCCATGACATTAGACTTCTTGTTGGTTCTTTTTCTTCATTTAAGGTACATTACATCAGCCGTTATCAGAATACGCTGGCGCATGTTCAAGCTTGAGGTGTTACTGCTTATTTTTCAAGAATACTTTACTAATGGTAGTTTGTGTCTTGTTGCAGATTGGTCTGAGGAATGGGAACTGTATTTACAGAAGAAAATGGTACTTTAGGAGGTATTTATGAGATTATATTAGCCATTAGTCCTAAATCTAATAATTCCCAACCTTTCCCAACAGAGTGAAAAAATTCAGTACATAGATCAGGATGCATTTCTTATAACAGATCAATCAACAACAGATTAGAAAATCTAAAATCAGAAGCAAATACAGTAAACCGAACCAATCTTCTTCCCATCATAACAGATCACTCATGAATGTTGAATTGTCCTTCAGATCTGCAGATTTGAATCAGGTGCTTGTAATTGATCAATACTATGTTAGAATATCAGTATTTTTGCATTCAACTTTGAGGTTGTGTAAATTCAGTAATATACAAAATCACAAATAAATAGAAGAATGATTTTGTTCCACATTCATATACTATTGCAGCAATCTATCTTTCCCCCAATTCATTATCCAGATGCCTATTCTATTCTCAGGTCGACTTCGTACCAACCTGAACACAGGTCACCGTTAGATGATCAACAGGTACGATCTCACAAATTATATTATCATAATTATATTTTAATTATTAAATATGAATGTACAATTATACCCCTATTCAAATTTAACTATTACTAATAATTAAATTTTCATTTATATTTAAACTTCCAAATATACCCTTTTAGTAAACCCAACATCATATTTCCATCTGACTGCGTCTTCTTCTTCCCCCGTAAGCTGCGTCTTCTTCTTCACGTTTGCTGCGTCTTCTTCTTCCTCTCTGCTGCTTGTTCTCCTCCGACATCTCTATCGGCGCCGCTTCTTTACTTCGTGTTCCTCGGCACGTCGCGCTCTCAAAGGTAAGAGATTTCACTCGTCTCTTTTTCAAATTTTGATTTCGTTTTAGTTTCCAACTCTTTGAAAAATTTAGAGTATCTCGAGCAGAATTGATGTCTGAAATATATATGTCTTGGTCTTACTTGAATCGATTACGTCTTTAGGCTCTGCAAGTATTGAAAAATTTTCTCCAATTTTAACATCCAAGAACCCTAAAAAATTTCCCTAATTAATGATGGTGTGCATATAAATTTGAATTTGGTGGATCATGGATAAAAGTTTTTGGAAAGAAATCTCCATCTTGAATTAAACATAGGCCTCCCAACCATGATACCAGGCGTGACTGCTCTGGTTGTTGGCATGGTTGAGTTAGAGAAGGTACCTAGTTTCACACTTGGTCTTTGTATTCTACTCGGTAATTAGCTTAGGGAGATTAGTAAAGAATAGGTAGCTCAGTTTTCGTGAATCAATGTTGCTGAATTTATTATGCTCCAGATGATGCTACTGCATCAGTCCTGATTGAGATGCGTTAGCGGTAATGACGGGTTCCAAAGTCTCTGGTCCATGACTGTTTTGGCTTTTGGCATGGGTTTTTGTTTCTGACTATTGCTAAATGATAGTGTGCATATAAATTCCATTTCTGAATTTATGGATGGACTTTTCCATGACTATGATTCAAAGCACCAGGGGTCTCTTTAATATTATTTCTTTCTAGGCGTTGTTGCTTCTTTAAGCTATTGTTGTATTCAACTATCGACACTAATCAGTTAACTTTTTTTTTTTTTTTTTTTAATTCTGGTCATTTGTGTCGATGGCACCTAAACGAAAGCATGCTCCTGCATCAACTAAGCAAGCAATCAATACAAAGAAACACCCAACAACCAATGAGTTGACGTTGGTGTACGCGAAACGAAGGCACCTGCTGGGTAACAGGACTGTATGGCCTGAAAGGGGTGTCACTGTAGAACCAAACAGCTACCCCTTTCTGGATGAAGCTTGTAAGATGCGCAATTGGGGTAAACTCTTTGCTACTCCAAAGGAGTACCATCGGAAGACCGTGATAGACTTCTACGTTGCACTCCCGGATATCTCAGATGCCGACATAGTTAGAGTAGGAGGGTCTCGAGTCAAATTTAGTGGAGAAGTCATATGACTTCTTCGGATTGCCCAGTTTTAGGCTTAAAACTTCTGATGATTCCGAACTTCCGATATTGATGAATATCATAGCAGTGATAGGAAAGCGATTGATTCGGATTGAACGCACTTGTCGGCTATTTGTAGTTGGAATTTATGTTGTCTTATTTTGGTGAATTCAATGATAGGATGGAATTGTAATGTAACTTCGGTTATCCATTCTTGATTTTTGTCGGCTATTTGTAGTTGGAATTTATGCCGTCTTATTTTGGTGAATTCGATGATAGGATGGAATTGTAATGCAACTTTGGTTATCCATTCTTGAGTTTTGTCGGCTATTTGTAGTTGGAATTTACGCTGTCTTATTTTCTAGCACGGCATATGATTTATTGCCAGGGCATTAGAATGAATATATTGCATAGGTCAGAATCCAATACTTTAGTGTTCATGTTGCCGCACGGTATCTTATTGATTGCCACAGCAGTAGGCATTAATAGACTCACTGGATACCAGATGTCGTGCGACAATCGGTTTATTGCCAGATCATTGGAGTATATTAGCATTTGAGTTGCCACACGGCGCCTGATCTATTGCCACATCGGTAGAGGGACATGTCCACTGCCAACCAGATTTCTGCATGTTATATGGGTTATTGCAAGAGCATTAGAATAACAAGTATCTTAGTATTTGATTTGCCGCACGACATCTGATTTATTGTCACAACAACAAATTCACAAACTGTTCATCATCAATGTCAAACAAGTCTTAAAACACTTGCCCAACACATTTCATTATTAGCAGGAAAGATTGAAAAAATTATATGTGTCCAAAATGTAAATGATATGAATATCAAACAAATTTCAAAGTGCAAAAAGATCCATGGCCTTTGTGTAAAAAATCTATGACAAATAGATTAAAGTAGATAAGTCTATAGCTAGTCTAATTGAAATTGTAATCTTGAATGTACTTGGTTCTTTCCATGATTCTAAATTTCTTCCAAAGGCTCCATGACAAGATCAATAGGAATTGTATCCCTCCCATTGTTAATGTATTCCTGCACGAAAGATCGTACAGTAACGATATCGTCAAGCGATATGATCTCACCACCAGAAACTGGTTGGCCTTTCAACTTCGGAACAAAACCCTCCTCATCGAGAAATGTTGACCGTTTTGCTTTGATCTCCCTGCAGAATCTGTATATGTACGGTGTTTTTAATGGAGTTGTGTTATATAACGTTCTTCTAGTTAGTACCAATTGGGCATGTTATTTCCAAGTATTAACATCTTTGGGCCTGTCGAGGCCCTATTTCTATTGATGGTCCAATTAGTCATTGTTACGCAAAGTTTAGGGTTTAGGGTTTAGATTACTTCAACGTTTTATTTTGTTAATAAGTAGGACAATTTTAGATTTTCAAACTATATCCATTAATTTTCCTTAAGAACTTACGCAAAATACAAATTGAAACTAGAAAAAAAATTACGTTGGTTACGTTCATTGTCACTTTATCGAAAGCATGACTCGTCCTTACAGTAACGCTAAGTCTCAAAAGATCGACACGTCATGTAAATATCTTACCTTGCCTTATAATATTATAAATTTACTTCAACGTTTTATTTTGTTAATACGTAGGATAATTTTAGATTTTCAAACTATATCCATTAATTTACCTTAAGTACTTACGCAAAATACAAATTGAAACTAGAAAATTTTTTTTACCTTAGTAGGATATGCATAATAAAGAAGAATGTACATAAATTGGTTTTTCACTATTAGGCCGGATTCGACCCTCATCAGCCCGTGCCCGGACCCAAATTTTCAGTCCCGGTAATGGACCATGGGCCGGGCCTAGATCTTCGAAAAATGATGGGACCCGGACCGGGCCACTGAAAGCCCGAACACTCCCTGCCCTTACATTAATGCTAAGGCTAAAGAAAAAGACACGTCATGAAAATACGTTAGAGTGCATTTTAATATTATAAAATTTTGATTTAACGTTTTATCTTGATAAAATTTTATGGTCATGTTCATTTTCAAAATTAGTAGCTATTGGGCTATTGATTTGCATGTATTACATTTTATGGGCCCATCCAAGCCCAATTTTATATTGTTGATCCAGTCTATAGCAAGTCCATAACATATTTTACGTTTGGTTATTTACTGATAACGTTACCGCAACAACGATGGTTACGTCGCACGGCAACAGACTAGCAGTGGATACTGTAATCAATTGTCGCGCTATCCAACCATGGTTGTTGTGGCAACGTTATCAGATTGGTACACTTACACACATCAATATGAAACATCCATAACAGAGGTAACAATGAAAATGAAGCATACTCCAACCAACAAAATAGTATATTATTAAAAACTGTATCTAAGCATAACAAGTCCAATTTGTATTGGATATATAAATCGTTAGTCGTAAAGTTCAAAATTTGGCTTCGCATCCATCCAAGCCACGTGCCACACGAAATTTGACTTCGCATCCACATCTCTTGCTTTCTCTTGAATTGCGAACACGATGCTTTCCTTCGTCAACCACGTTCTGTCCAGCATAAACACATTCCCATTCTACATTCACTGTCTTGCGGGCTCGATCCTTCCTTCGATGGGTTCTCCTAATGTTAGATCCTCTTCGACGTCCATATTGAACGTAAAATTGGTGTGCGTGCTTCCAATGAACAAAAACATACTTCTTAACATCATCATAAGTTTCCAAAGCAGTGTCCAATGATTCTCCATTCACATAACTTTGATACAATTTGTGCCCCCAATCGGATGGTAAATCTTCTAGATCAAACATCTCATCATCCGAACTCCCAATTCCATTTTTAGAAACATCGTGCCCATCCATATTATCTATAAATGATAAAATAACAGATAATTAATACGAGGGTCACATGTTCAATATTTAAATAGTAATAAAACTTTCTCTGATGTTTATTAAAGAGTGATGTGGCAATGAATCAAATGTCTTGGAGCAACAAAATTACATGACTAAATACATTCCATTCCGTTATAGGACAAAACAATAGTTTGCGCCACAATGCCGCGGCAATAAATCAGAAACCGTGCAGCAACAACTGAACAGAAAATATTCAAAGGTTTGTTGCTGTGCCGACTATTATATTGTCGTGTGGCAACCAAACGTAATTAGCGTATGGAATAGACATCACTCAGATGATTCAACGACGTGAGAACAGAAAAAAGCCAACACAGATGGAGATGATTATGATTATTTCATATATCAATATCCAACATCACAACATCGAATTCAAGTGAGAACAACATCATAACATCGATTTGTGTTTGAGTTGAATTGAATAAATATCAGAAAACATCGATTCTAATAAACTTTCGATGTCAATTTGAAGAGACAAACTGTAGTAACAACGGATTGCTTGGAGAATATTTACAAACCTTTAAACTCCTCCATCAATTCAAGCAGGGTTCTTCAATGGGGAATTAGGGTTCTTCGCTAGACAATTAGGGTTCTCCGTGTTTTTCAAAAAGTATCTGCAATGAATTAACAGAAGAGAAACGTTTCCCCACATTTTAAACATTTTATTTAATAGGTTATTTATGTAATTTTACAATATTGAAATAATTTATTATATATACATATTTTAATAAATAATTATATCATTGAGGTTATTATAGTCAATATGTATATTTTTGGGAATTTTTAAATATTAAAAAAATAAATTATAAACCTTCGTACCTAAAATAATTGAAAATTTGACTTCGAACTGAAACGGACGGATCGGATTGAATTACATGCCACATGGCGAACATCTAGCATGATGGCTCACGCTTAAGACGTTTAATCGAGAATAGAAAAGCCCATCTAACTTCCCACCTAAAAGTTTAAAGTGTAAATATCTTATAGCCTACTTTGAGAAATAAAAATAAATTTTAAGAGTCAATAGCATATATCAACAAATACAGTGAAAAGCAACATATTGAGAAATATATTTGAAATAAGGTTTAATTGACTGTATAATATTTTTCGATCATGTTTCTTCCCAATGCCAAAGAAATAAGACAAGAACATATATCACGAAATAATGTCAATGAAAAAAAAAAATTTCAAAACAAAGGTTTTAAAATGGTTAGCCCCGGTCGCATAAATGACTGACTAACTAGGTCATTTAAGTACTAGTTAAGTTTTACAATTTCTTATGTGTAAAATTTTGGAAAAGGTTTATACTATTTTATAGATGAATTGATGAAATGATGCAAACCAATCTCACTGAGACCAAGAAGCATCACCAAAACCAATGTCCTATTTCATAATAAGATAGGCAAGTCAATAATCACTAAATCATGAAACCACGAGTACAACATTTCCTTACAAATACAGCATATATCCGCTCGTCTAGCTTTGGAACGTGACCCTATAAGTAAAAAGAAAAATAATAAAAATTAATGCGGTGAACGTGGATCGAACACGTGACCTTCAGATCTTCAGTCTGACGCTCTCCCAACTGAGCTATCCCCGCTTACTGATTCCTGTTATTAGTTTTTATTTCATTACTCATTCATTTCGCCTCCAGTAAATTTTCTATGCGCTTAAAATGTTATTTTTATTTAAGTTTTGAGTTAAATTAAATCAACTACTTTATTCACCTCAATTAAGTTTGAGCGTCATTAAATTTCTTTAAAATTGGAGAGCAACTGTCTTCGTCTATAGTCTATACTTCAAGCAAATTGAAGTAGTTTGTAACTTTGTGTATATTTTTCAAGTATAAAAATAATTTATTTGTTTACTAGTTAAAATGCACCGCATAAAGTATGGTGTCAAGTGCGCTACAATGTCATGTGTGATTAAAGATATTTGTTATAAAAGCAATTATAATAAGTTTCTGAAAAATGATATTATAAATTCTTTAAAATAGACGGACAATTATTAGGGTTATTAATATTTCTATACTGACTGGAAAGACTTAAAATGTGCGCCACTAAAACATAAGTGGTTTTATTTAAAACATATATGATGAGTCAATCTTTTTTTTAAGTGACAAAGAGATTGTCTATCGTAAATGTTTGTCAATAATTAAATTGTACTTCAACCGAAAATAAGATACATCTCTTTTCTAACTCCTTTGCAATTTGCGTATTTTATTAAGAGTTGTAATTTGTATCACGGTTTTTATTTACACGATACATTTTCTTAAAGGTTGCATTAGATCAAATATCTTGTGGTGCTCGTTGTCCCGTGTTACATTTGTCTGCATATCAACTAGTTTATTTGCTTCTAATGTCTGTTGCAGTCCATGTTCATGAAACATGTTTCCACAACTATAATAGTCTTTGTTTTTCGACAACTGATTCCAATATTTTTTTTTTGATGATACAGAAGGGTAATCTATCCCAAAAGAACTACTAGAAATCATGAGTGGATATCATAACTAAATAGGACTTTAGTTGATGAATCTTCTTATCACGGATAACTCACGTGTAGTCTAATCATAATTAGAATGAGACGTGTCACATTTTGGAAAGTAGTACACTTATTGGGACATGAAATGTGGAATAGAAGAAGGAAGTGATGTTCTAAGAATGAAGTTATGAATTTGAATTTTATAAGGTTATTTAATTGGTTTTAATATTAATTAATTGATTTAAGGTTGTTAGATTAATTGGAAAAGTAGGGGAGTGGAGTGTGAGTTACAATTCTTTTTTTGGTGTGAATAATATATTATAAAGATTAAAGAGTGTGTGTTTGCAAATGATTTTATTGGTGTTTTTTATCTGCTTTTGCTAAAAGTTGATTAAAGTAGATTTTAAATAAAAGTCAGCAGTATTTTGGTATATTATTTAAAATGCAAATTAAAGTTGTAAAATCAAAAGCTTAAGTGTTTGAAAAAATTAACATAGTTAGTTAACTTTAATTTAAAAAAAAAAAAACCCACTCATGCTTAACGCAGGTAGAATCAACTATTGGATTAATTTTCTGCCTCTGACAATTACCTAGTACTTCATTTTTTTAGAGAAGTTGTAATATAAAACATTAAAAAAAAACTATTTGCTCTACTTAAAAATCACAAAATCACTTTTTTCTAAAGCATTTACAAACACACACTTAACAGTTTATGTCAATACGCATAGGCAATACAGAAATAAGAGGTGATACCCAAAGCTTCCCATCTCCATCTTCATTGTACCCAAGCTTCGCGATATGGTCACCACAAGAATTCACCTTCAATCTATCTTCTTTATATCTCCAGTTCCCATGGATTGTGTAGCAACACCTTTGCATCGGTCGACCATGGGATTTGAAGTTCTTGCAGAAAGTTCCCCAAATCCAAGCTCCATGTTCATCATGCAATATATTTGAATTACTCAAAAATGAAAATTTCTTCCTAATATTAAAAAGTTGGGCTCCTATTTTCAATCCATTCAATGAGTTATACCATTACTAAGCTGATGGCAACCTCATGCGTTTTTACCAAAAAAAAAAAAAAAAAAAAAAAAGTGAGACCTCATTCACCATTTTAACTCTATAAAATTTCAACTCTATTCCAAACACCAATTCCTATAACTTCATTTTAAATCATTTATTATTCATCAACTAAATTTTTTTATTAACTCAATTTTTTAACTCTATACCAAACAGTCCGTCAGTATTCTATTTTTTCAACTTCAGGATATAATCAAGACTTCTATATAGGAAAAAATTGAGCCGAACTTACTCCAGTTCAATATCATAAATTCGGAAGATTCTTTCATAGACCAGATCTGATAGAATTTCATTTCATCTAAAAGCTCGAACTTGTAGAAATGTGTGAAATCTAGTCATTTATATTAATACTCAAATACATCCCGCACTCGTGGTCGATTTCAACCTCTTTGGTGAGGCCATTCGAGTGGAAATTTAATATGGAGTGGAGATTGTCTTTGTGGAGATTCGAACCCAGGTTGGACGTGAGCCAGAGGCTCTGATACCATGATAGAATTATTTTCTGTCTAAAAACTCGAACTTGTAGAGATGTGTGAAATCTAGTCAAGATCTATATGTAAATTGTATATCTTGTGGCTCAGAATAAAACACTTAACTTGGAGAGTTTAATTGAATATAAAATAACTATTTTAATACATGTGGCTTGTTTTCAACCACAAGGCCTAATTCAGTCTATAGAAGAATTTTCCCGTAAATTTTGTCATATGAACATCAATAGTTACATTGTAAATTCGTGATATTGTAATCAAGATCCAGAGGGTCAATTACATTTAACGAGGCGTCTGGTACAAAATTTGGGATTAGGGAATGCAGGCTTATTTAGTGTGAATTATGATGGGTAAAATTCATATAAAAGTGAGAACTAATTAGTGATTGTTTGGTTGGTTTATAGTGTGGGTATAAATTAAGCCACTTTCCATCATTTTGTTGTTTGGTTGGATTTCTAAAAAATACGTGCATTATGTAGTCCAATTTTGCATAATATTGGTTGATCGGAAGATAAATTATTGTTTTTAAAAAAGCTCGAATGTACAAGCAACGTTCTTGAAAATCGTTTTTGCCGGATAGAAATAGAACACTATAAATCATAACTTATGGCAAATAGTAAACGAAACAAAACACACATTACAACAGTGCAAATATGAAATCGTTAATTGCTTAAATGATTATACATTGGATTATGGTTTATGTTATTGCTATTTAAAATACAACTTATTTAGTCAAGCATATGGGTATACTACCGTTCACAAAAAAACGATTAGTGTTAAAAGATAAATGTATACAAGAGTTAGTATATGATTAGGATTGTTAGTAGAATAGTTATAATCGGTTTACGAATCTCTTCTATACATGTTCTAGATGATTCTGTTAGACTATGATTTAGTGTTGTAAATCTAGTATAATTCTAATAGACTTAGTATTGTATATCTAATGTAGTAGTATTGTGTCCTATTATTTAGTTATTAAAGAGTCTGTATATATAGTCATGATATTATTGAATAAACATCAAGGAATTATAATTATTACACTACAAGAAAAGTCGGTTTTAGGGACGGAAATTAGGGACGGATAATATCCGTCCCTAATTTAGGGACGAATCGGCGAGTTTAGGGACGGATTAGGGACGGATAGGCCTATCCGTCCCTAAGCCGTCCCTAATCCGTCCTTAATTAGGGACGGATTACATAATCCGTCCCTAATCCGTGCTTAATTAGGGACGGATTATGTAATCCGTCCCTAATCCGTCCCTGTTTTAGGGACGGATTTTTTATCCGTCCCTAAAACAGTTGACCTGGAAAAAAAAAAAAAATTTTTTTTTAGGGACGGATAGATATCCTATCCGTCCCTAATTGTAGAGACGGCTTAGGGACGGATAAATATCCGTCCCTAAAAGTCAAGTGTACATAACAGAACACGGGCAGTTTCTTCTTATTTCTTCCTTTCTTCTTCTTTCTTCCTTTCTTCCCCCAATTCGTCCCAAACATTTTCCGGCCAAATCTACGATTCCGCCAATCTTGGTCTCGTTCAAGCTCGTTGACAAGGAGCTCGGATTGTGCATCAATTTCAACTTTCATCCGCTATTTTTTCCGAAATTGAAGGTATTTTGGCTAAAACCCTTACTTTTTAAAATTTGGGAATTTTATGAATTTTGACTAGTTTGATCAATTGGATTGTTATAGGAAGTATGTAGTAGATAATTTAGCTTATATTACGTATTGGGTTAGCTTTGAGGTGTGAAATTGATATATTTATTGTGAAATTGGATTGCTAGTATGATGTTACTATTATTGTAATTGTGTAGGGTATTTACTTAGCTATTTTCGTATACGTACTAGGATTATGAAGATTTAATTGTGTGTTTGGAGACAATTTGGTGATTTTGGTGATTTTAATATAATTTTGGAGTATTAACATAAAAACAATCAATAATATTTTCATCTACAATTTGTAATGTTAATAGATATATGGAAGTTTAACTACTAGAAAATTGAATTGTAATCGTAAAATGCATGTAATTCATTACCAATTGTTACCGTATCATAATTAAAATGTAATTGTAATTGTAATGAAACTAAATACGTAATGGTATAAATGTTATAACTACCAGTGGGATTGAATTGTAATAGTAAAATGCATGTAATTCATTACCAATTGTTACCGTATCATAATTAAAAATGTAATTGTAATTGTAATGAAACTAAATACGTAATTGTATAAATGTTATAAATCTAATAAATTGAGACGCAGGTTAATTGTTGAATTATGAATCCCGATCGTTCATGGATGTACCGTCGCACTGTTAATGGCAGAATTCAATCTAGTTTTGTGGAAGGGGTTGAAGCCTTCATTGCTTTTGCACTTACACAGACTACTTGTTTGAGTCGGGGGATGATGAAGTGCCCTTGCAATGCGAACAAATGTAGGAATAGACAATTTTTGCCTCCTAGAACGGTAGTCGAGCACTTAAAACGTAAGGGGTTCGTAGCTGAGTATGAGGTATGGTGTTATCATGGTGAGGAATCAATACCGTTCATGGACTATGGGAGTATTCCTAAGCGTAAAAGAAGGAAGCAAAATGTGATGGGTAGTACTCAAAATACGTCCACATCTGATGCTAATCATGATCATGAGAGGATTGAGCAAATGGTGTATGATGTTGCGGGTCCAGAGTTCATGGACACCGATCGGGATGTGGAGGAGCCACCGAATTCCGAGGATCAGGTGTTCTTTGACTTGTTGGAATTCATTGAATATCCAAGCCTGAAACGTTTATCTTGGCTACTCAAGCACGCCAAGTGGTATTCATTGAATATCGAGCTCGAAGCGTGACAAAGCGCATCGTCAGTCGATACATATACGGGCCCGCTCCAGAGTAGAGTACGTTAAGAAGGACGACTCAATTACCAACTCGTACCAAGAAGAGGTTGTTGATGAAACAGCGAGAAATGTAGTTCATGCTCCTGATGAGTACATTGAGCTGCATGAAGACCAATATGTAGACTTAACCACGGGCGAGGAGGACGAGGGTATGTGTATACTGGTGGTTCTTGATTACAACTTGTTACTACAACTTGTTATATATGCTTTATTAAGTGTCTATTATATATGTTTTACCTGCCAATTCATCTCGTCTTTCTTACTAACACTTGTTGTATGAATTTGCAGATCTTAGAGACATAGGAGGTCCACATACCGCCCACCGCCATTAGTGGTACTAGTGGTGGTCCTGATGCGGGTAGCCCTTCGAAGGGCTATGACATTGGCGGGAGTTCACAGTCACAGGTGCCTGAGACTCCCACTGGCTCGAGCGTGGGGACGTCACCCATGTTTGCTGACTTATCCTCCGACGGGTGTCCCTACACCGTTCTGACACCCGGTGCTAGTTGGAATGGGAAGCCGGTTTTGTTCCCGAACGGGAAGAAGTAAGTATTATGCATTTGTAGAACATAACTTCAGATAATTACTAAATGTTACATGAATATACTAATAAAGGTTGTTTCATGTCTATCTCATTTATAACAGGCTTTGGCCACCGGGTGCCTCCGAAAATCTTGGTAAGATTATAAGACTTCGAAGGGAGAAGCCGGGTGAAGGAGGGGAGAAGTGGTCTACGCTCCCGGAGAGGATGAAGCATCATTATTTTGATGAGATGCGGGTAAGCTTAAATGTTACAAAGCTTTATCCATGTTCTTTGACTTGTTGTGCTGATTTCGTGGTATGTTAGCCATCGTATTGGGTGATATGTTAGTCACCATTGTGTTAGTAAATTTTAGGACAATTTGAGTGGTATGTTAGCCACCGTACTTGGGTGATATGTTAGTCACCATTCTTGAACTTGTGCTGATTTCGTGGTATGTTAGCCACTGTACTTGGGTGATATGTTAGTCACCATTGTGTTAGTAAATTTTAGGACAATTTGAGTGGTATGTTAGCCACTGTACTTGGGTGATATGTTAGTCACCATTACTGAACTTGTTGTGCTGATTTCGTGGTATGTTAGCCATGTGATTGGGTGATATGTTAGTCACCATTGTGTTAGTAAATTTTAGGACAATTTGAGTATGTTAGCCACTGTAATTGAGTGATATGTTAGTCACTGTTCTTTCACACTGTGTTGATTTCGTGGTATGTTAGCCACTGTACTTGGGTGATATGTTAGTCACCATTACTGAACTTGTTGTGCTGATTTCGTGGTATGTTAGCCACTGTACTTGTGTTTACTTTAAATTCTAGCTTTCATTAATCTATTTGGCTTGCTACTTATGGAAATGTTGTAGAAGTACTACTATTCCCAATGCCCTCATTCCCCAATCGTGCTGCTTTAGACCTGTCATCGAGTGTTATAAGAGGATGGTTTGCAACATGAAAGCCTCTGGGGTAAAGCCGCAGTGGATGGGGATGATGAGTGGGCACGTTGGCAGGAGTACTGGAGAGATCCTTTGGTCATGGACATGGCGGAGAAGAACAGAGCGAACCGGTTGACTGAGGCGCGAGATGGTACAGGCACCTCCAGGCATCATTATGGGTCATGGGTCGTTGTTACTGACCAGATGTCGGTTAGTATATATGTTATTTCTGACTTGCAATATGATTTGTACTTATGTTTTTTTGCTTTCATTTCTAACAACTTTCTACTTGTTTGCATGTTCTTCAGCTCCATGCCGGGGAGCCCACTACTGCTCTTCACCACTTCAAGAAGGCAAAAATGAAGAATGGCATGTGGACTGATCCTAGGGCCGAGCAAATTGGGGTATGTTTCTTTGTTAAGGTTCACATTTATATTTGTGTATATTATGGCTCGGCGTATCTTCCTAAAATCAGATCTCATTTCGGATGCACTACACTATTGTAGACTGAGGTGGAGCGGATTATGGAGGAGAGGATGATCGATGGTCATGAACTCACAATTCGAGAGCAGGACCAAATATTCTTCCAAGTTAATCCGATGGACGCTAAGGGTCGAGTGTATGGGCTCGGCAGTTTGGGTCCTTCATTGACACCCGGCGGTAGCTTCTCCGTGTCGCAGCAGGCATCCTCATCACATGAAAATTTCTACACTCAAGCGCAGGTGAATGAGCTGATGAATCCTCTCAAGCAAACGATCGATCAACTTCTAGAGCAGCAAGCTCATATCACTCGTCGGATGGATGAGATGACACAACAGATGTTCGCTGCGAACCAACAACCACCGCCTCCTCCCGGTTCTTAGATGCTCATGTACTTACGTTGTTCTAGATACATACTTTTCACACTATTCATTTTATTCGGATATTTAGTCTTTTGTTCGGATATTTTATCGAATCTCTATTTTAATTAATGCAATTTTATCACTTTCGGGTATATTATCTACGACTACATTGTAAAACAGGTGAAATGTAAAAAACATAAAAATAAAAATAAAAAATTAAAAAAAAACAGTTTAGGGACGGATAAATCCGTCCCTAAACCATCCCGTTGATTAGGGACGGGTTGATTAGGGACGGATTTATCCGTCCCTAACCTTAGAGACGGATTAGGGACGGATTTATCCGTCCCTAATGGTCACAGCCATTAGAGACGGATATTATCCGTCTCTAATGGTGTTTGACCATTAGGGACGGATAAAACCCGTCCCTGGTTAGGGACGGATAATATATCCGTCCCTAAACGGTTAGAGACGCCCGTTTTAAGGACGGGCGTCCCTATCCGTCCCTAATCCGTCCCTAACGGATTAGGGACGAATCGGCAAGGGTTTAGGGACGGATAAATCCGTCCCTAAACCTGATTTTTCTTGTAGTGTTACATGGTATCACACTAGGTTCGACCTAGCCGCCCTCCTCCTCTCCTAAATCTTCTTCTTCTGTCGACCTCCCACCATGTCCGAATCCACCAAATTTCATCCGGCCCTCTCCATCACCAATGTTCGATCTCTCATCCCCATCACGTTGGACCATGAGTGCGGCCTTTACCACTCTTGGGTTACCCTCTTTCAAGTCCAGGCACGGGTGCATAACCTTATACATCACATCCTCCCTCCGACGGACGATAAAGGTAAGGCCAAGATCGAGGCTTTGAAAACAGCGGACGTCGACCTCTTCGATCGACTTGATGTCGTTGTCTTGCAGTGGATTTATGCCACCATCTCTCCTGATCTTCTTCAAGCTATTCTCGTCAAAGGTGATACGGCTGCTGCTACATGGAAAAGACTCAAATAGATATTTCATGACAACAAAGGATCTCGTGCAACTCACCTTGAAGAAGAATTCGCTGAAGCTCACCTTGACAATTTTCCTAATGCAGAGGCTTATTGCAACCACGTAAAATCACTGGCTGACAGGCTCACCGATGTGGATGTTCATGTAGTCGTCTTGTATTATATCTCCTTAGCGGCTTAACGGAGGCATATGCCGGCACCGTGGATTATGTGCAAAATCAAGATCCTCTGCCTCCTTTCGAGAGTGTTTGTTCCCGCATTAAACTGGCCGAACGAACCCTCAAGCACCGCGCCAACAAGAAGCTGGTGGTTCGGCTCTGTTGGTTTCTAATGGTAGCAATATTTCTGGCGATACTTCTAACTTTACACCATCCTATTCTTCTGTTCCTTCTGGCAGGTACAACAACAAAAACAAGAAGAAGAATAATGGAAATGGTGGTGGACCCAATCGCAACACCAACCGCGGTGGTGGCCCATCCCAGGCCAATCCTGGCAGCCTCGCCAGCCTGCCCCGTCTCCGTGGGCTCCTTATCCGTGGCCATGGCAAGGTTGGACTCCTCCACCTTGCCCCTACCCGACGGCACCATGGCAGCCCCCGACTCGCCCCACCAACCAACCCGGGATTCTTGGTCCGCGACCACCTCAGCAAGCTTATGCTATCGGTCCTACGTATCCACCCTCTTCCTCTGGATCGCATACCGACATTGAGGCGGCCATGCACACACTTGGTCTTACTCCCCCGGACGGTAACTGGTACATGGATACCGGGGCGACATCTCACATGACCTCTGGCAAAGGTACTCTCTCTTCTTATTTCAATTCGAGCATTAATAATCATCGTATTATTGTTGGTAATGGACACTCCATTCCAATTCACGGCTAAGGTAGAACCACATTCGCTCCTCCTCACCCACCCCTCACCTTATGCAATGTGTTGCATGCCCCCAAGCTCATAAAAAACCCTATCTTTGTCCGCCAATTTACCACCGATAATTTAGTTTCTATCGAATTTGACCCTTTTGGTTTTTGTGTTAAGGATTTACGGATGGGGAACCATCTCATGAGATGTGATAGCACTAGGGATCTTTATCCACTCCACTCCACCACCACGGCCGCTCCCTCCTCCACCCATTCCGCTCTTGCTGCTTTTTCTCCTGATTTATGGCATAATCGTCTAGGACACCCGGGCAACCATGTTTTATGCTCCCTTACTAGCAAGCATTTAATTGATTGTAATACTATTAAACAATTGTTTTGTTCTTCTTGCCCCTTGGGGAAGCAAATAAAATTGCCTTTTTACGATTCATTGTCATCCACTACTTCTCCTTTTGACATTGTGCATAGTGATCTTTGGACATCACCCGTTTCTAGTTCTAATGGGCATCACTATTATGTCCTATTTCTTGATGATTGTAGTAAATTTTTGTGGACCTTCCCGATTTCTCACAAATCTCAAGTTTACTCTATATTCACTACCTTTCACGCCTTTGTCAAAACTCAATTTAATCTGTCCATTAAATCCTTTCAATGTGACAACGGAAAAGAATTTGACAATGGTTCTTTTCGCTCCTTTGCTCAAACCAACGGATTCCAGTTCCATTTCTCTTGCCCTCACACATCGTCCCAAAACGGCCACGCCGAAAGGCATATACGATCTCTTAACAATATCATTCGGGCGATGCTTGCTCACTCATTTATGCCCCATTTTTTTTGGCATCATGCACTTGCAGTGGCTACTTACCTCCTCAACATACTTCCATCGAAAATCCTTAAATCCTTCTCCCCCACTCAAATTCTCTATCATAAGGATCCTAGCTATGCCCATTTACGCATTTTCGGGTGTCTTTGATTTTCTGTATTTCCCTCCCCAACAATTAATAAACTTCAAGCCCGATCCACCCCATGTGTATTTCTTGGCTATCCTTCCGATCACCGAGGATATAGGTGTTATAACATCTCTGGTCGAAAAATATTTGTGGCTCGACATGTTGTTTTCGATGAAAATACCTTTCCATTCTCTCAGATTCACAATCCCACTCCGCAATCCTATGATTTCATGGACACCGGATTCAACCCGGTTGTCCTTCATCAACTTCTACCCACGGCTCAACCCTCCTGAGCCCTCCACAGCCCAGCCGCTACTCCTGGTCCGTCCGGCATTACTGCAACTCCGAGCCGGACCTCTCCGGCTTCGCCCCTCGTGCCCACGGTTCTTTTTCCGTCTTCCCCTACCGTGGCTCCTTTACCCGCATCTCCTACTCCTCCCCCACCACTCCGTTCAACTCGTGCTCGCATTCCCAATCCCAAAATCTATGGACCCAATTTTGTCAATTTCGCATCTTCCCGGGATATTTCGCCTCTTCCATGAAATCCCGTTAGTGCTTTACATGACCCGAATTGGAAGAGTGCTATGCTCGATGAATTTAATGCTCTTATTGATAATAAGACTTGGGAGTTGGTTCCAAAACCGGCTAATGCTAACATTATTCGTTCCATGTGGATTTTTTCATCAAAAAAAGAATTTTTATGGTTCATTTGAGAGGCATAAAGCCTGTCTTGTAGGTGATGGTCGATCTCAGCAAAAAGGCGTTGATTGTGATGAAACGTTTAGTCCGGTTGTCAAGTCGGCTACCATTTGCACCGTTCTCAGCATTATCGTGTCTCGATCATGGCTGATCCACCAACTCGACGTCAAGAATGCATTTCTTCATGGGAATCTATAAGGATCCGATGTTTCCGGAACATGTCTGTTTATTGAAGAAATCTCTCTACGGTTTGAAACAGGCACCCAGGGCATGGTACCAACGTTTCGCCGATCATGTGGCTTCTCTCGGTTTCTCTCATAGCACGATTGATCATTCTTTATTTATCTACCATCGTGATACATATATTGCATATATTCTTCTCTATGTCGATGATATTATACTTACGGCCTCTACTGATGCTCTCCATAAGTCTATTATGGGTTTCCTCAGTGCTGAATTTGCTATGAAAGATCTCGGTCCTCTCAGCTACTTCTTGGGAATTGCGGTTACACGGAATCAAGATGGCTTATTTCTCTCTCAAAAGCAATATGCTGAAGAAATCATCGAACAGGCGGGAATGTCCAACTGCTCCTCTCCCACGCCCGTCGACACCAAATCAAAGCTTGGTTCTTCACATGATGACCCATTCGATGACCCAACCAAATATCGTCAGCTAGCTGTTGCTCTTCAATATCTCACATTCACCAGGCCGGACATCTCCATAAGTCCAATATCAATAGCTTGCTCGCCTATACAGATGCTGGTTTGGGTGGCTATCCGGACACTCGACGATCCACATCCGGGTATTGTGTTTTTCTTGGTGATAATCTTATCTCCTGGTCTTCCAAACGTCAGCCGACTCTATCTCGTTCTAGTGCTGAGGCCGAGTACCATGGGGTTGCTAACGTCGTCTCTGAGTCGTGCTGGCTCTGCAATCTTCTTCTGGAACTTCATTTTCCCATCTCCAAGGCTACACTTGTGTACTGTGACAATGTTAGTGCAATATACTTATCTGGTAATCCCGTTCAACATCAACGCACTAAACATATTGAGATGGATATTCATTTTGTTCGGGAAAAAGTCGCTCGCGGTGAAGTACGAGTCCTTCATGTTCCTTCACGCTACCAAATTGCAGATATCTTCACGAAGGGACTTCCGTGTATTCTGTTTGATGACTTTCGCGACAGTCTCAGCATTCACAAACCTCCTGTTCAACTGCGGGGGTGTGTTAGACTATGATTTAGTGTTGTAAATCTAGTATAATTCTTATAGACTTGGTATTGTATATCTAATGTAGTAGTATTGTGTCCTATTATTTAGGTAAAGAGAGTCTGTATATATAGTCATGGTATTATTGAATATACATCAAGGAATTATAATTATTACAGATTCTCACACTTATATATACTTTGATCATCAAAATAAATTCTCTATTCTCTTCTTCTCTTTTCTCTCAACACCGTTTCGGATGGAAACCGAAAAAAGAAAGGAAAAAAAAGGCTCATGCGTATCCTCTGTTAAGGTAAGGACGGTAATTAATTAGTGATTTGATCTGTATGTGTGCGACCGAACGATTTCAGTGACTCAGTGCATGAAACCATATGTTGTATGTTGTCCGTTTGCCCATGAGTTTTGTTCCTTTATTTTTCTTTATGAAGGAAAACCTTTGTGACTCAAACTGAAATCGTAGCTTTGTTTTTTTTTCTTTTTCTTTTTTTTTTTAAATCAAGGAACATCATCATTTCATGCTAATTATTTTATTTCACATGATCAAGTTGATTCGTATGTATCTTTACTTCGTATACCTATTTGCTTCGTATGTTTTTTGTTCGCGGTATGTCAGCATTCTTTTTCTTTTATAAGTCTGATTTGACTAATAATCATGTATATTTTATATAGCTATGACGAATTCAAGCAATTTCGAATTTATGGCACTTGACACTAGCAAAAAAAATTATTTATCATGGATTCTCGACGCAAAATTCCACCTAGATGACGAGGACCGATGAGAGAGACAATAAAAGTTGGCAATACGTCAAGTAGCCAAGATAATCTTCGTCATCATCGTGACGAAGTTTGTAAACTGAATACCTTACTGTTAAAGATCCTGCAGGACTTTGGACAAATCTGAAAGAAAGGTATGAATACCAAAAGACGGTAATACTTCCTAGAGCCCAATATGAATGGCTTCTCTTGCGGTTGCAAGATTACAAATATGTCAATGATTATAATTCGGCGATGTTCTGAATAACTTCTAAATTGAAGTTATGTAGTGAGACGGTCAATGAGGATAACATGCAAGAAAAGACATACAAAGTTATGTAGTGAGACGGTCAATGAGGATAACATGCAAGAAAAGACATACACCACTTTTCATGCCTCTAATATGTTGTTGCAACATCAATGTTGTGAAAATGGTTTTAAGAAGGATACTCATAGTTGATCTCGTGTCTTTAGTAGCTGAGCAAAATAATGAGCTCTTGATGAAAAACCATGAAACACGCCCAAGTGGTACTGATCCATAGGGTTAAGCGAATGTGACATCTTTTAACATTGGAAGGAAATTCCAATCATGGTAATCATGGACGTGGAGGAAATCATACTAATAATAGCTCTGGTCGTGGTTATGGACTGGATGTGGAGACACGGCCATTCATAGCCCTACGATGCTACTCATTTGGACGTGGCGGATTTCCTCCACGTCCATAACCATGACCAGAGCTATTATTAGGACGATTTTCTCCACGTGTCCATGATTGGAATTTCTTCCAATGTTAAAAAGATGTCACATTCGCTTCACAGAATGGATTAGTACCACTTGGGCGTGTTTCATGGTTTTTCATCAACGACTCATTATTTTGCTCAGCTACTAGAAGGCATGAGATCAACTTTGAGTATTTATTAAAGACCTTTTTACGATATTGATGTTGCAACATTATATTAGAGGCATGAAAAGTGGTGTATATCTTTTCTAGTATGTCATTCTCAGTGACTGTCTCACCACATAACTTCAATTTAGAAGTGATTCGGAACATCGCCCAATTATAATCATTGACAGATTTGAACTCTTGTAGTCGCAAGTGAAGCCATTCATATCGGGCTCTAGGAAGTATCATCGTCTTTTGGTGATCATACCTTTCTTTCAGATTTTTCTAAAGTCCCGGCGGATCTTTGACATTAAGGTATTCAGTTTTCAAACTTTCATCAAGATGATGGCGAAGAAAAATCATCGCTTTAGCCTTATCTTGACTAGTTGGCATATTACCAACTTTTATCGTCTCTCCTAAGCCCTTGACATCTAGGTGGATTTATGCGTCGAGAATTCATGATAAATAATTTTTCCCAATGTGTTAAGTGCCACAAATTGAGAGTACTTAATTAAATTCATCATAGAACTTGTATAATAAAGTATAATAGGAGTACAAAAATTAAGCACACATTTGCAGGCTCACATTGATGTTGTATAAAGAAATATTATTTAAATAGTTGATATTTTCTTGAAGTAACTAGGCTTGGGCAAGCTAGTTTAAATTGTCAATATTTTCTTTAGAGTAAGTATTATAAAAGACATGATTTTCCTATTATATTGAAAAATCCGGTTCTATAGCTTTTAAAACCGCGGATCTGGTTAGCCCCAACTAGCATAAATTGAATTAATATCACACTAAAATCCAAAACACACATAAACAACCCATCCACAAATCTGAGATAAGAGAAGAAATCCTCAAATCTCATCAAAATCAATTGGATCAAGTGGAAAGCTCATCCTAATCGAATGAATCGAAGACGTATCGGCGGTGGAAAAGTGGAAGAAAGAAGCAGCTGGCCACCGGAGAAGATCTTCGGAGCTCTGGTATGCACGATTCGATCTCCGACATGTAGCCTGAAATCGAGCTGATTTTCTCGCACGAATCGCTCTCACCGGTCAGATCTGAAGCCGGGGCAGCTCTGGTGAAGCTTGGTGAATCGGTGAAGACTATATGCACTGCCTTTTCCGGTGGCCTCGTTCACCAGAAGATGAAGTATCATCGTTTCCTCCGTAAAAGGATGAACACCAAGCCTTCTCACGGTCCAATTCATTTCCGTGCTCCATCCAAAATCCTTTGGAGAACTATCCGTGGGTATGCATTTCTGGTTCATTACTCGATCTCTTTGTTTTTTTGTTTAATAATCAGCGGTGAGGATCATGTTATGTATCTCTCTGCATTTTTGTTTAGCTTTAATGAGTAATTTAGTTCGCTTGTTTGCAGATGAGATAGTTTTATTGTTAATTTAGATGTTTATCATTTAGATTTATTTGGTTGTCAAGTAGTTTTTATGATGTTAAATCCGGATTACTTGAGTGATATCCGTGGGTATGCTATGCATCTCTCTATTTAATTATATGCATTTCTGACTAATTTTTTGTTACGATTATAATGTTGCTTGTGTCTCTGAGCTTCGGTCTAATGTTTTCATTTTGATTCTTTTATATATAGTTTCACACACTCATTTACTTCATTTAAGACTTATTACTGTAGTTTTAAGAAACAACTGTTGTTTTTAGGCTGATGAAATATTTATGATTTAATTTTTTTAGGGATGCTTTTTTATAGTTTTAAAATACAATGTTATAGTTTTAATAGGCACCGTTGTTGTAGATTTAAGCATCAATGTTATGCTTCTGCTTTATTATAGTTTTAGAGCCACTGTTATAGTTTTAAATGCACTGGTTTGGTTTTAAGTTTCAATGTTATTGTTTTGAACTTGTTTTTGAATATTTTTGTATGTTATTATTTTTAGTGCAAATGTTATAGTTTTAAGACCTATTGTTGTAGTTTTAAGCAGCAACATTATACTTTTTAGCTTTTGATGAAATATTTTATGCTTTGATTATTTGCAAATGCTTTGTTATAGTTTTAAGATACATTGTTATAGTTTTACAAGGCACTGCTATGGTTTTAAGCATTAATGTTACTGTTTTTTTAGTTTGTGTTTCATATTCCTGCTCGCTTATTATTTTAGCGCATATGTTATAGTTTTAAAACCTATCATTGTAGTTTTAAGCAGCAACGTTAGTGTTTGTTTTTAGCTTCTGATGAAATATTTATGATTTGATTTTTTGCAGATATTTTATTATAGTTTTAAAAGACATTGCTATAGTTTTAAGACACACTGTTTTGGATTTAAGCATCAATGTTACTGTTTTTAGCTTGTGTTGCATGTTTCTGCTTTATTATAGTTTTAAGAGGCATTGTTATATTTTTAAGATGCACTCGTATGATTTTAACCTTCAATGTTACTATTTTTAGCTTTTGTTAAATATTTCTGATTGTTATTATTTTTAGCGCATATGTTATAGTTTTAAGACCTATTGTTGTAGTTTTAAGCATCAACATTAGACTTTTTGGATTGTGATAAAATATTTATGATTTGTTGTTTGCAAATGCTTTGTTGTAGTTTTAATTAGACATTGTTATAGTTTTATAAGGCACTGCTATGGTTTCAAGCATCAATGTTTATTGTTTTCATGTGTTGCATGTTCCTGCTTTGTTATAGTTCTAATAGGTATTGTTATAGTTTTAAAAGGCAATTATATGGTTTTAAGCATCAATTTTACTATATATTTTTGGTTGTTTTGCATGTTCCTTTTTTGTTTTAAGCACCCAATATTGTGATTGTTTTAATGAGAGTTGTTATGGTTTTAAACCAGTTAGTGAATGTTTTAAGCAGGTGATGACGATGACATCGAGTTTGATGATAGGTCCCTCAAAGGTGTCATTGAAGTATTGAAGCAACAAGCACAAGCAACAAAAAGGCAGGAAGCCGAAGTTCACAAACAAGTTTAATCGGATAAAATCCTATTTTAACAACTTAGTTTGCATTTGTATAAAAATAACACAGAATGAACGTTTATTGTAATTTTTTTCTATGAGAATAGATGTTTTAAAACTTTGAATGACTGAATGTTTCATAATTGTAATGACAGGTGTCTCAAGTACTTTATTTTAAGCTTGTTGTTTATTGATGTTTTAATAGCATCCCTGAAGCTTTTAGACATGATTAATGGTAGTTTAATGATATTAGATTGTTACTTAAAACTATAACAACCATTTTAAAAATTATCAAGCATCTCCTTAAAACCATCACACCTCTCTTAAAAATTAACACAAAGATGATAAAATTATAATTGAAACATACAATACTGACCCATTAAAACTATCACATCATCTATTAAAACATTAATAAAATACATTAAAACTATAACTAAAACTTTCAATGCTAACAACTTAAAACTATAACATAATCTATTAAAAGCATAACGTAAAAACAATGTGTTTTTTAAAAACTTCAATGTCAGACCGCTCAAAACCGCAAAAAAAATCACAAAAAATCTTGACTTTCCTATGTTTTAGGAAAATCTTACTTTTTTCAAGACTTTGGCTTTTCTTTAAGAAGACATCAATATCGAAGTTCACTATGAATCCTTACGCACTTATTATGAGATTTATTCATTTACGTCAAATTGGGAACACTTGCATGATTTAATTGTGGGTCAATCATTACAACTTATTATGTTTATTAAACTATAATAATACTGCATGTGTTTTAGCATTGAAGTTTTATTTTCGTAAGCGTTTTAGAATATATTGAAAATAATCAACGGAAAATACTTTCAGAATTCTCGTCATTGTGTTTTTCTTTTTCCATTTATTTTCAACAATGTTTATACGCACCTAGGGTCTTTCGTAAAATCTGGTCAAAATGAATGTTATTATAATTTTCAACAAAAACAAAGCAAATAACGATCGAAGCTACCGTATTTGAAAATGAAGATACATAGCCTTTGAAGCTTGAATTAAGATGTTTTATTTGTGTAAAATAATGTTATAGGATATGAATAATAACTGTTTAAAAAATGTATTACAATAAGAGTAATAGCACAGGAAGAGACAATATGGAGCAGCATTCTTTGTTTGACCGTTAATAAGAACATCCTCAAACACAAAATAACTAGACATGAACTGTGAAGAATAGCACAAAACAGGTACTGTTCCAGTAGCTACTAGTACCATTCAGGTCAAATGATCATCACAGATGAACATTTTCGGCCAATGAATCATAAAATCGACTGCCAGGAAAATGCGCTGGAAACTTCTGCCCATCAACAGCATGAAAATAGGCAGCATATACGCAATCATGCTGTAAAATTTGACTCAATTGTTCCAAAAGAATTTTCATGCAGCAAAATAATCCTTGCAAAAGTAATTTTAGAGAATATAGAGTTACTCCAATTGCTATCCTAATCTGATCCAATGCACTTGAAAAATTGTAGGTAGTTGTCGAATTACCCTCAACTTAAAGGGCGTACTCGAAGAGTCCAATACAACACAAGATAAAACATTCCGGTCTCCTTCAGTTGGACTTATAATCCAATAGTTTTCTCGAATTTTGTGATTTGGTTCAGGAATATCCAGGTCATCTGCAACAAGCATAATCCAATACGTAGTTTAGACAAAACTAGATAACAGCATCAAATCCGGTGTTATATACTAAATTGTTGAAAACCCGTGTTCTTTTTATTGCACAGGTATACCCGTGATTCCAAATTTATGAAGCTTTGCTTAAAGAAGTTTTTTTTTTATAGCCAGAGAACTCTGCCCCACAAACAATACAACGGATCTTAAGCAAGTTACGTATAACGGCGGGGGTGTTTCACAAAATTGATGAGCCTCGTCAGAGATTGTCAATAGAAAATACATTTAAAAAAACGAAGAGGGGGAGAGAAAGCGTACCATGACATGAGGTGCAATCCTAACACAGTATACTGGGAATCCAGTGTAAAATTTGAAGGGTCCTCCTGCCTTCAATGTCTTCAAGGCACAATCTAGGGAACCAGTGTAAGGATATTTCCCTTGAGCATCTGGCTGCATCTTCTGGATTTGGGTTTTAACATAATCAAATGGCAAACTGCAGGCTGCAGCAAAGAATCCCGAAACAGAACTTGCACCTGAAAAAATACAGCAAGACCTCAAAATTTACCAAACATTGGCACAACTGAAAGGATATTCAACCATATAATAACCGGTCAAAAAGAGATGATAATAAACTAGCTTCCTTTTACTTGCTTCTCTAATTAATTTCCGGTTTCTTTTTTTAAATTCATATTTGTGTAAGACGTAGACAGAATGTAGACATGAAATAAAACCAGGGGAAGTTAAAAGTAGCCAAGTATCTTACCTAACACTGTAGCACCCTCACCAAAACCAAGATTGCCCTTGAAGAACTCAACACTTTGATCATAAGAAGCCAACATTCCCATGTTAAGAGCCATAGCCCTCACCACAGTAGGGCCTGCACCCTTCCAGAGTGATAAAACTCCTTCATCAGCAGTGATACGGTAAAGCGCATGGAATGCATTGGTATAGTTACGTCTCTGTGCAAGAGGTAATGTAGCGTCAGCCTGCATGCGAATGAGAGCCAGATCTGCAGGACTACCAACACTTGCTCCAATTGCTCCAGCAGTCAATCCACACAGAGCCTTCTGGTACAGCGGTAAGGGCTTCCCTTCATTTGCTTCAACAGCTTTAGCAGTCAAAATCCTATTTACAGAGAGGCTCGTGTTAGGGGAGAACATGTCAAGTTGACACCATTTGCTTTGTTCAAGTATAGGTTAATGTTTTGGCACTTGGGGAAGCTGTTTGCTATTTTTAAAAACTAAATAAAATCTTCATTTTGATGCTTCAAAGAGCTTTTAACTGATGTTACTCTATCTAATGGTGAATATGCCTAGCCATTGGAATTGGGTGGAAATGTCATATCACGGAGCATATTTAAAAGTACATAAAGTGTCAACTTCTCGAACAGTCTAGTCATAGACTTTTTTGAAGAAAGCCGCATGTGCCAATATGCATACGGACTACCAGAAAAATAGTTGCCCGAGATGAGAGATATCAAAAATATATTCAGTGTATATATTCCTCAAACACTAGAAATCGTATTCAAAATAACAACATGAATGACCCACAATCCACCTGACAGAATTGAAAGTACAACAGATGTACATGACCAACTAGATTAAGTAATCCTCAAGTTTAAAATCATGTCTCCCAACTATTGGGTTTCATAAGCATAGAATATAAAAAGAGAACTTACTTGAATGATCCAAGCCTTGCAGTTGTATATGTGGCTTGTCTAAGAAGCCCAGCAGATAAACCCTGTAGAAATGATAGGCACAGTTATTGAACGAGGAAACAGCACATTGAACCTATGAGAGTGAGAACTCATGTACTAACATAAGTGAATCGAAACATAAGTGTATATAGCACAACTGGAATAAGACGAGATATGAAAATAAATGCATTTTCCACATTACCCAGGACAAACAATCACATTATCTTGTGAAACCCTGGAAATATGAGATTAAACTCCTGTTACTATAAAATTCACTACTCAACTAGTCTGACATAAGATTTACAATGAAATTTGATCTTCACCGGTGTTATATCACAAGGACTTCAATTTCAAAGTCATTAGCAAATTATTTCCTGATAATTCGAGCCATGCCACCAGATTTCCGAGACGAGTCAGAAAACGCCATAAAATAAAATGCATCATCGATCAACAGTCTAGTCGTCTACCAAATATAAATTCCAAAACATACAGTCCCTTCAGTAACAAATTCTTATAACATCAATAAACAACAGCACATTAGGGGAAAAAAACAAATGGGGAACGCAAATTTTTCGATTTAAGAAAACGTAACAAACCTTGTAAAATGCACCAACACCGTGGTTTTTAAGCATGTTTTTTGTGACCTCTCCAGCTGATCCCTGACCTAGCTGTATCCTGACCTGCAATCAAGAAAGAAAACACCACAGATCAATATCAATGCCCTTCATCTCACAGAGGAATTACATAAGAACACAATGGTGTTTGATTAGATCCGATAGAGGATCACACATTTCTTCTCTAGCAAATCCATTTGAAAGGAACAGTTCCTCCAGTACAAATAGACTCACATAAAAAAATCCAAAAGAACAAGAAATAGTAGATCTTAACTAGAGCAGGATATTTCAATTTCCAACAACGAAGTAATACGCTATCTCCCAGAAAGATAGAATTTTGGAGTAAAATCCAGGAACCCATTGCATCTAATAAGATCTGAAAACATGAATTTCCCATAATCTTAGTGATGCATAGTGAAAGGTAAAGGTAAAAGTACCTTAATCATGTCGATGGGCTGGATAACACAGGTAGCAAGCATACCAGAAGCACCACCATTAACGAATGGCTTGACAGTGGGCCAGACACCAGCTGATTTTGCCTTCTCTTCTCCCATTTCTCTATGTTTTTCCTTCGTCTTCTTTCTCCTTTACTGACTGAAATGGGTAGAGAGAGAGAGTTTGGTGGTGAACAATACGAGGAGGTGGGTTTCTACTTCCTACTTGCACTTTCTTGTGTTCTTAAATGGTGCAGCTAGCTAGCTCAATAGACAGACAATAAACTATTATTTCTTCTTTTTTTTGGGAGTCGCTTTTATGTGTTTCTTGTTGGCCAATGAATGTAGATCCCTCATGCATTCCAGATTCTAATTTTCTCAAAATCCCTTCTCAAAAAAAAAAAAGAAATAACTAAAAATACAAAATTATTATTATTATTATTAGGGAAAATTACATACAACACCCCTGCTAGACGCCTGATGACTACCATCTAGTTCAACAATTACATCTAAGTCCATTAATCCGTTTTTGTGTTGACCAGCTTAAGTCACCTATGAGCTTATTCACAAACCAAACAGATCCTTACTAATTCTTTCTAAATACTAAGTACTACCATTTTAATTTTTAAAAAAAGGATTTTGAACAACTTGGCTAGCAATTCAGCATCATTAATGTCCCCTTCGACAATGTACACCCCTCGATGCTGCAACAGTGTCTTCCGGGCCTTCTTGAGCCTGGTCTCGTAGTAACAATTGAAATTATCGAGCCCGACGACACCGTCTCCTCGACTTTTCAGAGCAGAGGCGACATGGGTTCCTACGAAACCAGCTGCACCAGTTACAAGAACGGTTAGACCTGAATTGGAGCGGGGTCGGGTTGAATTGCGGACATTGGCTTCGAATTTGGGCCCGTAGTGAGAAATGGGGGAATTGGAATTGGAAGGGTTTTGGAAGTAGTGGCGTTTGGTGGACGGAGGAGAGTAGAAGAAGAAGATGAAAAGGAAGGAAATGAAGAAGAAAGACCAGAGAGTGAATCTTGGGCTGAGGTTTCGATGGAGTGTGTGGGTGGAGGGTGTGGACTTGCCGGTGGGTGTGGCGGGGGAAGGGAGGATGGGGTCTAGATGGGAGAGCATGGCTTTGGTCTGTGTCATCTTCTTCTTCCTTCTTCTTCTGTTTTAATGGTGGGATGTTGCAGAAATTGGAGTGAAGTGAAGAACAATAACGGTTTTTTTGTACAATTCGTGTGTTAAGTTAATATTATTTACTCCCTCCGTTTCTGTAAGAGTGTAACAATTTTTCATTTTAGGCGTTTACATTTCCTTTTATGAAAATTTCTTCCATAATTCAGTTCATTTTTAACCACATTTTTGGAGGTCCACGTGTACTTTTCCACTCAATTAATATCTCAAACTCATTCTTAATTGTTCTTGATATCGAATATATGATGGTGAAGACTAGGATTTGATATTGGTTGAGTTTGGTTGTAATTATATTCGAATTGGAAAAACTAGTGATTGAATTGAATGTTTTAGGAACTTAAAACCCTTGCATTGGAGAATTAGGGTTGTATCAGGGACTTAGATTGCAAAATAGATTTTGATGGGCACTTCCATTTTCTGTCAATTTGGCCCATGCATATTTTCATATTTTACCACTAAGTCCTCACGTGCTTACTAATTCAATTACATTGAAGTCCTCACGTGCTTCTCACGTGATCAGTCATTAGGTAAGGCTGTTTGGTGATTTTGAAAAGCTGAAATTGGAACAGGGGCAAATATGGTTTTTCCTGGCTTAAGTTCGCGAAAAGTCAAATTCGTGGACCTAGATGTAATTGTTTTGTATCGAGTAGGATTTGCATGTAATTGTTGAACTAAGTGGTAGTCATCAGCAAGATAAAAATCTAACAGGGGGCCTATATGTAATTGCCCCTTATTATTATAAACCATCGATATTATTAGACCATCTCAAGCAGGGTGTGATGGCTCAAACCCAAACCATCATGGCATCATCCCATGTGGTCATCACACCCTTGCGAATGATCACGCGCACGGGTGTGATGACCCTTTACATTTTTATTTTTTTTTAATTATTCTTTTTTCTTTTCTTTTATTGCAAGGTGTACTTTGGTTGTTTCTTTCTTATTATCTTTTGTTTCTTAAGACCTCTGGTACATTAATAACTTCATGACGAGTTACTTTCTCTTGAATTAATAAGATAAACTAGTAAAATATTGGTTTGTGAATGGTAAGTGAATTATAAAGTAAGAAATAGAATGATAAAGTGATGATAAAGTAGGAAATATGAATAAATAATTAGATAGGGGAATGAAAACTTTCTAAAAATGGGTTAGTAAGTTTCAAATTGAACCCCATAAAAGAAAAGTTAAAAAGTTTTTAATTGAACGGAGAGTATCTTTTATTTTCATTTTCTTCTTTTCCTTTATAATTTAGTGTGTTACTTTTCTTCTTTTCTTTCCTTTGTTTCTTCCTTTCTTTTATTTGTTTTCATATTATTTGTAATAAAATTTAATGTAATGTAATGTAAAAACACGATTTTTAAAATAATGGGTAAAAAAAGATTAGTGTGAGGAGGAGGAGTAGTAGTATTTATGTAGTGTTTTAATTTAATGTAGTGTGATTTTTCTCTCAAGTATTGTAATTTCTATTCTCAAATATTTTATTTTTTTACTTTCAAGTATTGTAACTTTTAAATTTTTATTTCATGTTGTTTTAATTAAATCACGTCATTTAAAATAATATGATATATGAAGTTTTAAAATAAATGAGAAATAGAAAATGAAAGTTTGGTACGATAGAATTTGATTATTGGAGCTTGGAGATGAAGAGTTTGGTTGGGTTTGATGTTAGTGGATTGTTGACATGGCAGATAAATATGGTGTGATTGTTGGAGATTGTCTTAGAAAATTGATGTTTATGACTTTTTTTTTTATATACAATATAACAACTACAATTACAATAGTTAGCCTTGGACAAATTTTTTCATTATCACCACTAATTCTCTATAGAGAGAGATTAATCACCCATTTCGGGGATCGAACCCCTGACCTCTTAGGTACGGAGTGTCTCAGCTTGCCACTCGGCTACAAACGCTTTGACATGTTTATGACTTGTTTGATATCCTACTTCAACTTGTTTCAGTGCCTTGCTTGAATTGGGTAAATTCGACTTTGTCTTGGTAAAAATCCACCTAGAAAATATACGTACAAAGCGAGATAAAAGTTTGCAATATACTATGTGTCAAAATTAAAGTTTGACTACATATGTGTCAAGATTTATGAAGCTGGAATATATTTAACCCCTAAATTTAATACTTTCATGTCCATGAAAGACTTCTCATTTTGTCATTTTAGACGTTCCAATGTAATCTTCCCATTTTCATTTTTGATAATGTTAACTTCTACCCCACTTAACTAATACAAACTCATATTTACCATAATGATTGATATTAATGATATATTAATTAATTCAATTAATGTATATATGATTGTGATACTTGATATTATCACAAAAAAATGCCACTATCTCTACTTTATTTTTTTCATTTAAATAATACTCAATTTTCTACTTTAACAACCCACCAATCAATTTCTATTCATATTTTTATTAACTAGTTTATACCCCGTCGATACTCGACGGGTATAGTAAAAAAATATTTAAGTATATGAAATCCTACAATATTTACAACAACATTTTTGTAACGCGTCGTACCCTTGCGAGCCGATGTCCGACCCTCTGTGCCAGCGCGGTCATGGACTATTATTCGGGTGATATGTTGGCCCACTGTACCAATACATGTTCGTTCCCGTACTTTATCCCACTCGTGCACGCAACGATATACTTACCAGTCATGCACCCTAAGATTACTGCTGAGCATGCATGCTTAAGTCTAAAGCTCTTATGGATGGATTTCCGAAAAGAAAGGTGCACATTGTTGGTATGAGTAGCGTTCTCGATCCTTTAAGTTCTCTGAAAATTTATCTTTAACTTTGGGAATCAACCAATCACAAAGCATTATTTTGCCAAATAATTAAATGATGTGGATAGCCTTAAATGGCTCCAAACCTTTTTTGCTTAATGTATTATATAGATTGACATTTGAACGTTCCACTTTTTTTTTTTTTTTTACCAATTAAATTTACGTGAAGCATTTTCCGAGACTTTTACTACTTATCGAATAATACCTTACTTTTAACTCTTAGTGGCTGTTTGGGAACCGATTAAAATGGACAGGATTTTAATTTTTTTTAACCGTGAATAGTAACTGAATTATAATTGGGTTTTGAAAAATTGTGTTTGGGATGGAATTAAAGTTTTATAGGGTTGTTATATATGGTGTGTAAGAGTGAAGTGATGTGTAAGAGTTTTTATGATTATTTGATTGGTTTTAATGTTATTTGATTGGTTTAAGGTTGTTATAATAAATGAAAAGATAAAGTGAGAGAAAAATAGTAGGTATAAAGATAAAATTTAATTGAATTATGAATAGTTGGTGATTAAAAACGGTTACTCAACGCGATTAAAACCGCCTGGCAAACAAGATGAAAATGATAACTCGATTAAAACTGAGTTTTGGCCGCTACACAAACAACCTCTTAAAAATTACATTACGGTAAATATTATATTATTTTTCCATAACGTGAGTACATGATTTTATGCTCAGTATTGTACATAAACATCATGTACTCGAATAACAAGATGAACAAAAGCTTTATCATGCTGTTAAGCCACGCCCATGTAATTAATTAACAAAGCTCCTTTAAGCTTGGTCAATTGGCGCAACGAATTATAATATGGCTGAAAAATCTAGTTGGCTTTTAAAGATAGATCGGAATGATTTTCACAGTGAAATTATTGTACAAATTATAATTTTCTGAATATAAACAAATACGACTATCATGTTAAGTTTTTGGCACGATACTCACCTTATTTATGCTACCTAAATTCTTGTAAAATTAAGTTAAACTTTTTTATAATATACAATAATCATCATTTAGAAATATCAATTACAATACATCCTCTTTGGTATAATATATACCTCCTCTTTATACTAATGCGAGGTAAATTTTATTTTTACTGCTATTTTTACTTCACACTTTATACCTGTTGAATTACGAACAAAGTAAAGGGCTCTTCTTGTCTTCAGAATCAAGAAAAATTAATGCGTTTCTTTTTGAGTGAAACCTTTTTGTGTATTTTTATTTATATATATATATAATCATTGACATGCACGGATATTAATTATATAACACAATTAATATTTTATTTTACACTTTTAAAGGTTTTATGAAGCTAGAATTAAGAATCAATTTGGTTCGAAAATCCCACGACCAACTGGACTACCTGGAGCAAGAGTCCCGTTCCAATAATAAACGAGCCCTTTTGAGTCGCCTGGTCCTGTGACAAAATAAACTCCTTTGCGTTCAGCTCTCCATGTGCACACATGAGATATGCACTTCTCGCGGATCTTCCTATTGTACACATCAAAATTTAAGAAGTACGGGTTTCGCCAAATGGTACACCAGAACAATGTAGTCCCCCAAATATTGGCACAAAAGTTAAATGCATAATCTTGCTTGAATTGAATCGTCCTTTCTCCAACATCATCGTCCCCAGATTTACAATGCACGGTCATATTAGTAGATGGGTGAATCATGTTCACAACATGAATATACACATGTGGTGCGCCAGGACAATGTCTGCCAGATACAACATAAACATCGTCGGATATTATTACAAATAAAATCAGAATAAGTGTCCTCATTATGGTGTCCATTCTCATTTTGGAAGATCAGCTAGCTAATTAATGGAATAATATATATATCTCGAATGTGACTGGTTTTCATACCAAATTGATGATGAATTCCTTTTATAGGATTAATTTGGACAGGTTCAAGAAGATGAGCCAAATAAAAAATTACTTTAATTTTGAAAAATTAGAACAACAAAATCATGAAAGTAGTGAAATAACAAAAAAAAAAAAAAAAAAGTTATTATCAGTATTGCAACAATCTAGTAATTAGGCTCTGCTCTCTTCATCTGAAAACTCATTAATTTCTATTTAGTTGTTTTTATCTACAATTCGATTCGATTCGGGGTATTAGAATAAGAAAACGTAAAACGAGAATGAATTTAAAAGTACATTTTTTAAAGATGTGTGAAAGTGCATTTTGGTGTAAAAGACGAGAATGAACTTAAAAGTACATTTTTCATCCTTTTGTTTTTCTTTTTTCGTTATATACATTTTCAATATTCTCTTTTCTGCTAGAATAATTTTTTATGGCACTTTATTACGCTTTTGCTATTCCGTCACCAAAACCCGCTGTGTCTGTGTGATTTGGTAGTACTATACAAAAATATGACGGTATCCGGTTAGACTATTTTTCCTTGCTAAATTTTGTTAATCAACGTCCTGGATAATTTGTAACTGGACCGAGTATAAGGTTTGCAACCCAAAACTTTAGCTCTGTATACGTAAACCCTTACTTCCTCACTCCCTTATCATATTTAGTAGTTCTACAAAATCTATCTATCTATATTCTATATAATATAATACATTAAGCAAAAAAGATTTGGAGCTATTCTAGGGTGTCCACATCAAATAATTATGTGGCAAATTCCTATAATGTGATTGGTCCATTTTTTATATAGTTGTCCAATGTATTGATTCTGATTGGTCCATTTTAAAACTCAAGCTGATGTGCTTAAATATGTTGCCATAAAATCATTTACGTTTTATTATTGTTGCCATTACTTTAACTCAATAATTATATCTAATTAAGGAATATTTGACTTGCAATTTTTACCCTTACGTTGCAAAACTACTCTTCGTATTTCCATTCTTTCTTTCTTTTCAATTTCTTTTTTTTTTTCTTTCTCAAGGAAAAATGCATGTATTCTTGGTACATAATAAAATTCCATTGTGTTGTTTAGTTCAGAATAAAATAGATATTAGGATTGAACAAAATATGTTATAATCTTTATAGTTTACTTCAACCCAATTACGTGCATATACTAATTCGAGAAACTGAGAATTTATGTAGTTGCGCAGCATTTTCAGGTTTACTTCATATGTTAAGCGAATTTAATATCTACTTTTCTAATGTCCTTATTATGCTCTTTGAATGTTGATGATCTGCAGGCTTTTCTTGGTCTTTATTTCTGACTCATGAGTGCCCACTGTACGCTTTTGATGATGTAAAAAGATACTCAACGGGTATAGTGAAAAAATAATTAATTATATGGAATCCTACAATAATTACAATAACTTTTTTACCTTCTTACAGGAACGGGTAAAGTATATAACAACTTTTTTCGTGATTAAGTAGTAATTTTTAGTTAAAAGTTATTTAAGAATATCAATATTAAAAAGTGAGAGTTTAATCACAACTTTTTTCGTGATTAATATCATATAATCTCTTAATGTTAATCCCTACGTCCAAAATAAATGACACATTTCAGTTTTAATAAAATTTTAAGGTCGACTTTGAACATAAATTATTTACATATTATATTGAAAAATTATTCTGTAAACTTATATGTTTTCGAAGTTCATTAAGTCCAATTTCACAATATATTTATTTTTAAATATTTTTCGATATGATATAAGAGCAATTTATAGTCAAAGTCGACTAAAAAAAATTATCATGCTTAAATATTGGCAATTTATTGTCAAAGTTGACTCCATCAGATCATTTATAACAATTTTCCTTTAATGTACTTCGTGCTTAAGTAAGTAAAAAAAAAAAATCAAGTCAAATTATTATAAAAGTCATGTTTTTTTCTGAATTGAAGAAAACATTAGCTCTACAACCCAAGTGTTTGGTGTAACCATCCAATTTGCACTTATATAATATCATACTATATACTCCCTTCGCGGACGTCCCGATTCAATTTCCCGTGTTGACTTTTTCGGGTCAACCATTATCAAATTGTACCTCAAATTATACTCTTAAACTATAAAGGTAAATGACTTAATAAAACTATATAGTGAAAATTTCAAAAAAAAGATTTTATAATATAACTTTGTTAATTAAATATTTAACCACTGTCCTATAAGAGTAGTTCGAGGTTAAAATTAACAATGGTTGACCGAAAAAAGTCCACACTGAAAGTTGAAATCAGAATAGAGGGAGTATTACTTAGAAAAATTACGGTTTTTAAAATACTGCATGCGTAAAATATTACAATGCATAACTCACTAACACACATGCTATAGCTAGATATTAATCATAAAATAAGTTATGAAACAGGGAACCTTAATTTCGTTAATTGTTAAATATGTCACCAGGGCATGAGTCGGGCTTGGGCCAAGCCTACGTAACACGAGTCGAGTACGCTACCCAACCTCGATATGGATCTAATTCAAATACATGCGAGTCAAGAAGCCATGACGGGCTTTCAAAATTCCTACTCCACCTGGACACGAGCTGAGATTGGGCCTAGCCTTTGTAACATGGGTCGTGCCTTCAAAATACTTCCAAGTCCATCCCATTATGAGAAATTTCATGAAGTATGTGGGTTAATAGGAATAGGAGTTTAAGGGATGTTTTGAATTGTCCACAAGAGCCTTTATGTGGGTTGGACCGTCTTCGGCTTAGCTTTTAGACACATTTTGTCCGTCTTTCTGGGGGTAGATGTCGTATGTTCTTTCAGGATATGTGACATATGTGATATTCTTAAGATTTAAAAAAAATCAAATTGCATGTAAATTTGTAATTTATATTTATTTTATATTCAATCTGTTTTTTTTCTTTCGAATTTCATAATAAAATCATTCCAGTCTGGTTCGTCATATATCGATATTCAAGACGCAAGAATTTGCTAAGTAGATACTTCATGTCAGTTATGGGCAATGGGGATAAAAAAAATTATAAAATGGTGACAATGTTCATATCAAGATTCTCGATGCTATACTTATTTGAGAAATGAGTAATCCTATTTCAACCATTATGATAGCACATATATGTCATTATTGGATCATTTAACTAATCATCGATTTTTCTCTTGCATCGACTAATGCTGTAATTGACGAGATTAATAATTAATTTGTTATGACGAAGATGCCCGATTAATGTGTCAAGTACTTGAGTAGGGATATCATTACAAAGGTGGATGGTGTTGAGAATTGTCTCGGGGATGTTTTTCACAAAAATTCTTGAGTGCTCAAGGTTCGATGGATGTATGATCATGATGATGCAAATACTAATCAGACTTCCGAGTTGTGGAATGGTACAAGTACTCATGGTTACTAATTTTTTAAAAACATATAATCGAGGCAAGAATGATACGTAAAATCAATGTAGTGAAAAACTTTTCATTCTTATGATGATGATAATCCAATCTCAGGAGAACAAGTCTCCATTCGATTTTGATAAATATAACACCATAAAGTTTCGGAGAGTTTAAAGGTATTGAGAATGCTACCATAAAGGTGCACCCTCATTCTCGGGAATCCACCCAGAAGGTCTGAAAGATAGGCGTGCTTGCTCTAAAGCAGAAATAATACGGGTAGGTGATCCACTATATAAGAAGTTTATCTTTGCGTGCACGAGTGACACAAGGTGCGCGGGAAAGAATATGCACGTGATGGTTTGTGTGGCCAACATATCATGGGAAGAGCATATCAAGAATAACAGTGTTGGGCCCGACCCACATGGGGATGGGTGTTATAAAGGGTATAAGGGCTGAACAAATCGTTAACGTACAAAGGTAGACACTTGGTCAGACATTGCACAACGGGGACGTTGCATAATTTAAGAGGGGGTGAATGTAATGTCCCAAAATTTTAAGGAGATTAAATTGATAGAGATCGCTAACATACCAGTACGGTGCAGTTTTTTTTAGAATTCA